>CM045758.1:27589048-28189048 GCA_025200525.1 Camellia lanceoleosa
TTATAATCTACTTTCCAGATTATAACCCACTTCCTTTCTCACAAAAAAAAAAAAAAATTACTTATAAATAATTTTTAACCAAAAAATTAATTATAATCATCTTTTTAAAATAGTCCAAAATCACTTAAATGAACTCACAACCGGGGTAAACATCAACAACACAAGCTCTCACAAGGATAACAAATTACTTTGAAAATTTGAAATAGACACAATCACATTTATGCGGAGGGTATTTGAAATGATTATACTCTTTTCTTTTCTTTTTTTATGAAAGGATATGAAAAAAAAACACAGAAGTGATTTAATCTAAAAAAATTATAAAATAAAATAAATATATATTTTTTCATAAGAAATGCCAAAAAGTACCACGATCATATAGAGCTAGCTAGCCCATTAATTTTTCGAATAACAATTACAAAAAGCATTCTTTAATTTGGTTGAGTTTTTAATTTTTTTAATTTTTTTTTTTTTTTGTAATTTTTAACAAATAGAAACCACTCTAACGGATTTTTTTTTTCAAAAAAATATATAGTACTATAATTTTAAAAACTCAAGCTGGTGATTTTGGGGAACGCGAAGTTGTTCACTTCACTTGAACGTTAACTGAACTGAAAAGAACAAATTGACTTTCCGTTGTACCCAAAAAAAAAAAAAAAAACAATGAAGAACACAAAACGATACACTCCACTCCAGATTACGAACTTCCATCTGAGAAATGCAGATCTCAACTCTCCTCTTCCTCCTCTTCTTCTCTCTCCTCTCCTCCACCACTCGAGGTACATCTGATTCACTCTCCCTTTTCGTCTATGTATATATGTGCATGTATCGTTAATCTTTGCTCGATTTCAGGTTTTGCGCCATCTCCGTCACCGAGTTCCGGCGAAGACATTGAGGCCGATTCGTATGGAGGAGCTCAACCAGCTCCGGCGCCGGACAATTCGGGCGAGAATATATCGTGGTCTCCGCCGGCAACGGAGGAGACGGCATTGGAGACGACGGTGAGGTGGTGCGCCGTGAGAGATGAGGAGTTTGTGGATTGTGAATACGTTATCAGTCTCTTGAAGCACTCTGACGGTTACAATTGGCAATGGTACGACTGTGAGAATTATTATTATTATTTTTTCTTCTGAATTTTGGATCTGAAAGAGTGCCTGATCTGAGAATTGGGACATGTTGCTATGCAGAAATAGTACGATTTCAATCACAAAATAATAAATAGAAACAAAAAACAACATATGCATGATTCAGCCAATAAGTTTACATTCAAAGTTATTAATTTTACTCGTCCAGAATCAACAATGCTAAGTATCATGAAAAATCTTTCATGAAAATAATCATGTAAGTTCTGTGATTCTTGGATTACACTTAGAATAAAGCACCACACACTAAGGTAATCTAAGGATTATAAATTTTTCATGATCATTTTCATGATAAAATTTTTATGATCCTTAACTTTTCCCGCCAAAAATACGTAGATGGTTTAAATTGAAATTAAATTAAATTTATTAAAAATAAATTTGATAAAAAATATTAATTATTTATTTTGTTACAAGAGTTGAACTCAACCTACCTTTCTTAGTCCTTCCTCTAAAATACTTCTTACAATAAGGTTTTGTTTGTTTCGACGTAAAATATTTTACACAATTTTTTTTTATATAAATTGATTTAATTACATAGAAAAAATGTTTTTATTTTTATTTTTAGATGTTTAGTTGACACTTGAAACAAAAATATTTTATTGCCTGAAAGATAATTTTTTATTCAATAAAGTGTGATTTATGATTTTTTAGTAAGTTAAAATATTTATTTAAAAATGTTAAATGTGTTGAAAAGATAGTAGATGAGAGTTAACTTTATAAATTAACTTATAAAATTTTAAAAGGTAAGTCATTTTTTTTAAAAAAATTATACAAAAATATTTTTCATAAAGATATTTTAATTACTTTTATTCAATCAAACAACAAAAAAAAAATAAATATATATTTTTACAAAAAAATTAAAAAAAATAATATGACCGAAATAAATATACTTATTTAAATAAATATCCTTACATCAATCGGGTCAAATTACCCCTTTCATAGTATGACCCTTCAAGGGAGAGTTGACAAGAGTCAAGAAATTAAATTAGGGGCATTTATTAATTACACTATTAAAATTTTTTATAAAAATATTTCACATAAATTTTTATCATTAACTTTAAGAAAAATAAAATAATAATAATAACAATAATAATAATAATAATAATAATAATCAGTGCGTTTGGTTTTAGTTTTCTGAATTCAGTTTTCTAAAAATTAAATATTTTATTTTACGTATTTTTTTGATTTTAGTGAATATTTTTTAGGATTTTTTTTTTAAGGTCCTTGGTATTATGATTTTATAGCATAAAGGACACCAAATATTTTCATAATGTCTAAGGTCCCCCAACAATATTTTCATAATGTCTAAGATCCCTCAACCTTGATCCAGAGAAATTTCAGTTCAGAGAAAATTGGTCAGAGAAATTCTGGCCCAGAGAAGTTTCTCTGATCTAGAGAATTTCTCTGGTTTCAGGCATGGATCTTTTGGCATGTTTAACATTAAAGAAATTTTCCTTAGGTTTCACACATCCGGTAACATTAACGAAATCTTTTGGTAGAATTGAAGAATTTGTAATTCATAATCATACAACTAGGATGCTGCTAGTGGAATTTAGCTTCCACAAACACAAAAAATAATTTATATTAAGACAGAGTAAAATAAAAAACTTAGCAAACTAAGTAGCACCCAACAAAGCAGCAAGGGCAGCTAGTGGGTTTGAGATCCAATCCAACATAGCAATTAATTCCCCTGTTCCAAAAAAAAAAAAAAAAAAAGTAATTAATTCCCAAGAAAATAGAAAACATAGCATGATTTGTTTTGGAATTTCTCTGGAGGAGGAAGATGATGAAAGCTTGAATAAAAAATTTATCAGAAAAGTCTAGAATTTATCTGGAAAGAAATTTTAATTTTCTCTGAACAAAGTCAAAAGAAATTTGTCTGTCTCCTTCTTTCCAACCTCTTCTTCCATCTCCAGAGAAATTTCTCTCCCGCTTCCTTCTGCCATAGACCCAGCGATGCGAGAATTCCATAGAACCAATCGAACAAGAACATGATCCTCAACGACTAATCTACCTTCAATCCAAATGAATAATTATAAATTCAAAAACAAAACCAGGTCGATCGATTGATCTACGAACACAGAGATTCGCAATCTCTCGATTGATTCAACAACCACATCACCCAAACGTTTGTACTTCTTTTACAGAGAGAAAAGCATTACATATGATATATATATATATATATGTGTGTGTATGTGTGTGTGTAATAAATAGAGAACAAACCCAAGAGAGAGAAAATGCTTTGTGATATGGAATTGACTGAAACTCTCCTCTCTCTCTCTCTCTCTCTCTCTATAGTGTATGTTTTTGGGTTCTGTGTGTAGATTGCAATATTTTCAGCGGCTTGTCTTGAAAAATTTCTCTGACTTCGGGACAACGTGGATGGAGAGGAGATGGGGTGAGGGACCTTAGACTACAAAAGAACAGATTGTGGACTTAATCCATTACTAAAAGTTGGATAGGGACCTTAGATCGATTTTTCCTATTTTTTAAATTTTAAATAATTTTTTTACTTTTTTAGGTGCACATTACTTAGATATGTATCCAAATAGTAAAATATTTGTGAAAAAATATTTAAAAAAATTAATAAATACACAAAAATACAAAAAATGTACTGAATTTTCATATTATTTTTATATTTTTTAGTAATTTGTGTATTTTTTAAAGATTTTTTTCACAAATATTATACTTTTTAGGTATATTTATGTTAGGAGTATTTAAAAATTAAAAATATTTGCTTAAAATATTAAAAAAAATTATTGAAAACATTAAAATACGGAAAATAAAAAAGTAAAATTTTTTAAAAACTGTTTTTTGAAAACTAGAACAAAATAAGTTTAATATTATTTGTAATTAGTGTATCATGGACAATATTAAAAAAAGTCATGGATATAAACTTTTAAAATAAATTATATAATGATAAAGTAATTTTTTTATACAAAATATGCATAAAAATTTAATATAATAGTTATACTATGTCAATATTAACATGTGATATCACCAACCAATAGTAAAGAAATATATGGAGAATGAATGTTACATGTCAAATGTAAATAACAATTTAATAAATTCTATATTTTCATTAAGATTAATTATGTTTGCATGTCAATAGTGATAAACATTACTATTATATTGAAATTTTCATAGATAATAATATCGTAATCACTTTATTTTCAATCAAAATGACAATTATTATTATTATTTTAAAAATATCATTAACATTTAAAATAATATTTTTATAAATTTTTTTATTTAAAATATTTTTTTATATTTACTTAAAATTAAAAAAAAAATAATTTAAATTCAGGAGGAGGACGTGACCCTCAAGGGCCAGGCTCCGCCCCTGCTTACAGTAAGATAATATTTGAGTAATAAGATTTTTAATTGATAAGATCAGGAAAACACACTTTATTACTCAAATATTAGCTACCAGCCATTTGATTTGACTAAATGAATGTATTTATTGAAGGATTTAAAAAGAGATTTGATGAATGTATTTATTAAAGGATTTAAAAAGAGATTTGTAAAAGAATTTTGCACAATCTTTTTCATTTTTTTTTTAATTCCTCTTCAAATATTTGAATCAAACACAACTAACAACCACAAAATGTATGGGTTTGCAGCAACAGCCAAGTGACAATAAGAAGTTTAGTGTGCTGTAAAAATATACGGTGTGTTTGGTTTAGTTTTGATGTTTAGAAATTTTTTTGATTTATTTGGTTGTATATTTTCAAAATATTTTTGGAGTAGGAAAGTTTGGGATGATTTGATATTTTATTGTAGTTGAGTAGATGTGTGTGAGAGAAAAAGTGATTGAAAATGAGAGATGAGAGAGAAAAAGTGATTGATTGATATGTAGGTAAGAAAAAGTGATTTTGGAAATTTTTAAAAATTTCCAACCAAACAAAATTTTGAAAATTTTTTATATTTTGAAAGTTTAAACCAAACAAGGCCATAATATTACCAAGGGAATGGCTCTCCTTGAGTCTAACACTAAAGGGTATTGTTGGGCTTATGGGATCCACTATGAGTCCTGTTTCAATAATTCGAACCGTTGAATGTGTAGAACTCGTCGATTACTATATTTTTGTTAAAAATTATGTTGATCGAATATCCATAGCTATGTGATCAAATCAGTTTTGTATGAAATAAAAATGGACAGTGAAAAATAAGTAGTTTACAAAAATCGGATTTGATCACATAGCTATCGATATCCGACTAACATGATTTTTTACAGACATATAATACTCGACTAATTTTATATATTAACGGTTTAAATTATTAAAATGGGACTCGTGTTAAACTTTCATAGATTTAATAATACTTTCTAATCTGATCACGAACTAGAAGAAAAACATTCCCTATTACTAATTAGAGTAATGGGTAGGACCCAGATGCTCCAGCACATGCAATTGAGTTCAATTGGATCCCCAGCTTCTCCTCTTCCTTCCCCTTAGCCGAGGGTCGAGTAGAGTAGGAGTTTCGTGCAAAAATATATATATATATATATATATAAAGTTTTGATAGAGACTCTCTCTAATCATTATCTCTACCATTTCACACATACGTGACGGATGGTAATTGGAGGAGAAGAAAAAAAAAATGAAAAAGAAAATCTGACCAATGAGAGAGAGAGGGGGTTAAGGAAGAAAAGGGGGTCTGGGTCTTTTTCCATAAAAAATGTGTCAAACCCCCTTTCTCTCTCACCCCCTTTGACCCCCTTTCCCTCCCATTGACTAGTTTTACTTTTCTTTTTTTTTTTTCCTTCTTCTCCAATCACCACCCACCACGTGTGTAAGGTAATGATTGGAGGGGATCTCTGTCAATACTGTTTTTCCATATATATTACTAATCAACTAATATCTATATAGCTGCCACTTAACTAACTTTATTATTATTTTTTTGTTGGGTATTGAGGGCGAAATTAGGAGAAGATTATAAAGGTCATCACCTCTTATTTGTGTGAAAAATACTATTTGCCATGACACTTTAAAAATAAATATATTATTTTATATGTAAAATTGTCTCGAGTATATATCTCATGCATTCTCTTTCTATTTTGCACTAAAAAAACTTCTTTATTTTGTTAGAAATTACTTTTATAGTATTTAATTTTTTTCTCTCTCTATATATAATTTATATATCATATTATACATATACATGTGGGTTTATGTATATAATGAACAAAAAATTATTTATTTTTAGCCCGTCTAATAATAAAACCCTCGTTCCGTCTACGGGAATATTGTTCTGATGTCTATATTCCCTTCTTTGCAGTGTCAAACAAGATACAGCTCAAGAGTGTATGGATTCAATAAAGAAAGGTCAGGCAGATATAGTAAACTTAGATGCAGGACTTGCTTACATTGCCTTCCTCAATTACTCCATGAAAGCCATTGCCAATGAGATATACTGCAACCATGCCCAAACCTATGATGCTGTTGCAGTTGTAAACAGAAAGGCCTGCAAGGTTAATCGGGCAATCAATGTGATGGGCTTTAAGGGACAGAGGTCTTGCCATGGAGGCTACTCCACCGCTGCTGGCTGGAACTACCCAATGTCTCATATCAAGAAACTGTTTGATTCCAAGACAATGAGTGACCGAGAAATGGCTTTGAGTTTTTTCTCTGAGGTCTGTGCTCCTTCGGAATTTGAAGGGATGGGTGTTTGTAGTGGGTGTGGAAAAGCGAATGGGTCGTGTAATGGGAACAGTTTGTTGTTCTTTGGTTACTCTGGAGCATTTCGTTGTCTCGTGGGGGGATTTGGGGATATTGCCTTTGTTAGAAGTGATACTGCTTTGCTCTACTCCATGGAAGGTCCTCAAAACCAGTCTTGGTCAACAAAATCTGTTAGAGATTTCATGTGGGTATATGATATCATTTGGTTCTTCAAATTAATGTGAAGGACCGATATTTTTAATTTGGCTTACTTATTGTATTCATGACTAATCCTTTTCCTTAAACAATGTGTGCAGGTATCTTTGTCCACAAGGGGGTTGCAGAGAAATCAATGGCTATCCAGGATCCTGTTCGTAAGTGACCGAACTTCTTGTTGGTATCGTTTTCGCTTTCTTTGTTATATAAAACAAAAACAATGAAAATTCAAAAATACTCACCCATTTCGAATCTTTTGTCATTTTTGTGTGAAAACAATTTTTTGATTTAAAAAATGGACTGTTTTCCAAAAATAATAATAATAATAATAATACATTATGAAAGCAGTATGCCAAAACAAATTTTATATGTTTTCTAAAAAATGAAAATGATGCAAAATGTGCTACTCTTTCAAATGTTTATTCATTTCTATTAAAAGATAAATTTGCTAAACATAAAAATGATGTGTGAAAATCTATTCACCCCCCAAAAAATGTGTGATAATCACTGTTTGGAATGATTTGATAGGGGAATGGAGGAAGGAGCCCAAGTAAGAAATGAATCAGTAAACTGGCCAGCAGCACTGGCATGGTAGAACACAAAATTTGAATTGATTAAATTATAACTTTGAAAAAATTGAAGTTTAAGTACAATTGTAACTCTGCTATAATTGTGCCTCTGTTAAATGGGTTGAGAATGTGTCTACTAGTAGAAAAATTGCACTAGTGCAGGAGATTATAACAATATGTGAACTTTTAGTTAATTACTTCGGTGAAAATGGTTCAATTTTTATTAATCCACTGTAGAATACAAGTTTCTGTGGTAACTCACAGTATCTGAAAAATTAATTGCAAATATATCGAGTGTTGCGCAATGGAAATATATTGCAGACAAATTAAAGATCAAATTAGCAAAAAATACAAGATTACATATTTGTAAAATCTTTTGCTGGTCTCTTTCATTGATTTATTAGGGACAGAAAACAACTTAATAGTCAAGTTTAATTCATTGCTACAATTTTGTTGTTGGTGTTGCAATTATGGTTATAGTCCTCTGCTTATCTTTGATCAGATTTGGAACTGTTCCTGCAAATGTGATCATGGTGAGCAACTCCATTCCGAATGAGAAGAAACGTTTTGTTTTGCAAACGTTGCTCAACAACACCTGGTTTGATGATCTTTATGCCGCAAAAAATGGAGACAGCAACCTACTTAGTACAAGGTATTAGGCATTTAGGTTTTCTTAGGACAGTAGTTCTTTTCTCTCAAAGTTTGATCATATGTTGATGCTTGAGTAAATTTTAACATGAATCTGAAGAGTAAAAAACTCAAAGATTTTCTTTATTTATTATTATAATTATTATTTTTACTTCTCTTCTGTGTAGCACACAAGGGTTAGCTGTGGTCAAGAAGCTAACAAGGTCCTACCTAGGAAAATCAGCTTCGATTTCCCAAAGCATACAAGAATTAAATAACACAAGTGTCTCAGGTATAACTCTCTCTCTCTCTCTCTCTCTCTCTCTCTCTCGATAGTGAAGTATTTTTTTAAATGTTCGGCATTGTGTTTTCATTTTCTGTTTTCTGTTTTTATGTTCTGCAAAACAAACATGTTTGGCAAACTGTGTCCAAAAACTATTTTTGGGAAAATTTTCTAAACAAGAAGTTGTTTTTTAAATTTTCAAAAATTGTTTCCTTGCAAAAACTGAAAATTATGGGTGTTTTCAAACTTTTTGTTGTTTTCGTTTCCGAAAATGAGTAATACTACAAACTCACCCTTATCTATCCAGAATTATCATTTTATGGCTCAAATTCATTACATGGATTTCACACCACGCAAATTCAATTACAACCATACAATCTTATTCGGGGTAAATTCGGGGTAGATAAGGGTGGGTACCTAGAATTATTCTTTCGAAAATACAAAAACGAAAACACAACCAAACAGCCTCAGGTACAGATATACCTTAATGTTTTACTGACTATAATAAGCTTCAATTTTTCTTGACAGATGTATCTTCTCCTTCATCTGCATGCTTATGCCGCCAAACATTTGTGACACTCCTCTCTTTTCTGATTGTGCTCACTCTATCGGTATAGAATCTGATACAAAGAGAGGCATGATTATTTTCACCAAAAAGAGGTATAATGAAGTTTATGGGGTGAACTTTGTAGTGAGAATAAGATAACAGCACAAATTACCTAAATAAAAATTATATAACAACGAATGTAGGTATAAAATGCAGAAATTCTATGTCATTCATCTTATGTACCTTTTTTTTTTTTTTTGTCCTCTTTGTTAAGTTGGAGCTAATAGACTTTTATATATGGGTTTCGAAGTGCCTTGAATTATTTGCAGTACCATGGAGATGTAGACTTATTACCCAATAATTTGGTTCAGTATTTCAGTGGCCTATTTGGATCAATGAGTTCAACTTACATATAATTGTTTTTGTGAAATTTAGTTTTAGAATTATTTATTTCCTATATTTATGCTATGATAACATCATATTTGTCTCTTGACAATCAAAAAGAAATCCTGGATTTTCAGCTACGTTTGAAGGCTTACTATGACTCACACTCTGTTCAAAACAGCACATAGAAAAGGGTACTTACCATTGTTTCTTCAATGTATAATATTGTTGAGAATACTTCCAATTCTGTTTTGAGTTTTTGTTCCCAACATTCCATTTCACAGCTAAAATAAGGATAAAATTTTATCCTGGAGTCAACTGATATACTAGCAGAGAAAGGTCATAGTAATACATCAAACATATGCAATTTTGCTACATTACATATTGTTACATGGAGAATTACAATGGGTATGGGTAAAAATTATCATGGAGAAATTGATCTAGGGATAATGATATCGCCAATGTTGTTGTGCCATGGATCGGCCAAGTGAGTTGCCAGGTTCTCCAACGGTCCTGTCCCTGGGTAAGCGGACTGTTGAACACAGATCCCCACGAAAGCCAACAAGGCAAGCCGGCCTAAACATACAAATTACAAACATGTCAGTCAACAATGAAAGCATGATGAAGTGTTGGAAGTGCACAAGCAGGTAGAGAGACAGTCTTATGTATTGGTCATTATGTACTAGGATTTTGGACTTTTGATACCGTTATTTATCAATATATTGACCAATATTGTCAGATACTATATGATATTGGCCGATATATGACTGTATCACCGATACGGATATATATTTTGATACCTTTATTTAGAAGCATAGATAGAGAGAGTGGAGATTTACTAACCATTTTTTACTTCTTTGACCTTGTACTCCTCAAACTTGACAGGGTCTTTGGAGTATCCCAATGGGTCGAAAGCTCCACCGGGGTACTTCTTCTTCTCAGGGTCCTTTTCCATGCTGCGCTGGTGCTCAACGAAGGAGATGGCAAGGAATTCAATGGCCAAGATGATTGGGAGGGTGCCCCATGGGACAGGTTGGCCAAGGTAGGTGGCTTGTCCTCCAGGGATTGCCGCCCACTCTTGAGCTTGTACCCAGTTGCCTAATCCCAAGGCCTCTGGAACTAGGATCCCTGGCTGCAAATTGAATCAAGAAACAAAAAAGATAATTAATCTTCTGTTAGGAATTGCAGAACTCTTAATCGGGATTGGTGAGACCCAAAAAATAGAAAAAAATAAATTAACTCGAACTATAAATATAACACAAAAGAACACAAAATTTACGTGATTCAATCCAAAATTAGGGTTACATGTCCACTATCGTTATAGTTGTGCTATGATTAAAAAGAGTTACACAGGATATATAGGAATACCACTCCCCTCAACTTGTACACATATAATTAGGGTTATAGGTCACAAATAACAAAAATAACAGAATATTAGTGTTTGGTGTTTAATACTTATTTTTATCTACAGTGCCCCGCAGACTCAACATTATAGTACATAACAAAAAAAAGGTTTTAACAGCAGGAATTGAAGCAGTTTAACAATAAAATTGCCAAGATTTTATAGGTTTATGTTCATTGTCCTATGTTTAATGGCAATCAAATTGCTCAAATTTAGAAGACCAGAACAAGACATTACAACTCAAGAATGACAAATTTACTTCAAATTCTAAATTCAGTAATCAAATTTTCCTAGAAGTTAAATGGGGATGAGTAATAGAAACAGAGATTAATTGGGAATTAAAATATAAAATGGAACCAAAAAAATAAACTTACAACAGCAAGCATAGCCCATCTGCAGTGAATGAGTTCAGACTCCTTGTATCTTTCAAGGTTTTCTGGGACTTCACCCAGACGAAGCGGGTCGAACCCGAAATCACTGAATTTCACAAACACAAAAAACATTTATGTAAGATAATCGTGATTACAAAGTATATACATATATAACTTGTACCAACTATGAAGCCTATTAAAATTAAGGCAAATTGGTATTCTGTGCATTTTGCCTAATGTGTCATTTTAGACTTAAAAATGTTTGGGAGCTTTGAAATAGGAGCTCTAAAGGAGGGCCTACAGCGATGGTGATGTTTATGTTTTTTTATTTATGTATTATTATTTGTTTTTTTTAATTATTTTTCACATCACTAGAGTTAAGTTTGGAGCTATAAAGCTCAGCTCTGAATCATCACTGTTTTAGATTTTATATTAGTAATTGGCTCAATTTTAGTTTTGAACATTTTGAATTTTCTGTCAATTTGGTCCAACGGATAATGTTAGCTAAAATAATTAACAGCAACTGGTTAATGATTTAGTTAAAATTAGCTCACTGACTTGAAAAAAATTATTATTATATTTTTATAATCGGGTGTTCGGGGTAGATTATGCACACCTTAACTATTTTTACCTTAAAAACATAACGTGTGTATTTTTCATCAAAAAGACAAAATTAGAACAAATTAAGATGCTGCTAAAATTTTTTTTATCAAATTAAGATAAAATTATAAATTCAATTCAAAATTGACCAAAATATACAAAAATTGTATATAATTTGTCCTAAAATAGAAAGAAAAAAACAAAGAAAAGACGTGATAAAGATTAGAGTAGTGCTACCCTAGTCTAAAAATTAAATCCACTTGTATGGCCGTTTATTAGAATATTTAAGACGGTTATCTCTCATATATTATCTAATTATCAGTCAATTATCTCTTATATACATTATTAAATCTAAAAAATAGACTCTTTTATATATATATATATATATATCATTTTCCTAAAGATTATTACCCGGGTGCGGAGCCGTCAAGATAGGGTGGCCTTGGCTCGCCAGGCATCCAGTCAGCCGTCATGGTGAACCGGGAGGTAGCGGTGGCACCACCACTTGGAAGCGGCAACGCGGCGGCAAATTTGGACTTGGAAGAGGAAAGGACTGACGGATAGACGGCGGCGATGCCGCAGCTCATTAGGGCTTTGGAAGCCATGGCTCACAGTTGAAGCTGGTTCTGAGAAAGGACTAATGAAGACGAGAGTGAGAGAAATGGGTGTTGTGGGTTGTGGGAGAAGTGGGAAGAGGCTATACAAGTATATGCAAGTGTGGGGGGATATAGGAGAATCCAACTGTTGATTGCTATTGGCTAAGGGAAATTGAATCTGTGTCTCTATTGGTCCACGTGTTGTATGTCAATCCATATGGATGACTGCGTGGAATATCTGGTGGATTGCATGTCCCATCTTGGTTTTTATGGTGGATGTTGAATCTCATATACAAAAAAATCATCAAGTTGTTTAAAAATAGAATAAATTACGAACACACCATAGAGTTATTTAGGTCTCCTTTGAAAATCTTCTCTTTTAGTTAAAAAGTCAATAAATTATTAAATTAGTCAAAAAATTAATAATTCATACAAAAAAGTCAAAGATTATATTTTCTTTCTACTTTTTACATATTTTTTCCTAAAAAGTTAAAAAGTCATCACAAACATACTAGTTTTTTTAGCTCATATTTTAGTCAAATAGCTAAAAAATTACTAAATTAGCTTGTTCCCAAACGAGGCCTTAGCCTATGTTTGGAAAGTTGAATTTGAGAATTTTTTGGTTAAAATAATTACAAAAAATAAAATAAGTTTTTTAATCTAGCAAGATAAAACATCACATCCAATTCATAATCATTATATTCTCTCATAAAAAAGTTAAAAAAATCAAAAGCCCTTCCCAAACTAACTTTTTAACCCTAAACTAAAATAGTCAAAAAAATTAAAAAGCCAATAAGTCAACCTACTTCCCAAACGAAGCCTTAAATTACAAATTATTTTATGTGATTTTAGAAATTACATTATACCTCCTAAGATTTTTAATTTTATAACAAATAAGTCATTTTATTAATAAATCATCAAGTTAATTAACAATTTCTAATAATTTTAAAATTAATTTCAATTAATAATTTAGATAATTTTATTATTGTATAAATGAACAGTTAGAAATTTTACTTTTTCAATTAATTCTGTTAAATAAAAAATTCTGACAATAAAATATTTATAATTTTCTAAATCACAAGAGACAATTCGTATTTTAAGTAAATTTTAGAAAATATATTTGTAATTTACCCTTAAAAATACTGAAGACATATATCCATAGAATTTTAAGAATTTTGAAAAAAAAATCATGAACGCTGATTTTTTAAATAGTTTTTTTTTCCCCATAATTTAGTTAATTTTTTTAGGTGCACCTATTTATTCATATTTTTTTATTTTTTTAGTTTACTGTTTTTATTTATTTATTTTATAATTGAGCAATTTTTGAAAAAAATAGAATTGGCCTCTTTTGGTAACATCTAAAAAAATCGACTTATTGACTTTTTTAGGTCACTACATCTCTTTATTTTTTTAGGTCACTACATCTCTTTATTTTTTTACACGTCTTTTTATAATAAGTAATAAAATTAGCTTATCAGTCATATCTAAAATGTTAAAAAAAAAAATCAAAAAAGACAAACGAAAATTCATTTAAAAATAATTTTTGAAAAATCAAATGAAACAATCTTTTGAAAAGTTGATGATCTATTCAATTTTAAAAATTTTAAAATGAAGATTTAAACTCAAGATCGAACACTACATTTATTAATTGAGCAACACATAATATATACAGTTTTAAATTAAAATTAAAATTTATTTTTAAAATATTTATACTCGGTTTGGAGAGTTTAAAAATGTAAAAAATTATTATAAATGATCATATCATTTTCGCAAATGGTTTTTTTGACCTATTTTCGTTTTTAGTAAACTTTTTTTAAAATTCTTTTAAAAAGTTTTAGATTTGCAGATTTAGTTCGACAAAACGAATAGGAAAATTACAATTTTCTTTAAAAAAATTTTAAAAAAATCAAAAAAGATAAAAATAAGTCAAAATAAACAATATTTTTTGGCTTATTTGCGCCTTTAGTGTTTGTGGAGGCAGAAATAGTCTCACATATATTAGTTGAGAGATTAACAAAGAACTGAGTCATACCGTTCTGAATCTGTAAAAAGAATAAACAGTTAGTGCCTCTCGACTGGCGGTTGCTGGCCAAAGAGCACTTCGACGATCAAGTTATATAGCATATAACTTAATCAAATTGAATAAGTAAATAAAATAGTTTAGGGATACCTCCCCCCTAAAGATGAAGATTAAATCTCTTTATATAGGCAAACCTACCACTCATTTTGTCTAATAAGCTTAAGCCACCAATTTGGTCCAATGAAAATAAGTCACTTGTATGGCTCAAAACTTATCTATACATGTATGCCAGACCAACTTGGCAAGTTGCATTGCAAGGTATTATTTTATTACCTTAATTCTATTTTCATGTAGACATTGGATGGGTCCACCTCACATGGGTTAATTTTCATCCCTCCATAATTGCCCCTAAGTTTTCGCTTCAGTCGATTGAAGTAAGAAGAAGTGGAAACTTTTATTATATCTGGTAGACTCTTGACCTTTGTTACTTCTATAATCAAAGGACTTTTCTATCCTATACTTGTCATAAACTGGCTTTATTTGCTTTTATCTTGCAGAATATGAATATTTTTCACGTGCCCTCCAATCTTTTTGTGTGATAACTTTGATTTTGCAATCATTCGAACGTGGTCACTTATTTTCTATATGTTATCTATCTTGTTTTGCCAATCTACTACTTTTGACAATTACATTACTAAGACTGTCATAGGTCTTTTCCTTCCCTGGTTAGATAAGATAATGACCTAGTCGCTAACCTACTTCCCTCAAGTAGACTTTAATAGTTGACCCTCATAGGTTTTCCTTTGCCCTAGGCAAGATAAGTTGATGACCTAGTCGTCGAACTATACCTTTAGAAAGTAGACCCTTGTAGGCTTTTCCTTGTTTTTGGCAAAATCGCTTTTGTTTGGCAGGTGGCCTTGATGTGTTGTTTGGTTTCCCATCACCCTTGATATTATAAAAGCATGGAATGTGTTAACAAGATTGATTTTTGTACGGGTTGATAGCTTTCTATGAGAGCCAAGCACGCTCCTTTAATCCTAGTGTTGACAACAATGCTCAATGCGCTTAGCTTGGCTAGGATCTTATTGTTTGATGCCTAGTAGGACTAGCGCTTACTCATTTTTCAATACTTAGTTTGACTAAAGCTTACTCAATTTTAAATGCTTGCCTTAGCTAAGGCTTATTCAATTTTTGATACCTAGTAAGACAAGGGCTTACTCAATTTTTAATGCTTTGGCCAAGGCTTATTTAATTTCCGATGCCTAGTAAGACTAGGGCTTACTCATTTTTCAATGCTTAACTTGGCTAAGGCTTACTTAATTTTTGATGCTTAGTCCGGCTAAGGCTTATTCAATGTCTGATGCCTAGTAAGACTAGGGCTTATTCAATTTTCGATGCCTAGTAAGACTAGGACTTACTCATTTTTCGATACTTAGCTTGACTAAGGCTTACTCAATTTTTGATACTTAACTCGGCTAAGGCTGATTCAACGTTCGATGCCTAGTAAGACTAGGGCTTATTCAATTTTCGATGCCTAGTAAGAATAGGGCTTATTCAATTTTCGATGCCTAGTAAGAATAGGGCTTACTCATTTTCCAATACTTAACTCGGCTAAGGCTTACTCAATTTTTGATGCATAGCTCGGCAAAGGTTTATTCAATTTTCGATGTCTAGTAAGACTAGGGCTTACTTATTTTTCGATGCTTAGCTCGACTAAGGCTTATTCAATTTCTGATGCCTAGTAAGACTAGGGCTTATTTATTTTCTAATGCTTAGCTCAACTAAGACTTACTCATTTTTTGATGCTTAGCTCGGCTAAGGCTTATTCAATTTCTGATGCCTAGTAAGACTAGGGCTTATATAATTTTCGATGCCTAGTAAGACTAGGACTTACTCAATTTCTGATGCTTAGCTTGGCCAAGGCTTATTCAATTTCCGATGCCTAGTAAAACTAAGTCTTACTCATTTTTCAATGCTTAGCTCAGCTAAGGCTTACTCAATTTCTGATACTTAGCTTGGCTAAGGCTTATTCAATTTTCGATGACTGGTTAGACTAAGTCTTATTCAATTTTCGATACCTAGTAAGACTAGGGCTTACTCATTTTCCAATGCTTAGTTCAGCTCTTCAAATGAGGTTTAACCAAGTTGCTCGATTTATGAACAATCCTTATATTTGAAAAAGTTTGTTAAATAATTTTTGGCATTCATCCACGAGTCATCCTACCGGGATGGGGCATGAAGAAAATGGTCACCTGCAACAAAACTTCTGAGCTTCTCGTGATGAAGTTCCATGGACCACATTCTATCAAATCTACAAAGTCGTGACTAGAAGGTATTCTCGAGCAACTCTTGCTTGCGATGGTTAGGTTGTTAATTATGGTTTATGATTCTAGCCGCTTGATAAGTCCGTCCTAACTTCATGATCATCCTGCTAAAATTTCATATTGATCGGATACGATATCACCGTTGATCTTATACTTGATGCTTCCAAATTTTTCGGTTGTTGATCACTATCTTGGACTCGAAGTTTACAAAATCGGATCCGAAAAATGGATTCTACATGTTGGAAAACTTAAGGGTGGTCATCCTTGAAGTCATCAGACCTCCCAAGTAACCTGGATGCACTAGGATGTACCGTAGCACCAAAGACCGATAAACACTAGATAGAATCCAGCTTCTTCTTTATCAAAACCACCAGGCAACACAAATTTTTTCCAGTTTTCTGTCTTTACTTCGAGCAATCTTTCAGACTCTATAACTTTTTCAATTCTTAACAGTTTTACTCTGTTCTTTCGCCAATATATTCATCTTGCTTTGTACTCCATGCTATGCCACCTTGCCTTCTTGCTCTCCCTTGAAATGGGTAGTTTAGGTATATCGAAATATTACCTCCAAATTTGTTTTTTTATTTCTTTCTTTCTTCTTCTTCTTCACATATAGCACGCTGTGACTGTTGGTTTTTCTGCTATTGCATCATTACTCGGCAGGCCATTGAGGCCCACAATTGAAGTGACATAGGCTGTTTTGGTTATCGAAATGCATGTGCATGGTCTCCAATGTCGAACAATTCTTTAGAGTTGAGAGAGAGAATTATTGAGTCTCTAAATGGCATACTCAAAACAATCAGCTAGGTTTGCATGGAAAGTGTTGTCGAGTGAGAGAATATGTTGTTGCTCTTTCCATGGAAATGGTAGAAATCCAGCATGCATAATGTTGGTTGGTCCAAGCAAAAGCTTTATTCAAAATTTGATTACAAAATTTCTTCGGAATTAACGATGATGTTGATCGTAGGTGATTACTGTGTCACAGATTGTAAAGTTAATTCATGTCATCTTCTTCATTGAATTAACCGCTCCCCGAAGTCAGATCGTCGAGGTGTATAAAGCTTTGTTCGGCAGTCGCCTTGTGTGCGTACCGGATTCCGCACTAGATGAAAGTGGAACCATCCAGAACCGGGCTCTGCAACAAGATGCACCGTTAGAGGCCGGCCGGGGTGTTGGATAACCCCTTTCTTCGCTGTCGATGATCGATCGCGGAGGTATATATAATGTTCCTTACTTGCTTCTCAAGGTGAGTTCATGGAGTATAGGTGCCGCCAGTGTCTTTCAGCCGGTGGACCACTTGATAGTTGCCATTCATTGTGTATTCTCATTGTAAGCATCGATAACAAACCACATTCCTTGGCTTAACAACTTCCGTGATTTTAGGCGTGGGGGACGGTGAGGTGCATCATGCACATTTTTACGCGCGGAGATCGTGCTTTGTGTGTCTGCACGCCGACTAGCGTAATAAATGCTCGTGCCATCGATTCAAATCTTGTTTCGCTTCTACGGTTTAATCCGTTTTCCAGCCAAGACCGCACCGAGAAACCAAACCATCAAAAGGCAGCTGAGATACATCTTACCTCCTTGTTCCGACGGCCTTGCCTGCTGAGATGCACTGAGGCGCCTCACCCCCTCTCCCGGTTCACGATGGCGAAGGAGGTTGTGGAATGCGAGAGAAACATAAGAGCTTGGAGTCGGAATGAGGAGGAATGAACGAGCCGGTAGAGGCCTTGTGGTCACAAGAGGAGGTTATTATTCTTGTGATGGGCTGGCGGGCATCAATACTGGGCCAAAGACCGCAAAGGATGCCGGATGAAGCAGGAGCCGCCGAGGAGGAGAGAAGTTAGAGGATGTTGCCACTGAACGGGTGGGCCTTGGCGGGGTTGGCACCACAAAAGCCGAAATGATGGTTTTTTTTTTTTTTTTTTTTTTTCCGTTATGAGGCCTTCAGGTCTTTTTTTCTGTTGGATGATATGGTTTCCTTTTGAACTCGTAATTTGATGTTGCGGGGCGAATAGATGCTTTCGATGCAGTTACAGTTGCCAAACAATTGTTTGCCCCCACCGAGCTAAGTAAGATCGAAATTGTTTTGTAAAATTTGCTTGAGTTTTGCCTTTAGGCGTGCTCGGTACTGAATTTGTTCTAACTCCGGTTGTGAGTCAATCCTATGTGTTTGTTGTTCGATACTTTAAGAAGAGAGAGTGGGGAGGTGGTGTGCGTTTACTTAAGACATGTTAGTATGGTTTTTTGTTCGACGCTTTTGACCGGACCGTTGCTCTGTGGGTCGAACATTCTCAACGAGATTCGGATGCACCACATAAGAGTGGGGGGGTAGGAACGTCAGAGCAAGCTTCCCCCACGAGTGAGATCTTTCCATGCTTCCGGTTACTTTTTTTTCCTGTTTGCACTTGCATGGCACCCTCATCGAGCTCATTTTCCCTTCTTTGCGGGGTGAGAATTTGAGACAAAATTTCAAGACACCAAGCTCTATCGCCCTTTTTCGCGTTTCTCGAGAGAACGGCCGGCCAATAACACAGATCCGAGGGGAATTTCCGATCCGAGATTTCCGCGATAAACGGTTCAGCGCGCCCGCCATTCCCAAATGATTTCGTCCTTCCACCGCGGGTACAGATTGATTCTCTGATTGCTCCCGAGGCCGTTTTTTTTTCACGCGATCTCCGCTGCCTCGATGCTCGAAGGATTCATCGGCGCTTAGCGAGGTACCGAGAAGGAAGTTTTTTTTTAAACTCTTCTTCTAGGACTGTTGCTCATTCTGTCTATTGCCATCCCGACCCAAAGAAAGTCGACAGGACCGGGGCTCAAAAACAAGATGCACAGAAGAGCCTACCGTAGGTTTTTTAAGACAACCCCCCCTCCGATGGTATCGATGATCGGTGTAGGGTATAAATGTAATGTATATATATGTGTGGTGTCGATTTGGGTGTTCGCTTTCTTTCACCAACAAGCTCTATATATAATGTTCATTCCCTTGGCTTAACAACTTCCGGTATTATTTTACCGTGGGGGGGTGGCATCAGGTGGCATCCTCGCTTGCGCTTCAGATCCAATCCAGGCTTTATTCGGTCCACATACCCGCGCCTCCTTCCGCATCGGCCTTCTGGTCAAACGGGCCGATGCAACGCTTCCAGTTGGGCCCAGGTGCTTGGTTTTCGACTTGCCGAAACACTTGGAAGGTAATTCATTTTGTCGGCAAGGGAGGCTACTAAGGAGTTGTCAAGTTGCTTTCATATCGTAGCTTGTAGATTGCGGCATTTTCCTATGCTTATAGTGGTGGCGATCTTCGACATTTGTTCGGCATGGCCGTGATTTCTTTCTTCCGATAAATGTAGTGGCATGCGTCTCACTGCTGAGTAACTCCATTTGCTTTGCTTGGACCTACTTTCTAGAGAGAGAAACCAGCGACCCATTTATGATTGTAAATAAGAAGTTGTTCCTTCTGTCAAAATAAATAAATAAATGAAAGATCGAAGCCGAGCAATATTATTAGCCTTTCGCTTATCTATGATCGGTTTTGTTCTTTCTAGAAGACCTGCGAAACAATAATTTGGAGAGAGAGATAGTTTTGGAAATTATGATTTTTATAGGCTTATTTTGAGTCAATTTTGAGTTCAAATTTGAGTAGAGTCCATACGTTTTTTGGAATGAGTCCAAAGAGGTGACGTATTCCTCACTGCATAGCAAATCACACAGTACAGATGGTTCGTCAAAAACTATTTATGAGCAAATGGAAACTTGACGTCATTTTCGGGTTCATGGAATAAGAAGTTGAAGGGTTAATGTGGGTTTCCTTAAATTCGTTGTCTCACATTAAAACTTTAAGAGAACTTATGTGAGTATATAAACTCTAAGTGGACATACTTGGGTTGGACCCCAAGGGGCACCCCAAGTTTGTGGAAGGGAGGAGTTATGAACAAAATAGGCTTTGACTCAAACCACCACATGTGCACGGCGCCACCGTTTAGCCTAGTCGTGTCAGGTGTGGGTTGTGGGTCCTAAAATTAATTTTTTGAATAAAATTTATTTGAATTTTTTCAAAATTCTTATAGGAAAATTTTGAATTTTGCACAAAACAATTTGAATTCAAATTTTTTGCTCTCAACCAGTATGTCCTTTCCAAACCAGTCTAAGCAGATTTAAACAGATTTTCAAATTGTTTTAATAGATTGCACCGGACAGATTCAAGTTCTTTCCCAAACAGATTCAAAGCTGTTTCAACAGTTTGCACCTATTTAATTCAAAATCAGACCTGTTCAGTTTGAATTTATACTTGTTTGGCCCTGCCAAAAAGCCCCCACTTAGCCTACAAATACAAGAACTCTTCCAGCAATTTGATCATTCTGAAATTCTCTTGTTGCCTTCCATTTTGTTTTCTTGCATATGTGTGTGTGTGTGTGTGTGTGTGTGTGTGTGTGACAACCGCCTCCTTAATTAAGTAAATTAATTATAATAATTGTGTACTTAAAGTTAATTGTGTGATTATATGCCAATTGTGAATTATATGCCATATGATATATGCTTGCATTGGTTGGTATTGCATTATTATTATGAATAGATGTGGATATGTATGAATTAGACTTGTCTGATTCGTTAATTTTAACTAGTTAGAATTACGAAATTGGATAGGAATTAGAGCCTAATTCATCTTAGTATAATTTAATTTAGTGTAATTAAGATTATAAGATGATGAGGATTAATTAAATTGTGTGAATTTGATTTGCATTAATTAATGTGATTTATTATTAGCCTAAGTTAACCTTGAAGAATAAGAACAAAAGAATTTTTAAAAAAAAGGAAAAAAAAAAAAATCCTCCTCATCAATTGAGAACTAGTGGAGCTTGCTATTTACTACACATAAAGAGAGAGAGAGAGAGAGAGACGGGGAAAGACTTAGTGTATTACTCATCAAGTTAAAGAAGAGATGTAGTGGTCATTGTAGAGAAAACTTGAGAGAGGTGCCTAGAAAGAGAGTTCAACAAGGAGAAAGAAAGGGTTTAAGAAGAACATTAAAGCTAAGGGTCAATCTTCACAAATGAATCAAGTAAGGTGAGAATTCTCCACCAAATTTCATGAAATTGAGATACTATAGTTATGATCCTTTAGGTGTTGAGTTGAACTGGGATGAAATTCATGTTTAATTAGAGGTTTGTTCATGATATTGAGAGCTTAGGACATGCATGTCTTAAAATGGAGGAATTGAATGGATCAACTCCTAAATTTAACATGCATGCGTAATTCCATGACAATTTGTTCTTGTACACTTCATATCATGCATGAGCCTTCAAATTGAAAGGATATTTTATGAGGTTTGAAGCTTTAAAAGTTCAAACTTGTGTATCTATGTCTACACTTTTCATTTCAAAAGTTTAATTGCCTTATATTGGAAAACTTGAGTTAAATTAAAGTCATGACTTGTGTTTGATGTTAGACTTTGTAAGTCAAGGTTAATTTCATGAGTTTTGAGTTGAATTGCATGAATATGAGGTTAGCATTTGAAAAGAGGAAGGTCCAAAAACAAGAGCTATTTTCAGGTTCCAAGTTTTCTAGAACCGCACATGCAGCTTGGAGCCCCACATGTGCGGAAAATAGGGCAATGCTTAGTGTGTATTCTGCTCGTAGGTGCGGTGGTGGTCACCGCATGTGCGGCCCTTTTGGGCAGGTCCAGTTTTGTTTCCACTCATCTTTTCCACCTTCTGGGCCTCCGTTTACATCATTTTAAAATGTTTTTCCATATGCATTACATTCATGTGCATTTTAAGGACACGAAACAAAATAAAGAATTGAATGGGAATCGAACGAGAGATACGAATAGAGATTGAACAATCGAATTAAGTAGTATTGAAAGAATGTTATTGTAATTGTGTTATGCTTGACTTTATTTGTTTAGGTCAGACGCCGAACTGTTAGTACGTGTGTCAAGAAACCCACTGTGAGTAACATTGTTGTAAAGATATGTTCAATCGTATTTATTTTCTTATTGATAAATTATATTATTTTTTTAAATGATTCTTTTTATCGATTGAATGATGATCCTATTTTCTGAACTGTATTCGTGGCATCCTTAACATATTGCTATTGTTATTGATATTGTTATCGCTATTGTTACAAAGATCTCTGTCAATTTCAATTCTTAAAACTATTGTCTATTGTTTGATGGCCATCAATTGATTGTTTGGTCTTTAAGATCTATTATATTGTTGCTATTGGATGTACCACGTATGACCTATATGAATATGATTGATTGAATTGAATGATTGAACGATTGATTAACAAAAAGATATTGATTGAAAATGTTCTATAGATAATCGGTTGTTTCAAATACTGTAAGGACATCATTCTTAACCTCTTTACACAGCTGTTATTCACTGGGCTCTAACTCACTGTTTACCATATACATATGTAAGTGATCGAGCATCGGATCAAAGATAGTGGTGACGACCCAAACCCTTGTTTTGTCAAGCCAACTATTATGTCTCATCACGAGGTTCTGAACCAACATGTGTCAAGGCTTTTTGGGTGGTTCAAATTCACCCTTTTGATATTGCTAAGTAGAAAGAATGTTTTTGACTTTTGTTAATAGTGTTTTTGATAAGGGAATTTAATTCCCTAACTTGTGTTTTGTCTTGTATATATGTGTTTTATAGACATAAGTGTTTGTGGACATAGCTATGTATATGTAAGTTTATTTCCATTCAGGTCCTTACCGGTTATTGGACGATGTATGTTATTATTGATTAGCTTCTGCCAGCCCCTTTATATTGTAGTATTATCATTATTGTCAAACAGGCCTTTGGTAATCACGGATTACTGGCTGGTTACGACGCTAAACCTATAGGGGCAGGTTTGGGCCGTGACAATATATATATATATTCTTCATATTAATTTTAGAGAAATTTGTGAAAGTATAGAACACAGATTCTGGTATGCCAAAATAGATTGTTTTTAGTACTAATATAATATGTTCAAGATCATTGTATCCTGGAAGATAGACACCATTATTTCGTAAGTACCTGAGCGGAGCGAATCTGTCTTAAGGACAGAGTGTCACACACTCGACTTGGTCATTCTTGTTCATAAGTTGTTTTGGTAGATAAATTATGTAAGTAATTTATTTTGTTTATTTGATTTGTTTTAAGTTATTTATTATACACAGAAAATTGTTCCAACAATCTTAAGACAGATTCAAATTATTCTATTATACAAAAAATTTCGTTTGTTTCCTTTTCTTATTTTCTTCTTCTTACGAAATTTATTTTCCGTACTTATGCAAAATAACATTCTGGTTGGAAAATACAACTAATAGTAATATGCTATTTATTTTCTTTGATAAATAGTAGTAATATATTGTTTATCATTAACAATTTCAAAATATTAATTTATGAAGTTGGTCAGAAATTAATTTTGATTTTATAAAATAATTTCTAAGTTTTCATTAATTAAAATTCTTTTTTCAGTATTTTAATTTTTGAAGTGTTATAGAAATATTTTTTCTGTGTGGAATTAATTTGTTTAAATAAAATTTTATTTTCAAATTGATTGGAAATAAAAGTTACAATTATTGTTTCTTTTATTTTTACAGAATTAAATTATGTGTTTATGATTTAATTCTCTATGTAGTATAAAATTCTAATTATTATTCACCCAAAAAAAAAAAATTCTAATTATAATTTTGTTTTATCATTTAGAATTTCTGGTTATTGCAACTAGTCAAACTAATGTTCAAACTAGTATTGATATGTTGACTGCAATTGCTCAACCTCTTCTCCTGTTATGACTGTGCCAGTCAATCATAATGACAAGCCAGAGAAGTTCTTAGAAACTAATTTTAAAAGATGACAATAGAAAATGATATTCTATCTTACTACTCTTAACCTAGCATGTTTTCTTCGTGAGAATGCTCCCACTCTAAAAGAGGAATTTTTCAGTTGTTGCGTTAACTGAAAAATTACCATAAGGCTGGAAGGAATTCAAGAACTACCTCAAACACAAGCGCAAATAAATGACTTTGGAGGAATTAATTGTGCGTTTGAGGATTGAGGAGGACAACTGTAATTCTGAGAAGCGGGCTAGTAAGCATCCAATGAAGTCTAAGGCAAATGTGGTGGAACATGCACCAAAAGCAAATAAACAGAAGTATTTTGGAGAATGTTCCTCACAAGGCTCTAAAGGAGGGGAAACTAAGAAGTACAAGTTCAATGGAAAATGTTACATCTGTGACAAAGAGGCACATTGGGCCGAAAATTGTCGAGCAAGCACAAAGGAAAAGGAAGATCAAGCAAGAAATCTGCTCAAGCCAATATGACTAAAGTGGACAAAATTTCTAATGGTGTAGATGACATAAATCTTTCTGCCGTTATTTCTGAGGCAAACCTTGTTGGAAATCCTAAAGAATGGTGGGTAGACACTGGTGTTACTCGCCACATTTATGCCGACAAAAAGATGTTCACATCTTATTTTGTGGTGAATAACGGTGAATAACTATTCATGGGCAACTCCTCGACTTCTAAAGTCGAAGGACAAGGAAAGATTATTCTGAAGATGACATCTGGAAAAGAATTCACTCTCAACAATATGCTGCATTTATCAGACATTCGCAAAAATCTTGTTTCCAGATCTCTGTTGAGTAAGAATGGGTTTACGCTAGTTTTTGAAAATGACAAATTTATACTTACCAAAAATGGAATGTATATAGGAAAAGGTTATATGAATGATGGCCTTTTCAAAATGAATGTATGACAATTGTTCCTCTTATGATTAATAAAAACACATCTTCTTCTTACTTGCTTGAGTCTTCTATTTTATGGCATGGTAGATTAGGATATGTTAATTATGGATCTTTACATAAATTAATTAATATAGAATGTTTGCCTAAATTTAAAATTGATCCAAATCATAAATGTGAAATTTGTATTGAGACAAAATTAACTAAAACTCATATTCATTCAATTGAAAGAAATACAGAACCACTTGAATTAATTCATAGTGATATTTGTGATTTTAAATCAATTCAAACTAAAGGTGGGAAAAAATATCTTATCACTTTCATAGATGACTATACTAGATATAGTTATGTTTATTTAATTCGAATTGAGGATGAAGTTTTGAAAACTTTCATTCAATATAAGAATGAAGTTAAAAATCAACTAGGTAAAAAAATTAAAAAACTAAGAAGTGATAGAGGTGGTGAATATGAATAACCTTTTTGTGAGTTTTGTAAAAAACATTGAATAATTTATCAAACCACCACTCCTTACTCACCCCAACAAAATGGAATTGCTAAAAGGAAAAATAAGACTTTAAAATAAATGATGAATGCCATGTTGATAAGTTCTACATTACCTCAGAGCTTGTAGGGGGAAGCAATACTTTCTACTAATTATATTCTTAATAAAGTACCCTGGAAGAAAGTGAATCAAACATCTTATGAAATGTGACATGAGAGAGTACCATCCTACAAATACTTAAAAGTGTGGGGGTATTTAGCTAAAGTGGCTATTCCTAGTCCTAAAAGGACTACGATAGGTCCTAAAACTGTTAATTGCATATTCATTGATTATGCCAAAAATAATACTGCATATTGGTTTTTTATTCATAAGTCAGAACATTCTGAAATGCATGTAAATACTATTATTGAATCTGGGAATGCATCATTCTTTGAACATGTGTTTCCTAATAAAACTGGACAAGAGACTAGTACTAATAAAAGATCTTATGATGCTATTACTAGTCATAATTAGGAACAAGATTAAGAACAAGAACAAAAGTTAGATCAAAATAAGGAAGAGGAACCTAGGCGTAGTAAACGTGCTAGAACCTCAAAATCTTTTGATCCAGATTTTCTAACTTTTTTGTTAGAAAATGAGCCTTTAACTTTCAAATAAGCATATGTCCAGTCTTGAGGCTCCTTTATGGAAAGAGGCTGTACATAGTGAAGTTGAATCCATCTTGCAAAATCACACTTGGGAATTAGTAGATTTGCCACAAGGTTATAAACCTCTTGGGCACAAGTGGATTTTCAAGAGAAAAATACAGGGCAAGACTTGTGGTTAAAGGATATAGACAAAAAGAAGTTCTTGATTACTTTGACACATACTCACCAATTACTAGAATAATATTCATTAGAATGCTAATTGCCATTGCATCTTTGTACAATCTAGAAATTTATCAAATGGATGTGAAAAAAGCTTTCTTAAATGGTGAGTTAAATAAAGAAATTTACATAGAACAATCAGAAGGATTTTTAATTCCAGGAAAAGAAAAGAAAGCGTATAAATTGGTTAAATCATTATATGGTTTAAAACAAGCACCAAAGCAATGGCATAAGAAATTTGGCAAGGCAATGATATCAAATGGATTTAAAATTAATGAATGTGACAATTGTGTTTATATTAAAAACACAAACAAAGGTTATGTTGTAGTATGTCTTTCTGTGGATGATATACTCATCATAGGTAGCAATAATGACATGATTAAAATTACCAAGAAAATGTTGAATGAATATTTTGACATGAAGGACATGGGGATTGCTGATTTAATTCTTGGTATGAAAATTACCAAAACATCAGAAGGATATGCTTTGTCACAATCACATTACATTGAAAAAACACTTAACAAATTTAGCAAAGATGATGATCATCTTGCTAGAACACCTATGAATGTTAATTTGTTTCTTTCTAAAAATGTACAGGAAAGTGTTTCTCAATTAGAGTATGCCCAAATTATTAGAATCTTAACGTACTTGATAAACTGCACTCGTTCAGATATAGCCTATGTAGTAAGTAAATTAAGTAGATATACGAATAATCCAGGAGTAGAACACTGGAAAGTTATTATAAAGGTTCTAAGATATCTCTGATTTACTCGTAACATTGGGCTAAATTATACTAAATGTCCAACAGTACTTGAAGGATACTGTGATGCAAACTGGATATCGGATACTAGAGACTCAAAATCTACCAGTGGGTATTTCTTTACTCTTTGTGGTATGACTGTATCTTGGAAATCTTCCAAACAAACCTGCATTGCTAGGTCTACTATGGAATCAGAGTTTATAGCTTAGATAAAACTAGGAAAGAAGCAGAATGGCTTCGTCACTTCCTTGAAGATATTCTAATATGGCCAAAACTGGTGCCTGCTATATGTATACATTGTGATAATCAATCAACAATAGGTAGAACACAGAGTCATATGTATAATTGTAAGTCACGACACATTCGTCGTTGACATAACACCGTGAGACAACTACTCTCTAATGGAATTATTTCCATTGAATATGTGAAGTCTAAAGATAACATAGGGGATCCACTAACCAAAGGGTTAGCAAGAGAGTTAGTTAAGAATTCATAGAGGGGAATGGAACTTAAGCCTGTTAAACAAGAGTTACCATAACGGTAACCTAACCTAGTTGACTGGAGATCCCAAGATCTAGGTTCAAAGGGACAACCGAGTTATGTATGACTTATAAGGATCACTGAGGAGTTAAACTCTTACCCATTTCTATGATAAAAGAGTGATGTCTGCAGCGTTTTAGGTTAAGTAATACTTTTAATGATTGTTATATCTAGGAATACCTAGTGGAGTATGGTAGGATACTTTTTATAAGAATCCCCTATATGAGTGTGAACTGGGCTGGTTCTATGAGATTTGTGAATGGCTACAATTCTCTAAAGCACTCATGAAAGACTAGGTTGTTCAGGGCCAAAATGAACGCAATAGTGAGAACTAAACTGTGTCTGGTAATATACTATGTGAGTTTTATTGTCTTGGTTTACATAAATGGCTAAATAGTTTAAGACATCATGTTCACTGGTTAGTTAGTAATATGATAATGTATTACAAGGAAATGTTCAAAGCCAAAAGTTACCTATCATTTGCAGAATATCTCCGATTTCTATACTCTCTGTAATAAGATCATGTTGTTGCATCTTCTCTCCGTCAAATTTCATTCATGTAGGGGATTGTTGGAAATTATGGTTTTTATAGGCTTATTTTGGGTCAACTTTGAGCCCAAATTTGAATGGAGCCCATACGTCTTTTGAATGGGTCCAAAGATGTGACATATTCCTTGCCGCATGGCATGTTATATGGTGTAGACAATTTGTCAAAACCATTTACAAGTGAATGGGAACTTGACGTCATTTTTGGGTTTGCGGAATGGGAAGTTGAAGGGTTAGATGTGAGTTTCATTAAATTGGTTATCTCACATTGAAACTTTAAGAGAGCTTATGTGAGTATATAAGCTCTAGGTGGACATACTTGGGTTGGACCCCAAGGGGCACCCTAAGTTTGTGGAAGGGAGGAGTTATGGACAAAGTAGGCTTTGGCTTAAACACCACACGCTTGTGCCGCCGCCGCCAACAAGCCGTGCCAAGTCCGGGTATGGGTTGTGGGTCCTAACATTAATGTTTTGGACAAAATTTATTTGAATTCTTACAGGAAAAATTTGAATTTTGCACCAAACAGTCTGAATTCAAATTTTTTGCTCCCAACTAGTGCGTCCTTTCCAAACCAGTCTAAGCAGATTTAAACAAATTTTCAAATTGTTTTAACAGATCACACCAGACAGATTCAAGTTCTTTCCCAAACAGATTCAAAACTGTTTCAACAGTTTGCACCGGTTCAATTCAAAATCTAACATATTTAGTTTGAATTTATACCTGTTAAGCCCTTCCAAAAAGTCACCACTTAGCCTATAAATACAAGAATTCTTCCGGTAGTTTGATCATTCTAAAATTCTCTTGTTGCCTTCCGTTTTGTTCTCTTGCATATATATATATATATTCTTTATATTAATTTTAGAGAAATTTCTGAAAGTATAGAACATAGATTCTGAAACAAATTGTTTTTAGTACTAATACAATCTGTTCAAGATCATTGTATCTTGAGAGATAGACACCATTATTCCATAAACACCTGAAAAGGGTGAATTTGTCTTAAGGACAAAGTGTTACCTGAGCAGGGTGAATCTGTCTTAAGGACAGAGTATCACACACTCGACTTGATCATTCTTGTTCATAAGTTGTTTTGGTAAATAAATTATGTAACTAATTTATTTTGTTTATTTGATTTGTTTCAAGTTATTTATTATACACAAGATTGTTCCAACAATAGTTGACCTGGGCTATTAGTGTACCAAGACATTTTCAAGCTATCTCCTGCAAAAACTTTCACAAGGATCACAATTTTATATATACAAATATTAAAATGTAATAAAATGAATTGAGTTCCCAGAAGAACCTCACCATTTTTTATCTTGTTGAATTATCACATATAAAGAAACTTGCATAAAGCTAGAATAGCTCTGAACTCTTATCTCGGAACACTTGGTCGGCAGAAAATGGTGAACTAGACTTAACTTTATAATATTAATTACTTTATTGCGTTTGGACCATGATCGATAACTTTTGTCAAATTTCTTGCCGAACAAATATTTGAAGTAGTTGTGTGAGTTGCAGAGCTACCAAGCTAGGCTGTAACACTACTGAGCAGTCTTGTGGCTCTTTTTTTTTTGATCGGCAAAGAAAAATTTCATTTAACAGCATGAAATTAAAAGTACAAGAAGATGACATGCATCGAGAGAGATTCGGAAGTATAAAGATATACCCCTACTACTACTATTCGCATCCATACAACCAACTCCTAAGCCTCTCGATTTTTAAATAAAAAAGTTAAGAAGAACTTAACTAGAAAATTAAAATACATAAATTCCCACAAATCAACCCACCAAAACAATCAAAACAAACTAAACAAACTAAACTACCTAAACCAAAACCAAGCAGCCCAAACCACCCAAACAACCCACGCCACTGCCAATGCCCACACCTCTGCAGCTACAACTCCCAAAGCCTCTGCTGCAACAACACGTTACCCCTAAGCTGCTACTCCCAACTCCTAATACCCTGCTGAAGACTCCATACTACCACCTCAAACACGCCACACCTATGCTGCTACGACACCCAAAACCCACCCCTATACTACTAATCCGGCCGAGAAACACCCACGCCACTGCAGATCCATCACCGGAAAACACCCACACCAGCTCCAACATAATCTGCCGAAGACACAGCTACTACAGATCATCACTCCACGCCACGGCTGCTGCAATCCATCACCGGAACCCACACCAATGCTGCAGCTCCTAAATCCACAACCATGCTGCTAAACCAACGCCTATGCAGCCCCCGAACCCACCCCTATTCCACTTCTTTCACACACCCACTGCAGATCCAAAACACCGACCAACACCCACCCAACCACCCACTGCAGATCCAACCCAACTAGCAGTGCTTCTTCCTACTCCAGTTCTTCTTCTTTCACCCCTCAAACTCCCACACGAAGCGGAACGCTCGAATGAAAACCAGACAGATCTGGATCAACTCCGACACCCATGTTTCTGCCCAAACTAAGCATCGATACTTCACCAATATCTGAACCAGAGTTCACCCCTCAAGCTCCTACTCGTAAAGGAGTGCACGGGTGAAGAATCAGCTATAACAGCCCCGAAACACCAAATCCAAAATGGAAGAATCAGCACACAAAACACAGCACACCTATGTGGGAAGATAAGTGGAGAATCAAGTTTATTAATGAAAAACAACAGACAAGCACGTAGAAAGAATAGCCCAGCCGACCGCCATAGCCAAAGGCGGCGGCCGGCCAACCCAAAGAAAGGCTCGGGGAGGAGGTTTTTAGAGAGAGGAAGAGAGAGAGTCTGCAACAAACTCAACCATTGCAAGATTAGCAGTCTTGTGGCTCTAACGAGCAACATTGTGTGAGTCGCTGCGATGCCGATCTAGGTTGTTAGCTTTGTGGCATTAACCACTTGGTTGACAAACATATTTTTGAAGACCTTTTCAAGGTTGGTTTCTTGCTGAATAGATTTTTGCTCAAAAATCTTTATTCTAGAGAGAAAGAGCATAAACCCAACTTTTGTAAAGAAATATGCGGTTCCAGAGCTACTTTTAGAGCTAAATCAATTCATAGAAGTTTTATTTGATACCTGTTTATACGCAGGACGATTTTATATGCATATATATATATATTACAATGTTGATCATTCCAGATTCCATAAAATGGTATTCACCTGGTGCGATGTAAAGCTTAGGGACTTGAGCGATGTAAAGCTTAAGGACTTGAGTGGTTTTGTCGAATGATGTGTCCCAATGTCTTTAGCGGAATTATGCTGACTTGGCGACATCATTTCTATTAGGCAAAGTGATCGCTCGATAAGAGCATAAAATGGTGCTCGTCGTTTCCATTGGACTCGGTCACTTCGTTCTTGCTTGTCGCTTTGTTTTTGGCTTATCGAGTACTTGGTCGGCAAGCCCTCTTGTTGGTCTTTGTCTTGTTGAGAACACTTGTTCGGCAACTCTCCTCAATCTATCTATTTGTTTGAATGTCGGCAATCACTTCGGTGCCGATCAATCTTTATGCTATGGCAGCTAGTATATGCTTCTCTGTCCTCTTGTGCAAAAACTTTCATAAAGTTCACAATTCTAAGCATATATATATATATATATATATCAAAATTCATGCTTATAGATTCAATAAAATATAAACTACAGAGATAGAGTTAGAAGTTAGGTAATGTGAACATGACCTGAATTTTCTATAGACAGTTCTAGTTATTCAAACTTCGTCAACTAACATTCGATAAATCAGATTTCAATACTTGGTCGACAACTTTGGCTTGCCGAATTACTTGATTGATATCTTTACTTTGGCTTTTTGGCTTGCGGAAACCTCATGGTCACAACTTCTAATCTTTTAGTGTGATGAAACAGTTGGTCGACAATTCCTATTGGTTTTTGACTTGCTGAAGTCTCTTGATCGGCATCTTTTCTTGATTTTTTGGCATGCCAAAACAATTGGTCTGCAATTTCCCTTGTTTTTTGACTTGCTGAAATGTCTTGATCGACATCTTTTCTTGATTGTTTGGCGTGCCAAAACAGTTGGTCAGCATTTCTTTGTATTTAGCTTATCCAAGAGCTTGGTCGGCCTCTTTTTCCAACTGTTGGTGTAGGAGTGAGCAGTGGATTTACCGATCCGCCAAAACTGACCGAACCGAACCGATCCACCGTATTTTGGACGGATGCGTGATGACGAGCGGACTGTTGCGGATTGATTTTCTCTAATCCGCCAATTTGGCAGACGGATGGCGGATTTAAGATTTCTTTGGCCGCAACCGAACCGCCAAACTGTGAGCACCACTAGTAATTTATAAAACTTTGTGTTTTCAATTTGTTTAAATATTATGTTTGTGTTTTCAATTGAAAAAGAGTTTAAATATTCTGTTGAAAAAAAGTTTTTAGCTTGAATATATTTTTTGAATTGAAAAAAATAAACGTATTATTTATCTATATTTTTTTATTTTAAATCTAACTCTAAAAATAATAAATAGAAAATATGATATATGCTGGTTGGTTTTTGTTTTCAAAAACATATATAGATGTAACAATAGAGAGACATACAATCTCTACTACAGCTGTGTTCATGGTTTTGGTGGTTTGAATTGTTATTATATTTTAAGAACCACAGATTGTAATACTTATTGTGGATGAATCATGCTGTGATTGTAATATTTAGATGATGCATGCAGCGATCATGATATTCTAAAAACTTAAACTTTCTTTCTTTAGATAAGGTATACAGTGATTGTAATAATTTTTTAAGTCATTGACTGTAATACTTTCTTTTTTTTTTTCTTTTTTTTTTTTTTTGAGAAAGTGCACAAGTTGAATTATGTTGAAAATTTATAAAATTTTAAACCGCCAAACCACCAATCCGCTCAATCCACATCTGCCGGATTGGCGGACGGATGCGGATTGATTTTCTCCAATCCGCCAATCTGGCGGACGGATGACGGATTGGAGGTTTCGTGGCCGCAACCGACCCGCGCCCACCCCTATGTTGGTGTACCAAAATATCTTTAAACTATATTATGCACAATTTTTAATGGAGTTCTGTGAGAACCTGCATTTAATTATTCTTAAAAGAAAATTAATTAATTAATTAATTAATTAATTTTATCCATAGTCTATCTAAAATATATATTAGTGCATAAGTTAGTTTTAAATTAATTCAATTCAATCACTAACAAAGTCATTATTAAGAATAATAATTTTGTGGGTATTCAATATTTATAATTTATAAATTATTTCAATAAGGATTCAATATGATAATTATCTTTGCTAAATAACTTAGTTAAAAACCTTAGTGTATTAATTTTAATAAACCCACACAATTTTTTTTTAAAAAAAAAATCAAATTTTCGGATTTTCTGTGGCAGTGAATGCCACTTGTTTGTATGCATGTCATTGTAGAATGTAGACCCTCATGGTAGCCCTTGGAATTAGAAGATCTGACTAGACATAATAGAATGATGAGAAGAGAGAGAGAGAGAAAGAGAGAGAAAGCTCAGCAGGGTGATTTCACCTATATATGTGTGTGTAAATGCTTGCTTCTCCGGATCAGTGAGAAGAAAGGAAATAAGAAGTTATGTGGGAAAAATAAGTGTAGACATCCTATTTTTGACCGCCCATAAGACTTGGGCGCCTCAAGTTGATCACTCAATGATAAAAGTTATTTTGTACCAATGTTTAATTTCTTCAGCAAGAAGAGCTTCTAAATCCCAACCTTACACCCCATTTTTGACCAAAACTATTTTAGACCTTAAAACCCTCTTTTTCAAAATATTTTTCCAAATCTTTCTACGATGTTCCGAGGGTTACATTTCGTTTAAAACATTGCACTTTCGATAAACTGAGTAATGACAAAGTGAAAATAAATGGAAGGGATGTGAACTCTTTGAAAAATCTTTAAAACTTCTTATTTATAGGTTTGGAGTTGAAGAAAATATGAGCGGATGGAAGAAAACTAGTTAGGGAAGAAATTGGGCATCAATCCATTAGGATAGAAATGAGCATCTTTCACTAAAATAGGCATATTTCTTTGCACACTTGGAATTTATATATGAGGCCACCACCATTGGAAAGTAGATTTCCGAGGCTTCAATTCAGACTCAAGAATAACCTAAAACTGAGTCCGGATGAAGGAGATATGCCCGTTTGAAGTTGGGCATGGAAACAGATTTTTGTGGACGGCCGCCCACTATTTACAAGTCCTTGGCCGGCCAACTAAGTGTCCATAGAGGCCCACAAACCCACTAGTGGCCTACCGGCCACTAGTAGTGGGCGATTGCCCCCTTCTAGTGGCTGGTCGGCTACTTATGTCAAAAATTAGATATTTTTGCCAACTGTCTCCACAGATGCACGCACCACTCCAGCTGACTCTATATGGATATTTTCGAGATATCAACCTATGTTTCTATATGTAGATGACCTCCCATCTTGTTTTTAAGGTTACAAAAAAATTTCAAAAACCCCGAAACTTAAAATTCTCTCTCTATCTCTATCTTGCAACACACACACACATTACCTAAACACTTTTTAAACCAATTTTTGAGCTCTCCTTGCTGAGATTATTGTCACGACCCAAACCCACCCCTGTAGGTTTAGCATCATAACCGGCCAGTAATCCGTGGATTACTAAAGGCCTCTTAACAAATAAGCACATAATAAGGGGCTGAGGAAGCAAATATACAAAATAGACAAGGTCCAATGAGCTGTGATAACATACATGGGACATAATATTTCAAAACTTATATATATACATAAGCGTGTCGGTCAAAGGATACCATATATAACACATTTACAAAAGTGTGATTCCCAGGACTTGACTTTACAAAACCGACAGAGACTAGCATAAATACAAAAACAGCCATGTAACTAGACTTCGATCGGAACCTCCTCGGGAGGCACAACGGTTGGCTGACAAAAAAAAAAACAGAAATGAAGGCCGTCAACTCTGGCCCTAATCACGCGCCAGCTCACCTACATACATAATATAAACTGTGAGCGAAAGCTCAGTGAACAATAACAGAATAAAGGGTTTTCAATGAATGAATCCGTACAGATTCAGAAGTCATAATTCAGTTTCATATCAAAATCATAATTTGTCCAGATCGTATATAGAAATCATGAGGTATGCTTAAGTTTACGTGATACATCCATTAGCATTAACAGAGCAGATACAGAACAGAGGCAGACACGTGAGGGTTATTCCTAACCAGTTCCATAAAGGAACCTCCGAATCCAGGTAACAGAGAATAAATACGCTGAGCCCCCATGACAAGGCCTCCGATACGGGTAACAGAGTGCAGATAGATTAAGTTCCATAAAGGAATCTCCAATACTGGGTAACAGCCAACAGATATCACATGATGTTAAAGATGTCACGAATAGATAATAGAAATTGGACAATTATTACAGAACATATCGTTTCAGAAAATAGATCTTAATTCATCACACCGAAAATAAATAATGTTGAACATATCTTTACTATGTTATTACTCACTGTTGGTCTTGAGACAAATAGACGGAGCAGATTTGTCAAACAGTACGCGGCACGTGACCTACATAACACATAACAGATACATACTTGAAACACATATTCTAACTGTATATAACTTATGTCGTTTGCTCTTGGTGTGTTTCTAACTCTTAATCCTCATTATGGAATCTTAAACATGGCCTAGGAATTCCTAGGATGGAATGAGGATGCAAGAATGCATTGGAAAACATTTCTTAAAGCTGGCGGAAAATAAGGTCCACGCTCGAACGTGGCTTTCCCCGCTCGAGCGAACATGCAGACAATGAAGCTCAGCTCGAGCGTGGAATTCTCTGCTCGAGCGGACTGTAAACCTCGACAAAAGTATTGGATACAAGTTTTTCACGCTCGACGGGCACTCGACCTACGCTCGAGCGTGAGACTCAGACCCTCGCTCGAGCGTGGATTCCCTCGCTCGAGCGGACTGTAAAACACACAAACTTTTGGGTATATGCATTTCATGCTCGAGCGTAAATATCGACACTCGAGCGGAGTACATGTACTCAGAGTTCACGCTCAAGCACAAAGTTCCACGCTCGAGCGTGGATCAAATTTCTAAAATTTCCAGATTTGATCGCCAAGCTCAAATTCAACCCCAAATGCAACAAACTCAATTTTCTGAGCCCAAAACTTGAGGAAATACATGAAACTCATAAAACCACATGTTTTGAAGATCATTTTACAAAATCAAAACCCAGAAGTATGCCAATTGAGCAACATTCCAACACAAACTTTATGAAAATGCCAATAATATAACATGCAAGAACTTCCTTGAATTCAAACCCTCCAAAACATAATCAAACTTGGTAATTTAATGGAAAACATAATGAATGACCAAAATGTAAGTGAGGTCAACACATGCATGAAAGAACCTTTGAAATCATGCTCAATTTGTAAGAAAATGTACATGAATGCATGGTATGGTCCATTTCTCCCCAACTCTAATTCAATTCCTACTTAAATTCACTTAATTCACCAATAATCTTGTAGAATCTAAGTTAATTACTCGATTAAGAGTCTAGTCCCTTACCTAGAGGCTTCAATCTACAAAATTAAGGTTGAGGCTCCACAAATCTTCTTCAATTAACACCAATTCTTAGCATCTCCTTGAATTTGAGCTCAATCTCCAAATCTTGAACCAATTCCTCTACTCTCACCCTCTCTCACGTTTTTGGAGCTTAGAGGACTCAAAGGTGTATGAACTCAACATGTGTTTAAGTGAAAGAGAAGAGTAGGTGGGAAAGTAAGTGGTCAATAAGGCCACTAAGACCTTAATTAGGCTTAAACAAAAATGTGCTTAATAGGGTTAATTAGTGGGCATTAATTTAATCTAATTTAATTGTTCCAAATCAAATTTCAATTAGACCTACCATAAAATTCTATAAATCCTATTTAGTACATAAATCAAGTCAATTTTTGATTCGGACGCCGATAAGGCTTTCAATTTGCAAACTGAAACTAAAACGTAAACAGATCTTTCTACACCGAACAAATAGAGACACAAAAATAATGCAACACATATGTAAATTAATTCCAAATCTCTCCTAAATTACTATTAGGCATAATTAAATACGGATAACATTAATCAGAGGTCGGGGTTATTACAGTCTTCCTTCCTTAAAAGAGTTTGGTCCGCCAAACTCGAATTACCTTCATTCTGGAACAACATTGGGTCCAAAGGGAACAAATCCGGATATCTCTTCATCATGTCTTCTTTGGTTTCCCAGGTTGCATAGGTTCCTCCATGGTTTTGCCAATCAACTTTTACCAGCGGTATTTCTTTGTTTCTCAATCTTTTGATCCTACGGTTTATAATCTGGATAGGTCTTTCCTCATAAGTGTAGTCATCTTTCAAAAGCACGTGTGTTGGCTTAATGACATGAAGCGGATCTCTCAAACACTCTCGAAGTATCGATACATGAAATACATTGTGCATATGCTCTATTACCGATGGTAAAGCTACCTGATACGATACTGGATTGATCTTTTCAAGGACTTCATAAGGTCCAACATATCTTAGCGCCAACTTGCCCTTAACACCAAACCGAGTTTGACCCTTCATCGGGGTCACCTTTATGAATACGTGATCACCAACCTCATATTCTCTATCTCTTCTTTGGACATCAGCATAGCTCTTCTGCCGACTTTGTGCAGTTTTCAGACATTGCTGGATCAATTTCACATTCTCGGTTGTTTCCTGCATAAGTTCCGGTCCCAACAAAGGTCTATCACCTACTTCAGCCCAACATATCGGAGAACGACATTTTATTCCATACAAGGCTTCGTAAGGAGCCATCCCAATGCTTGAATGGTAACTGTTGTTGTACACAAATTTAGCCAATGGCAAATAGGTCTCTCAATTCCCATAGAAGTCTAACACACACATTTTGAGCATATCCTCTAAAGTTTGGTTAGTTCGTTCAGTTTGTCCATCTGTCTGTGGGTGATAGGCACTACTCAACCTTAGTTCAATCCCCAAAGATTGTTGTAAACTCTGCCAAAATCTTGACACAAACTTCGAATCCTTGTTAGACACAATAGATTCTGGCACTCCATGCAATCTCACAATTTCAGTCATATAAATATTGGCCAATTTATCCGCATTATAAATAGTTTTGATAGGCAGAAAATGGGCAGACTTAGTTAAACGGTCAACTATAACCCAAATAGAGTCCATATCTCGGGAAGAATGAGGCAATCCCACAATGAAGTCCATGGTGATGTGCTCCCATTTCTATTCCGGTATTGGGAGTGGTTGTAGCAAACTAGCAGGTCGTTGATGTTCAGCTTTAACCTGTTGACAATGTAGACATCTAGCCACAAAATTAGCAATACTCTTTTTCATTCCAGACCACCACACATTCTGTTTCAAATTGTGATACATTTTTGTGTTCCCCGGGTGCATGGCAAACTTACTGCTGTGAGCTTCGGTCATAACACGTTTTCTCAAATCACCACAATTGAGTACACAAAGACGATTTTAAAATTTCAGCACGTCATTCTCAAACACAAATCCCGGCCTCGGCTTTGAATCAAATTCCTCTATGATCTTTTTCAAGTATTCATCTTCGTATTGTTTTTGTTTGATCTCGTCAAGAATTGTAGGTTGAGCAGAAATAGCAGTTAAAATCCCACCTTGTTCTCGCACGTCAATCTCAATTTCCTTCTGTTCCAGGTCATCTACCAGTTCTTTTCGATTAGACAGCAAGCATGACAAATTTGCACTAGATTTTCGGCTTAAAGCATCTGCTACGGTATTAGCTTTCCCTGGGTGATATAAAATCTGCAAATCATAATCTTTGATTAACTCTAGCCATCGCCTTTGTCTTATGTTCAATTCCATTTGGGTGAAGAAATATTTCAAGCTTTTATGATCGGTATACACCTCACAAGTTACCCCATACAAATAGTGACACCAGATTTTCAAAGCAAACACCACAGCTGCTAATTCAAGATCGTGCGTCGGGTAATTCTTTTCATGAAGTCGGAGTTGTAGAGAAGCGTAGGCAATCACTTTTCTATTTTACGTTAGTACACACCCCAAACCTTTATAGAAAGCATCACTGTAAACTTGAAACCCATCAGTACCATTAGGCAAAGTTAAAATTGGTGCAGTCACTAACCTGGTTTTCAACTCTTGAAAGGCTGCCTCTCTTTGTTCATTCCAGTCAAATGGCACATTTTTCTGAGTTAACTGGGTCAATGGCATGGCAAGCTTGGAAAAGTCTTTCACAAATCTTCGGTAGTAACCTGCAAGTCCCAAAAAACTTCTAATCTCTGTCACATTTGTTGGTTTAGGCCAATCCACAATAACTTCAATTTTTTGAGGGTCAACAGAAACACCATCCTTGTTGATCACATGGCCCAAAAATGCCACACTGTCAAGCCAGAATTCACATTTGGACAATTTAGCGTATAATTTCTTTTCTCTCAAAGTCTGTAGGGAAATTCTCAAATGATTCTCATGTTCTTCCCTGCTTTTGGAGGAAATCAGGATATCATCAATAAACACAATAATAAATTCATCCTAAAATGATTTAAACACTCTATTCATAAGGTCCATGAAGGTAGCAGGTGCATTGGTCACCCCAAACGGCATTACTAAAAATTCATAATGTCCATATCTAGTTCTGAATGCAATTTTCTCTATTTTCAGCCCTAACCTTTAACTGGTGATATCCAGATCTGAGGTCAATTTTGGAAAACACTTAGGCTCCCTGAAGTTGGTCAAACAAGTCATCTATTCGGGGCAAAGGGTATTTGTTCTTGATGGTTACTTTGTTCAGTTCTCGATAGTCTATATACAACCTCAAAGATCCATCCTTCTTTTTGACAAACAAGACTGGAGCACCCCAAGGTGAAGTGCTAGGACGGATAAATTTCTTATTCAACAACTCCTAAAGTTGAGTTTTTAATTCTTTCAATTCTGAGGTAGACATTCTATAAGGAGTCTTGGAAATAGGTTGTGTTCCCGGAAACACCTCAATAGTGAATTCAATTTCTCTATCAACTAAGTCCCCAGGTAAGTCATTCGGAAACACATCGGGAAATTCACAAGTGACAGGGATAGTTTCTACATTAGTTCCGTCAGATGATGCGGTTAGTACACAACACAAGTAACCCCTACATCCCTTCCTAAGCAGTTTTACAGCTTTCATAGCTGAAATCAGATATGGGAGAGGAACTACCCCATTCCCAGTAAAAGTAAATTCAGGCATACCCGGTGGTCTAAACACAACAGATTTACTTGCATAGTCAATGGTAGCACCGTATTTAGTCAACCAGTCCATTCCTAAAATGCAATCAAAATGATCAATGTTCAAGAGTAATAAGTCAACATATAACATTATATCACCAATCATAATATCACATACTGGATAAACATGAGCACACATCATAGAACCCCCAAACGACATAGATACAAATAACACATATGTCATAAGTTCTAATGGTCTAGTCAATTTTCTAGAGAAAGCATGCGATACAAAAGAATGTGTAGAACCAGAATCTATCAGTACACATGCATTTTGAGAACATATAGAGAGTGTACCTAACACCACAGTATAGGTGTTTGGTACGTCACTGGGCATTAAGGCGAACACTCGACCTTGTCTTAAGTTCTTGAAACTCAGACACTTTCCGATCCCTAAAACATTGGGGAAAATATTTGTCATAAAAGATGGCATTAAACTGCGCCCACGTCATATTTCCATTGCCACTTCGAATCAGTAACCACCACCTTCGGGCTTCATCCTTCAGAGTATAAGTGGCTAGGAGGACTTTCTGGACTTCAGCACAAGGAAACACTTCATATAGCTTCTCCATTTCAAGTAACCACGTCTCTGCTTTCAACGGTTCAATTCCACCGTAGAATGTCGGCGGTTTCGTTTTCATAAATTTCTATGTCAAGTTGATGATATCATTATTATCTGCTTTGGCTTGTGCCGCTGGAAGTGGAGGGGGTAAAGGTTGTTGCCTTTGTTGTTGTATCAAAGTTTCAGTCAATGCTGCAAGCATTTGTTTCATTCGGCCCATGCGAGCCTCTGAAGATTCACTTACATCACTTCTCCTTGCATTCTCCATGTTGCTATAGCGACATCAAATGATAATAAACACAGGCACAATCTTATTCGTTTCTTTCAATTCATTTGCTCAAATTTGCATACATTAAGTTTCCATATTCATTTGGATTACCACATACTCACACATGTAGATAGAATGCCCCTAACTCTTACTAGGACATCCTAAGCTCATATGGACTTGTGTGTGCGGTAGAACATGTGCTCTGATACCACTCTGTCACGACCCAAACCCGCCCCTGTAGGTTTAGCATCGTAACCGGCCAGTAATTCGTGGATTACCGAAGGCCTCTTAACAAATAAGCACATAATAAGGGGCTGCGGAAGCAAATATACAAAATAGACAAGGTCCAATGAGCTGTGGTAACGTACATAGGACAGAATATTTTAAAACTTATATATTGTCACGACCCAAACCCGCCCCTATGGGTTCAATACCGTAACCGGCCAGTAATCCGAAATTACCGAAGGCCTGCTTAACAGTAAGACAGTAATACAAAGTACAGGGGCTGACGGAAGCCAAAACAGTAATTAAAAGATGTCCAATGAGCTGTGACAGTCTGTATGTAAAAAGACTTTTTATAACATATTCACATTCGAAACAAAATAGTATGTACATACATCATATACAGATATTCAGGTTAAGGACTATGTCCTTACCATAACAATACAGTACAGGTACAGTCTATACAGTAATACGAAAACAGATACAAAAAGGGAGAAATCTAAAACACCCCAAAAAGCCCTAGCTTGAAGGACTTGGAACCTCGCAGTGAGGCACGGTGGTTGGCTTTGACAAAACAGGAGTTTAGCCTGACGCTCCTAGCAATGGTCCGGTGCCTGTACACCTACATATATATATGAGCAGTAAACTAAAGCCCAGTGAATAACATATGCGTAAAGAGGTTAAGAATGAATATCCTTTCAGTATTGAAAACAGTCATTTATCAGTATATCAGTCATTCAGTTTGTGACTCATATCTCATACCATAACAGTCATTCAGAAACTATGATAGTCATATGTGATACATCCAATAGCAAAACAGTACAGTAGGTCTTAACAGACCGAACAGTCAGTTGATGGCCATCATATCAATAAACAGTAGTGGTTCCAAACATGGGAACCGACAGAGATCTCTGTGGCAGTAGCAGTACAGTACAGTAAGAGTAAATTGCTATGGATGCCACGAATACAGTTCATAAATAGGACAAACATTCATTCAGTAAGAATTATCATTTCAGAAAGCAGTACTGTTGTTCATTCAGAAAATATTCATGATTGAACGTATCTTTACAACATTGTTACTCACAGAGCACTGGGCTACAGATAGGCTAGAGCGTCCTCGGATGCCAACCCTACAGTTACAGAACGAAGACACACTAAGCTACACAGTTGGGAAAATAATAACTTAATCCCTAATTTGCCTCGTTGTGGTTCTACATCAATATCCTCCTTAAGATGCCTTAAACATGCCCTAGGAATGCCTAGGATGGAAAGAGGATGCAAAGATGTACTTTAAAACACTTTTCAAAATTTTCAGAAAACAGGGGTCTCACTCGAGCATGGCTTTCTACGCTTGAGCGGACACGCAGACAAAGTATCTCCACTTGAGCGTGACTTCCTTTGCTCAAGCGGACTGTAAGCTACAGTAAAAATACTGGATGCACAAAAATCACGCTCGACGGGCGCTCGATCCACGCTCAAGCGTGAGACACAAGTCCTCGCTTAAGCGTAAACTCTTTCGCTCGAGCGGATTGTAAGCACATGCAAAGTACTGGATACACGCATTTCCCGCTCGAGCGTCACTTTCCACACTCGAGCGGACTGCATGAACTCAAAGTGCTCGCTCGAACGTGAAGTCCTACGTTCAAGCGTGGGTCCAAATTCTAGAATTTTCAAATTGAACCTTCAAGCTCAAAACCAACTTTTAAAGCATCAAATCCGACCCTTTTGGGCTAATTTTCTGGAAAACACTTGTAAACTCATAGTATAACATGTTTTGAAGATCAATTTTGTAAAATTAAGCCCAAAGGTAAGTCAATTAAATACAAATTCATTTAAAACTTCAAGAACATGGTCAAACATAACATGCATGTATTCAATTGAATTCAAAACTTCAAATACATGATCAAATGCAAGTTCTAGCTCAAGAATATGGTGAATTCATGGACTATAACAAATGTGGACATGCATGCAAGAATTTCCATGGAAAACAACCTTAAACTTCATGATATGCACATGCATGCATGATTTAGCTCATAATTCAACAACTTAAAACCAATTCTAGACTTAGATCACTAAACCTTCATGAAACATGCAAGATACAACTCAAATGCAAGCTCAAGAAGATGGTTCTCCTACCTTAGGTCTCAATTCAAGATGTAGGAGCTCAAATGTGCAATCCTCTCTTCAATTCTTCTAATTCTCCTAGCAAAACTTGTTCAAAACAATTCTCTCCTAAGTCTCTCTCTCTCTAGTCGGTTTTGGGCTCAAATGGCTGAAGAAATGTTGCATCAAAAGTGTATGAAGTAGAGAGAGGTTGGCCTAGATTAATCCACTAGATGGCAAATTTGTAGATAAGTCCAACTTTTGTAATTTATCAATAAATAACCTAATTTAATCATACAAAATCACATTTCAATTAAATATATCATAAAACACATAAATTCTTTCTAGCATAAGACATTAATCAATTTTAGATTCGGCCGTCGATAAGGCCTTCAATTTACAGTTTAAAGCGCAAAACATGAACAGATCATTCAACGGTCAACAGATAGAAATGCATTTAAGCTATACACTCAGTCAATCAGTTCAGGATTTCAGTCAATCAATCATTTAACATGCTTAATCATAGATTAACACTAATCAGTGGTGAGGGTTGTCACATATATATACATAAGCGTGTTGGTCAAAGGATACCATATACAACACATTTACAAAAGTATGATTTCCAGAACTTGACTTTACAAAACCGATAGAGACTAGCATAAATACAAAAACAGCCATGTAACTAGACTTCAATCGGAACCTCCTCGGGAGGCACAACGGTTGGCTGACAAAAAAAAACAAAAATGAAGGCCGTCAACTCTAGCCCTGATCACGCGCCGGCTCACTTACATACATAATATAAACTATGAGCGAAAGCTCAGTGAACAATAACAGAGTAAAGGGTTTTCAATGAATGAGTCCGTACAGATTCAGAAGTCATAATTCAGTTTCATATCAAAATCATAATTTGTCCAGATGGTATACCGAAATCATGAGATATGCTTAAGTTTAAGTGATACATCCATTAGCATTAATAGAGCAGATACAGAACAGAGGCAGACACGTGAGGGTTACGAATAACCAGTTCCATAAAGAAACCTCCGGATCCGGATAACAGAGAATAAATACGTTGAGCCCCCATGACGGGGCCTCTGGTACAGGTAACAGAGTGCAGACAGATTAAGTTCCATAAAGGAACCTCCGATACCGGGTAATAGCCAACAGATATCACATGATGCTAAGGATGTCACGAATACATAACAGAAATTGGATAATCATTCATTGTACAAAACATATCATTTTAGAAAATAGATCTTAATTCATCACACCAAAAATAAATAAAGTTGAACATATCTTACTCACTGTTGGCCTTGAAACAGATAGACGAAGCAGATTGGTCAAACAGTACGCGGCACGTGACCTACATAACACATAACAGATATAAACTTGAAACACACATTCTAACTGTATATAACTTATGTCGTTTGCTCTTGGTGTGTTTCTAACTCTTAATCCTCATTATGGAATCTTAAACATGGCCTAAGAATGCCTAGGATGGAATAAGGATGCAAGAATGCATTGGAAAACATTTCTTAAAGCTGGCTGAAAATAAGGTCCATGCTCGAGCATGGTTTTCCCCGCTCGAGTGGACATGCAGACAATGAAGCTCAGCTCGAGCATGGACTTCTCCGCTCGAGCAGACTGTAAACCTCGACAAAAGTACTGGATGCAAGTTTTTCACGCTCGACGGGCGCTCAACCTACGCTCGAGCGTGAGACTCAGACCGTCGCTCAAGCATGGATTCCCTCGCTCGAGTGGGCTGCAAAACACACAAACTTCTGGGTATATGCATTTCACGCTTGAGCGTAAAGTTCTACGCTCGAGCGTGGATCAAATTTCTAAAATTTCCAGATTTGATCACCAAGCTCAAATTCAACCCCAAATGCAACAAACTCAATTTTCTGAGCCCAAAACTTGAGGAAATACATGAAACTCATAAAATCACATGTTTTGAAGATCATTTTACAAAATCAAAACCCAGAAGTATGCAAATTGAGCAACATTCCAACACAAACTTTATGAAAATGCCAATAATACAACATGCAAGAACTTCCTTGAATTCAAACCCTCCAAAACATAATCAAACTTGGTAATTTAATGGAAAACATAATGAATGACCAAAATATAAGTGAGGTCAACACATGCATGAAACAACCTTTGAAATCATGCTCAATTTGTGAGAAAATGTACAAGCATGCATGGTATGGTCCATTTCTCCCCAACTCTAATGCAATTCCTATTTAAATTCACTTAATTCACCAATAATCTTGTAGAATCTAAGTTAATTACTCGATTAAAAGTCTAGTCCCTTACCTAGAGGCTTCAATCTACAAAATTAAGGTTGAGGCTCTACAAATCTTCTTTAATTAACACCAATTCTTAGCATCTCCTTGAATTTGAGCTCAATCTCCAAATCTTGAACCAATTCCTCTACTCTCACCCTCTCTCACGTTTTTGGAGCTTAGGGGACTCAAAGGTGTATGAACTCAACATATGTTTAAGTGGAAGAGAAGAGTAGGTGGGAAAGCAAGTGGTCAATGAGGCCACTAAGGCCTTAATTAGGCTTAAACAAAAATGTGCTTAATAGGGTTAATTAGTGGGCATTAATTTAATCTAATTTAATCGTTCTAAATTGAATTTCAATTAGACCTACCATAAAATTCTATAAATCTTATTTAGCACATAAATCAAGTCAATTTCTGATTCGGATGTCGATAAGGCTTTCAATTCGTAAATCGAAACTAAAACATGAACAGATCTTTCTACACCAAACAGATAGAGACACAAAAATAATGCAGCACACATATAAATTAATTCCAAATCCCTCCTAAATTACTGTTAGGCATAATTAAATACGGATAACATTAATCAGAGGTTGGGGTTATTATAATTATTGAGTCCAAATTTCAGCCTTTGAAAGTGAAAGCCTTGTGGTTTCTGAAACAAAAGAGTTACCTTGCTTCAAGAGGTATAATTTTGGGCATCTCTACACTATTTCTCTGATATCTTTTCTTGCTGTGTTTGAACTATTTTTGGACTATTTTTATAGGCTGAATCTTATGATTTAAAGCTACCAAATGTGGAGGGGTTAATCACCCTTCTTTGAACCTTGTCTCCTAAGCTTTTGCCCTTATGTTTCCCATCTCTTCGTCAACCTTTTTTTCAACTTTTTACCACTGATTTTTAGAGGTTTTCAGAGGCTAAAAATGTGGTTTTGAAGTCCCAAAAATAGAGGGGTTAGCCACCCCTCCTTTGGCTTGTTTACTAGCTTAAATTTTTTATTATTTTAGCTTACTCATTTAGCTGTTTTTACCTCAATTCCAGCACTGTTTTAGCTTAATTTAGGACTGTTTTTATGTGTTAGTTTCATTTGTGCTTTGTATAGTATACTTGTAGTGTAATGGTCCTCATAGGTTTGGTGGTTTAGGCCTTAGCTACCAACTTATTTGAGTTGATAGCATTTATTTCAAGCTTTCCATACTTGTGTTCATCTCTAATCATCTCTACAACCTCTCTTATTTCTTGGCTTTTCCTTTGCTTTGAGAATTGTTTCAAATCGATTGTTTGTTTAAGCTTGAGATAGAGATCATTATGCTTAATGATTTAATCTCTTCAGAGGTTCATTACCAACTGCATGATATTTCTCTCATGCCTAAAACAATCCTTTGTTTGACACTTCCCTCCTTTAGTGGACTTAATACTCATTTTGGTATAAATGACTAATGAATGGAAAGGTAATTAAAAAGGGATAATCAATGGCTTAAAATAGAGGAAGATAACAAAATGGTTTGAGTTCAATCGGACATTAATTGAACCCATTAAGTCTTGAGTCGTTTCATATTTGTTAGTGACAAAAATGGTTCAAGTTTCCAAGGTCAACCACTTCCCTTGATCAACATCATGATAGGGAGGAGGTTCACGAGTCTTCAATTGTGCATTTAGCGAAATTGTATCCATTGATTCATAGGCCATCATGCGATGAGTTTGCAACAATTGATGGCTTGCGAATCGAGCCTACCTCTCCTTTGAGCTGTTTGATGATGAGAGCTAGGGTGGATAGATATCTCTTGAGAATGCTCTGTTTGTGCTCTGTTACAGCAGGAGAAACCCAACATTAGTGGCTAGTAGGCCACTATTACTGGGCGGCAGGCCATTATTAGTGAGCGGTCAGCTACCTTTTTCAGCCAAGCAACACCACTTTTTTCATAGAGCAAAGCAAAAGTTGAGGTACAAAAATAGTACAGAGGCATTCTCAGGGGGAGAGAAATTCATGTGCATACATAAGTCATTTCCTTGCTTCTCGTGTTGTTGGTGCTCTTGTAATTAATTACTTAGTTAATTAATTCCGTAATGTAACTAGTTAGTTAGTTTAATTAGTTAATTTGTATTAATTAGCTAGAATAATTAGTTAATTTATAGTGTTGTAATAATTAGTAAATTAGTTAATTACTTTGGGGGTAATGTAATAGTTAGTTAATTAGGTAATTAATTAATTAGTCCATTTATTCGGGCCCTCTTGCATGAGGGCAAATTGTAATAAATGTGTATGTCTTCCAACCCATGTCTTTCTTCCTTTTATTTATCTACTTATGATGGATAGCTCAGAATATCATGTTTATTTTAACATATTCCATGTATAAGGCATCCATTAGTCTTGCATGCATGAGATTCGGCTCATCATACTAATCAAATTTCAATTTCAATTTCCTTGCTTGGATACATGCTTTATCATATGCCTTGAATTGACTCATATGCCTTGAATTAACTCACATGCCATGTTAGTAGCAGAGCCTAGTAGTTGCATTGTGTATGTGTTGCATTAGCCATTTGCATCGTTAGGATCATGCATTTTTCTAATTATTTTCTCTCTTTTGCTCGCCTCGGGAATTGGGGTAAGCTTTATTGCTTTAACATATTGCATAAGTGTGATTATTATCATGTTGAGCATGATTACCATAAGGCCAAGTGTTTAAGTGTTATATCTATTTGAATGCCTGTGGATGAAGGCTAATTGCTTTAATTAGAATAATTTGAGTAATGTACATATGAGATCACCTTTTCAAGTGGTACATATTCAAAACATTTTCAAAACAAACATGAAATCAAAGAGTTCTAATTTTTGCAAACTAGTCGATACTTGTGTGCAACACATAGTAACATTAGCCTATTAAATTGGAATAAAAGCATATAACGTAAATAAGAATCACATCATGATTAGTAGAAGCCGATCTTTGATTGGGCGAGTGTGGTGCTCAATTCATGACCTTTCCCTCTCGTACCTAAGTTCTCGAGCCGAGACAACTTTAGTGATGACGGATAAGTGGCCTTTGGCACGAGTCCCGAGTTTCTTAAATTTTTCAAAAATATTTAGGTGGCAACTCTGTAATCTGGCAAAGTAGTTCATTTTTGGCATTTTTATTCAAAATCGATTTTCCAAAAGAATTTTCGGATTTGGACTCATTTGTGTTTATCTATTTCACATTGCACTTGTGAAATCAAATTCAGAACCATGAGAGTCCGAACTGTAGGGTTATCATATCCGAAAGGAGCACAAAAAGTCAAGCTACAATTTCTGGCGACTCTGCTGGGGAATTTAGAGAACTTGACTTGAACTTCATGATGTGAAATTTTATCTACACTTATATATTCTTTGCATTGCATTTGTATTGGTACACTTAAGTCATTGTGTTTGCCATCTGTTATTCCTGGATGGTTTGCCAAAGGCTTGCCCAAAAGCTTGCTAAAAGGCTGACCGGTCGTGGGCTCTGCCATATTGGGAACACAACCCTTGGATCTAGACTACTGCTATACCGTTTGATCCTCCTTTCACTTCTAGGTGTTAGGTGTGAGAGGTATATTAGGTAGTCTTGCTGAGGTACCCCTTTTGACCAATCGGCCTAGCTGCATATAGTAAAGCCATAGTGACTGTTCTAACTTAGAACATGATGCTCACCTGTATGCAGGATTTTGTGCAACTACTTGCTTGAAGTAGTGAAACCCAAGTTCACGCCAAAGCTAAGATAGGGAAACCCTAACCTCTCATAAGGGTGTTTTGAGTGCTTTTTATGCAAAACGTGAAATCTTTGAAATGTGTGATGCCATCCTGGGAGAGTCTTAATCTTGAGGCGATTCTTTTCAAAACTTGAGGGTCATATCAGAATCATAATTTGGGTCAAAATCCAGGGGTTTCTATTTGATATGGATGAATTTTCAGCAAGACCAAAACTAGTGCCAAAATTGTATTTTACTTTGTTTTGACTGGCATACCTGGTATCCTGATCTGATAGGGCATTTGTTTTTAATGCTAGGTTTGTCTGAGCCAAAGAAGGAGAAATACCCAACTTAACAAAGGCCAAGCCCAATCCAACCTGGAAAGCCATAACCTATCACAGTCTATCCAATTCTAGAAAAAACCTACTCAGCGAAGGTCTAATCCATTTGATCCACAAAAGGCCAACTCAAAAAAGACCCATCTACTACTGAAAGACCCATTCTAAGAAAGCCTAATCCAATCAAACCTATCTACACTAATCCAGCTCAGATACATCAAGTATAACCAGGTCGAAATCCTTGTTAGTGAGCTCTCAACTTACACCCATCCATTTCCCCGATTACCAACTCAGCAAAGCCGTGATAACACATAGTCCAGAAGAAGTTGTGGCCATGATAGCGGTATTAAACCAGGGAATTGCCATACAGGATGAGACCAATGTTGAAATGCAATGCCCATCTGAGGCATCTACTATACATCCAATCCCGAGCCCCCAGCCAAGTTTTGATCCACCTCCGCCAACTGAAGATTTGCAAGGTCCGGCTCCTCGAGAAGGGTTGGCTCAAGCTCGAGTTTTCAGACCCCTAGTGCAGCCTAATGAGGGGCTTTATTCCTTTGATACTAATGATCACAACTCTACCTTGTTAAAAATTGTTAACCTTGAAAAGTAATTCAAAAAAACACAGGGAATTAGCTTCATTCCCAATATTGAGGATGGGTACATCAAGGCTGCCGTAAGACTTCCAAACATATTCAAAATGCCACACATTGACCGTCTCGACGGGTCTGGAGATCCTATGGTACATATCTAGCTTTTCTTGGACATCCTAAAACCGATGGGTTTGACTAAGCCTCACAAACTCTCTCTATACAGAAGAACCCTGTCGGGTATAGCAGCCACTTGGTACGTTAAGTTGGAGGATAAAGTGAGCAAAACTGGGAAGATTTTACTGAGGCATTTGTCAATCAGTATTCTTACAATATCCAAATTGAAATGACCACCCAAGAGCTTGAAGCAACCCACCAGAATCCTGAAGAACCTTTCATGGAATTTGTTGCAAGGTAAAGAGCCAAGGTCGCACAAATGACAGATCGACCTTCTAAGAGGGACCAAGTGCGGATAGTGGTGCAGAACCTTGAGCCTGATATGTTACAAAAGTTAATAGTCGCTCCACTGTTCACTTTCAAAAATTTACATGAATTAGGGATGCAGATTGAGAGTGCGTTTAACAAGGGGATTATTCCTAGAACAGGCGAACCAACAAGGAGGGTGTTTTCCTGGTATACCAATGCTAGCAGTAGTACTATTCCCAAACCCATTGAAATCAATACCGTTGTCGCCACTCCCAAAACGACCGACCTCTTTGCTAATATCAACCCACAAACAGCCAGCCCATTCTGAGCTCAAGGCAGAACTTTCACCTCTCTCTATATGAGCGTAACCAACGCACTAAAAGTCCTGATGTAAAGAGGGTATCTCAAACCCCTTGATCCCTAACCACTTCTTAACCCACTCCCTGCTAGACATAACCCCACCAAATATTGTACGTATCATCAACAGCGTAGTCATGGCACCAATCGTTGATACCACCTTCGTCATGAGGTTCGGAATCTCATTGACAATCAAGCGATAGCTCTACTTAAAGAACCCAATGTTACCACCGACCCACTTCCCATCCATGATCAAGTACCTTCTCATCACCTTAACCTCATTCGTATACTCCCATCTACCTTCAACCCCAGCATATACATCACCCCAACCCATCTACCCCAGCCAAAGGTGTTCATTGTTGAAAGTACCAATTTGTGCATGATGGATGCACCCAATCCGATTTAGGTACGCCAAGAGCATCAAAAGGTTGAACTCACTACTGCTGAGATGTTGGGAATGATTGAAGACCTTCAAGGAATAGTGGTGAATTTAACATTTGGGGTTTTGATCCCATCAAAAAGCTCCCCAATTTCAGTGCAAGCTGCAGTTGAAAAGGGCCAACCCGAAACTACCTCAAGTCTGGGTAATGACAGAACAATAACAAATGGGCCTCGCTTTGATATAACCACCCAATCCCTTGGCCAAGCAGAAGCAAGTGGCAAGAACAAAGCCGAGACAAGTATTGATCCCTATGCACAACTTTGGTGGGCTATTGAGACTTTGAAGGTCAAAGGGTTAAACAAGTAGCAAGTGCTTGAAGTTGTTGCAAAGACTGTAAATGACACCTTTGTTGCTCAGGATGAAGGTATTTTGAATTAAGGGGCAAACAATGAAAACGGACGCTTTACTAGAAACACCCATCTTAATTCCAATCCTAAGCCCATGAATACTCGGCCAACACCCGCCAATCCATTTGCCAATATTCCAAAACTAGTGTTCCTTGCCCCAAAAATTGAACCTTCGCCCAACTCCATATGAGCCTAACCTGTGCATTGAAGGTACTGATGGAGAAAGGGTATCTCAAACCACTCAATCCTCGACCTCTCCCTGATCCTCTCCCACCTAAACATGACTCTACCCAATATTGCATATTTCATCAGCAATACGGTCACCGTACTGACCGTTGCTTTCGCCTTCGCCGTGAAATTCAATACTTGATTGACAGTAAGGTCACCACCCCACCTGAAAATCCCAAAGCTGTCAATAACCCTCTCCCTAATCGCAATAGATTGACACTCTATAACATAAAATTCGTACACAGCTTGCCACCAACCAACCATTACCCTAGCCAATACATCATACCCGCTAATGAGCCCAAACCCATTGTGTTCATTCCTAGATCTTCTAATTCTGATCTAAGCAAAAGGAACAAAATCTTTGAAAAGATGAAAAGTTTACTCGATCTTGGTGAGTTCAAGCTTGATAAAGCAGTGATGCCAGCACTGGTGGTTGGAATGATGAATCTCAGTCTCAGCTAGGGTAATTGTTGAAAGCACTTGGGAAGAACCTTCTGAACTAAGGGCATGGTGTGAAGAAGCAATTGTTTCGGTCAAGAAGATGTGTGGGGACAACGTAATTATGAGATTCAATCTATGAGACCCGATTTGAAAGTTGGAAATCAATCCTTCTAGGTGTAGATGTATATTGTTGAATTGAAGGCAGGTCTGGACCTTCCCATGGGCTACTTGAAGTTGTTTTTGAAATTCTACAGATGGACTTGGAGAAGGGAAACCCACTTTTGTCTCATAAATGTTTATTTTGTTTTGAGTTGTGTCCTACAAATAGTTGTGTTGTGAGTTTTGTTTTCTTTATCTTTTCTTGTGTCGCTCCTTTGAGTCGCTCCCCTATACCCTCAGGTCTTTGTTTTGTTGTTTTAATAATAAGAAAAAGGGAGTCAAGTTTTTGATCATTTTCTTGTGCCTACAAGAATGCATGTGAGACCTTTTAAAAAATAGAAAAAGCTTTGAATTTGTTTTTTTTTAATGAGATTTTGTTAATAAGCTCAAGTGTTGAGAAGGATCCCCCGAATGGTTTGAGTGAATTCTGACTTATTGATGCAAAGTCGTTCATGATTTCAGAATTTTAAGTTATTTCTTTTGCAGACTTGCAAAGACAGGTTCAGAATTGTGCTTGGTATTTCACATTGTCTTGAGGATTCTCTTCGCCATTAGGCAATCATTTTGGCAAAGCACAAGGTGGCTTTTAGACTTGCAAGTACACGGCAGCTTTCATACCTCATAATCATAGAATTTCTCTCCCTCGTGTTTTTTCTTTACTTCAAAAAAAACAATGGATAAAAGAAACCAGAAAAGAAAGAAGAAAAGAAAAAAGAAGAAAAACAAAAAGAAATAAACCAAGAAAAAAGGAAGAAAAAAGAAGAAGAAAAGAGGGAAAAAAAAAAAAAGGTCAACCATCAAGCCAGGGGTATTCATTAGAATAAAATCCAATCAACTGTAAGGAAGGAAACTTCTGTCTAAATTCGGGGAAGCCAATGCAAAAAGGTACCACGTTGCGAAAAAAACCAACTCTGAAAATGGAGTGAAAAGAATGGAAGAGGCATGCATAAAAGAATGGAGAACCAAGCTCAAATCAAGGCGAAGCCAGTTCCAGTGTTAGGGCAAGGATGACTATTGATCAAATTCACCACAAGTGTTGTATCACTATCCTTGAGAGGCTTGCTAGGCCGAAAACCTGAAAGGGTGACCTAGGCAAAAGTTAGAGCATGAAAAATAAGAAATCAAAAAATATAGCTCGCAAGGTTGAAAACCCTGAAAGGGCGATTTTGGCAAAAGTTAGAGCGCAAAAGGAGAGTGTTAACACCCCAATGAACCTCAGCCATGAACTACGTTGACCTGATTCCCATTCTTGGGATACGTAGACAACTTCATCCTGAAGTTCGGTCTCAACCATATCTATCTCATCCATCTAAACCCAATCACCTTGCCCAATTCACATTGTCAGCTTCGCATCGATCCATAAGCTACACCAACTGCTGCACATATCACATACTTGCGTTGGGTAAGAAAGGACTAACTTGAATCAACAAGTGGAGAAATTTTCAATACTCGAACTTATTAGTGAAATCTCTATCTTGAGCAAAAAAAGAATCCAAACTCGAGTTTTGCGAAATTAAGTTCTAAGGGAAGCATAAGTAATACTAGGGGCACCATGAATGATCAGTTACCTTGAGTCTTTTTCTACTTTCGGGTCAGTTGTGAGTTTTGTGGTATCATGCTTAGTATTTGACTCAGTATGCACTCTTCATCAAGTCACCATAGCGTGTCTGTTGCTCAAAAGCACTCTTTATCGAGTCATTATAGCGTGTCTGTTGCTCAAAGTTCAATAGAGTGGCATGGTCAAAATTCCATACACGAGTGTTCTTTTCGAACTAAAAAACAAGCCCATGTGTGGAATTCATAAACAAACTGAAAGTGCCCATACAAGAGGCATCACATTCATGATCATTGCAAAGTATATATGAGGAATCTGTCACTATTTTGGAGGAGACTGGAGTAAGTTCTCAACATGTCAGGGAAGAAAAGAAGCATGAGTCTAATTGGTTGGCAACTGTTCTAGGATCTGATGATCCCCATCGCACGTGCCTGCATAATGTTGAAAAATGTAGCCAATGACTAGGCACTAGGGGTAATTTTCAGTATATCTGACTGGGCCATCCATCAAACAAAGGACATAAACCCAACCGGTGGCCAATGACTGGACACTAGGGGCAATTTTCAATGCATCTGATCGGGTCATCAATTGAATAAGGGGCATAAACCCAACCTTTCTCTTCATTCGCATAGATCCATTTGATGAGCGCTTTTCCTTGGGTTAGGGTAGTTCACCCCCATGATGATTCTAATATGATTCAGCTTTCGAAAGTTATCTCCAACCATTTCAAAATTCTCTTGGGATTGGATTATGCCTGCATGCTTATACGCTCTGGTTGAGTTGAATTGCGTGATTAGTTGCTCTTGCTCTTGACTTTGTTCTATACTTAATAGAGTTTCATTGAATTACCTTCCGCAGTGTTTTTCAGTTACATTTATTACATCTTACATAGCACTGTTTTGTGCATTTATCTTGCATCGCACTATTTTGTGTAGTCTCCTTATCTCACACTGTTTTGTGCACTTTGAGTTCGCATTGTTTTGTGCATTCACCTTATATTGCACTATCTTGTGCACCTTACATCGCACTGTCTTGTGCACTTGTATCGCACTATTTTGTACACCTCATATTACACTATTTTGTGAATTCTACCTTGTATAGCACTGTTTTGTGCACCCTATATCACGTGCATTTTGTATCGCACTATTTTATACATCCTGTATCGCATCATGAATCGCGCTATCCTGTGCCACCTTGTATCACACTGTTTTGTGCACATTGCATCGCACGGTCTTGTGCATTCACCTTGCATCGCACTGTTTTGTACACCTTACATCGCACTGTTTTGTGCATTCACCCTATATCGCACTATCTTGTGCATCTACTCCACACAATTTTGTGTATTCACCATGCATCACCTTGTCTTGTGCACCTATATATAGCATTGTTTTGTGCATCTTGCATCGCACTATTTTGTGCATTCACCCCGTATCGCACTATTTTGTGCATCCGCACCACACGATTTTGTGTATTCACTATGCATCACCTTGTCTTGTGCACCTATATATAGCACTGTTTTGTGCATCTTGCATTGCACTGTCTTGTGCACTCATTGGGTCTAAGAGACCTTAAATCCTCTAAAAGTGTAATTCTTTTGGTGTTTGTCGTGCCCGAACGACTTCAGGCAGTCTGGTATAGCCACATATCTGTGTTTGTAATGAGTTCCTAAGAGATCAATTGAGACGGTAGAAGCTAAAGTTCGAATAGCGATGCCTAGAACATAAAGGTTTGGGATTTTTGAGACTAAAGTCTAGTTTAAATACCCAGGGGTGTATCCTTGGCTTGAACTCTATATGGCAGCCCCATAGGTTGAGGTAGCTTGTATGTGCCTTAATTCTGGATACTGAACCAACCTAGTTTGTCACCCTATTAGAGAATAGGAAAAGTTGCAAACATAGCCAGGAAGAAAAGTAACACCTGTGGTTTGGAAGCACATGAAGATGAACCAAGAAGAAGAGAAAGATCCCCAACAGCATGAGGTGAGTCATCACCAATTGCTCGGGTAAGGGTACTTTCACTTCCCAACTGCTACATCATATCCATTATTATCTATTACCTTTATCACATTGCATATAGTATCTATTGCATGCATCTACTCCATTGTCCATTACATCATACCGTTTTATTACCTGCATCCTTTCCATGTTAAGCTTAGTTTGGCATGTGCTCATACATTTCTCTCGTTGAATCATGGTTTTGTCATGTGTAAGTACCCATGCTACGTTGAGGCCAGTATTAAGGGTGTCAACTCCTTTTCTGTACTAAATGTGGTCTATTTTGTGTCCATATCTTTTCTAGGTAAGATGTGGTTCGGCTTGTGTCCCTTATTCACTTCATCCATTGCATCCATTGTATCGTACTCTTTCTTGTTGCATTTAGCATTTAGGATCATTATCTTTCCTTAGCAGATCATTCCTCACTTATATCATACCACCCAATTACTTGTACTCTTTCTCTTTCTATAAAAAAACATAGTCTTGCATGTGCTTGCACCCCTTTCACGTTAAAACATGGTTTTCTTATGTGTAAGCATCCATGCTGCGCTGAGGCCAGTATTGAGAATGTAGGCATTTAGCCTGTGTTAGGTGTCGTTTGGTTGTGCCCACTTCTTTTTCTATAGAAAACGTAGTTTGATTTGCACCTCCATTCCTTTATGGTATTTGTGTGGTAAGCACTATTTGTGGTTTGATTATATTATTGCATTGCACTGTATATCATTTTGCATTATGCCCCTGAACTACGCTGGTTTGATTCCTTGCAAAGGGATACGTAGGCAACCCTCGAGTTCAACCAACTATATCTGCATTTTGTTTGCTTGCCCAAGTCTTATGGCCTTGTCAAAATGGGCTATCTTCGGGCTTTGACATTCACTCACGTCATTTCATGACTTCGAGCTCTGTCAAAAATAAGAGGGGCAACTGTGGACACCCTATTTTTGACAACCCATAAAACTTGAGTGCTTCAGGTTGATTACTCGATAATGAAAATTATGCTACACTAACATTCAATTTTATCAGCAAGAAGAGCTTCTAAGTCCCAACCTTACACCCCATTTTTGACCAAAACTATTTTAGACTTTAAAACCCTCTTTTTCAAAATATTTTTTCAAATGTTTCTACGATGTTCCAAGGCTCGCATTTCGTTTAAAATATTGCACGTTTCAATAAACCGAGGGCAAAGTGGAAATAAATGGAAGGGAGGTAAACTCTTTGAAAAATCTTTAAAAACTTCTTATTTATAGGTTTGAAGTTGAAGAAAATAGGAGCGGATAGAAGAAAACTAGTTAGGGAAGAAATTGGGCATCAATCCATTAGGATAGAAATGAGTATCTTTCACTAAAATAGACATATCTCTTTGCACACTTAGAATTTATATGTAAAGCCACCACCATTGGAAAGTAGATTTCCGAGGCTTCAATTTAGACTCAAGAATAACCTAAAACCCGAATAAAGGAGATATGTTCGTTTGAAGTCGGGCTAGAAGCATATTTTTATGGACGGCCGCCTACTATTAGTGGACAGAAGCCCGTTTTTTATGGCCGGCCGCCCACTTTTTACAAGTCCTTGGCCAGCCAAATAAGTGTCCCTAGAGGCCCACAAATCAACTAGTGGCCTGCCGGCCACTAATAGTGGGCGGCCACCCCTTTTAGTGGTTGGCCAGCCACTTGTGTCAAAAACCAGATATTTTTGTCAGCTGTCTCTATAGATGCATACACCACTCCAAAGCTGTCTCTATATGGATATTTCTGAGATATCAACCTATGTTTCTATGTATAGATGACCTCCCCTCTTATTTTTAAGATTACAAAAAAATTCAAAAACCCCGAAACTTGAAATTCTCTCTCTATCTCTATCTTGCAACACACACACATTACCCAAACACTTCTTAAACCAATATTTGAACTCTTCTTACTGAGATTATTGAGTCCAGATTTCAGCCTTTGAGAGTGAAAGCCTTGTGGTTTCTAAAACAAAGAGTTACCTTGCTTTAACAGGTATAATTTTAAGCATCTCTACATTACTTGTCTCTTATCTTTTCTTGCTGTGTTTGAACTATTTTTGGACTGTTTTTATGGGCTGAAACTTGTGGTTTAAAGCTACCAAATATGGAGGGGTTAATCACCCTTCTTTGAACCTTGTCTCCTAAGCTTTTGCCCTTATGTTTCCTATCTCTTCATCAACTTTGTTTTTTAACTATTTACCACTGATTTTTAGAGGTTTTCAAAGGCTAAAAATGTGATTTTGAAATCTCAAAAATGAAGGGGTTAGCCACCCCTCCTTTGGCTTGTTTACTAGCTTAAATTTTCCATTATTTTAGCTTACTCATTTGGTTATTTTTACTTCAATTCCAGCACTGTTTTAGCTTAATTTAAGACTGTTTTTATGTGTTAGTTCCATTTGTGCTTTGTATAGTATGCTTGTAGTGTAATGGTCCTCATAGGTTTGGTGGTTTAGGCCTTAGCCACCAACCAATTTGAGTTGATAGCATTTATTTCAAGCTTTCCATACTTATGTTTATCTCTAATTATCTCTGTAACCTCCCTCATTTCTTGGTTTTTCCTTTGCTTTGAGAGTTGTTTCAAACTGATTGTTTGTTTAAGCTTGAGATAGAGATCATTGTGCTTAATGGTTTAACCTCTTCGGAGATTCATTACCAATGGCATGACATTTCTCTCATGCCTAAAACAACTCTTTGTTTGACACTTCTCTTCTTTAGTGGACTTAATACTTATTTTGGACTAAAATGACTAATGAATAGAAAGGTAATTAAAAAGGGATAATCAATAGCTTAAAATGGAGGAAGATAATAAAATGGTTTGGGTTCAATCGGATGTTAATTGAACCCATTAAGTCTTCAGTTGTTTCATATTTGTTAGTAATGAAAATGGCTCAAGTTTCCAAGGTCAATCACTTCCCTTGATCAACATCATGATAGGGAAGAGGTTCATGAGTCTTTAATTGTGCATTTATCGAAATTGTATCCATTAATTCATAGGCCATTATGCAATGAGTTTGCATCGATTGATGACTTGCGAATCAAGCTTACCCCTCCTTTGAGCTATTTGATAATAAGAAGAGGTAGGGTGGATTGAGAAATTCCCTAAGAATGCTCTTCTTGTGCTCTGTTTGTTTTCTATTGCAGCAGGAGAAACCCAACATTAGTGGTCGACAGGCCACCATTACTGGGCGGCAGACCACTATTAGTGGGTGACCGACCACCATTTCTAGCTTGCCGGCCACCTTTTTTACCCATGCAGTACCACTTTTTTCACATAGCAAGACAGAGGCTGAGGTGCAAAAACAGTGTAGAGGCATTCTTGGGGGAGAGAAATTCATGTGCATACATAAGCCATTTCCTTGCTCCTCGTGTTGTTGGTGCACTTGTAATTAAGTACTTAGTTAATTAGTTCCGTAATGTAACTCGTTAGTTAGTTTAATTAGTTAATTTGTATTAATTAGCTAGAATAGCTAGTTATATTAATCAGCTAGAATAGTTAGTTAATTTGTAGTGTTGTAATAATTAGTAAATTAGTTAATTACTTAGTGGGTATTGTAATAGTTAGTTAACTAGGTAATTAATTAGCTAGTCTATTTATTCAGACCCTCCTGCGCGAGGGCAAATTGTAATAAGTGTGTATGTCTTCCAACCCCATGTCTTTCTTCCTTTTATTTATCCGCTTATGATTGATAGCTTAAAGCATCATGTTTATTTTAGCATATTCCATGTATAAGGCATTCATTAGTCTTACAAGCATGAGGTTCAGCTCATTATACTAATCAAATGTCAATTTCAAATTCCTTGCTTGGATACGTGCTTTATCATATGCCTTGAATTGACTCACATGCCATGTTAGTAGTCGAGCCTAGTAGTTGCATTGTGTATGTGTTGCATTAGCCATTTGCATCGTTAGGACCATGCATTTTTCTAACTATTTTCTCTCTTTTTGCTTGCCTCGGGAATTGGGGTAAGCTTTATGCTTTAGCATATTGCATAAGTGTAATTGTTGCCATATCGAGCATGATTACCATGAGGCTAAGTGCTTAAGTGCTATATCTGTTTGAATGCCTGTAAATCAAGGCTAATTGCTTGAATTGGAATAATTTGAGTAATGTACATAGGAGATCACTTTTTCAAGTGGTACATATTCAAAACATTTCAAAACAAACATAAAATCAAAGAGTTCTAATTTCTGCAAATTAGTCTATACTTGTGTGCAACACATAGTAACATTAGTCTAATAAATCAGAACAAGAGCATATAACGTAAATAAGAATCACATCATGATTAGTAAAGGCCGATCTTTGATCGGGGGAGTGGGGTTCTCAATTCATGACCTTCCCCTCTTGTACCTAAGTTCCCTAGCCGAGACAACTTTGGTGATAACAGACAAGTGGCCTTTGGCACGAGTCCCGGATTTCCTAAATTTCTTAAAAATATTTAGGTGGTAACTCTGTAATCTGGCAAAGCAGTCTATTTTTGGCATTTTGATTCAAAATCAATTTTCTAAAAGAATTGTCAGATTTAGACTTATTTGTGTTTATCTATATCACATTGCAACTGTGAAATCAGATTCAGAATCATGGGAGTCCGAACTATAGAGCTATCGTATTTGAAAGGAGCATGAAGAGTCAAGCTACAATAAGTACGGAAAAGAAGAAGAGTAGAGGATCAAGAAAGTTACATATTTTCCTACTATTTCATCACTCCATTTCAACCTTACTACTAAGTAAGAAAATCCTCTCAACCCACTCATTTTTTTTAGAAGTTAAAATTTCAAATTGTGTTCATAGCAATAATTATAGATATAATTTTATTTATAGTTGTATATAAATTTTTTGATTTGTATATCAAATATTTGAAAATATTAGTAGTCTTAAAATCATGGTATTATTGTGGAATTAGACTTCCATGTGTAGTTTATGCCATTAAAGAGATGATTAAAGATTTTAGCTGGCTCTTAAATCTGCTAGAAAATTGTACAAATTTTTAGACAATTTTATATTCAAAATTTGGAGATGATTTATTTTCAAAGTTGTTGAAAATAATGTTTAGTTCATCCATGAATTTTGGCAACAATTATTGAGTTTTGTACGATTTTATACAAATTTTTAACCGAATCTGGAACTGTAGACAGATTTTACTATATGTTTGAAAAGTGATTAAAAATTATATATTAAACCAAATCTGGAAATTTATAAATAAAAAATGAAATTTGAGAAGTCTAGTTTCATAATAAATTTTTAGATTATGGAATTGATTTATAAATTTAAGTATGGAATTAATTTAAGAAAATGTGATAAATCTGTGTCATAAAATTTCTTGAAATTTTTTAGAATTATTTATAACTTATTTTTGGAAAATGCTTTCTAAAAAATGACCATAACATGTTTATTGAGTATTCTATAGATTTTTACGAATTTTAAAATTGTATAAGTAATTTATTTATAATTTTAATTACAAAATATATATTCTGAAAATTTCTAGTAGATTAAGAAGGAACCAAAATTATTACTTCAATTATTTTTTTGGACTAAAATTTAATATTGTACCAGTGTAATCTTGTAAATTAAAAATTCATGCATGTGTGTGATTACGATTTATTTATTTATTTGTATCCAAATTATCAATCCATGTCATGGTTTAAATTAACTGTTTATTTAAATTTTGTACATTGATTAATTAATGTGTGACATATGTAATATTTTATGTTGGGAATTTTAATGAAATAGTATAACAATATTGATGATTGAAATTTGAATTATTTGTGATTAATATAAAAACTAACAAAAATGATTAACAGCATGTACAAAAAATTAACGATTGAGAGTTAATACCGGCAATTCAGGGTGAGCCTTGGTTTTAATAATTTTTATATAATTGGGTCGCAAAACCCTAAAGATAGCACATGACTTATTTAAACCCTTATTGGTATTCGGTTTTGGGATAACAGTAGATGTATGGGTGGCACACATGAAGGTTACGTACCCCTGACAGACCGTTCCCTTGGGGCAGACCACGGATACCATGACTTGGGTATATAACTTTGGGCGTGAGCATCCTTGGTAGTTCTTTAATAGTTGACCAATAGAGGGTTTTCAAATTAGCCGTAGCTATAGATTAGTGGTTAGTACAAAATCTCTTTGGTGAGATTTTAAGTGTCACCTAAACTATTAAAATTATTATAATGGTTGTTATATTTATCATGCTATTAATTTTATTATTATTTTAATTACCATGATTATTAATTTGATTATTTTCTCTAAAAAGAATGGTAGGTTGGTTATATTTTCTTATTATGTTACAAAACTCATGGCATATATTTTGTTGCCCTAGCGTTTTATGCCAGATTTTGATGAGCAAGGAATGGAAGCTGAGATTGGAACTACTACTAATATGGAACCTTAGCTAACTTGAAGTCAAAATTTTAGAAAAATAAAATTTTATTATCTCTTGTATTAGTAATTAAGAATCTTATAATGTTGTATGTGGACTTGTATTTTTTTTTTTTGTGTTTTTAAGCTTTTGATTATGTGAGAATTTAAATTTCCCTAATTAGATGTTTAATTTAGCAAGTTATTTTGTTAAAAAAGATTTGAGGCATCACAATTTGGTATTAGAGCTTAAATTCAAACCTTTAGGCCATGGGTAGCAATTATATTTAAAAAAAAAAAAAAAAAAAACTTACGTTGCCTTATATTTTTCTATGGCTTAACTAAGTTAAAACCTTTTTAATTGTAGGATGCCAGGATCATCAGATATTAACTCTAATGAAGAAGACTCAGTGGGAAATTATCAAATAGAGTCTAACCTAAGTGAAGAAGTGGAGTCGCCTATAGAAGACTATGAGCCTGAGTCTGAACCTAAACCCGAATAAATTACACCTATGTACAACCCACTAGAGGTGATTGTGATTGAGTTTGACACCGAGGAGGAAACCGTAGAGGGTAATACTGACGAAAGTACTGGAGATATATGAGCTGTATTTGAGAATTTGAATGTTTAAAATGGGCTGCAAATTGGCTCATTGGTGTATGTTAGGATTTATCCCTTAGGAAGCTGCACTTAGAAGTCTAAAAGTTGGGTAGGTGCTTACATCGGACTTGTCCAGATCTTAAGGCAAGAAAATCCCTGGTTGTATCAGTTAGGCCTTTTCCTGGATGGCTTTACCGATAGAATTGGCAATCTTTTTGACATTTGGAGCCTTTAGTATGTCATGCCCGACCCAAACCGAATTGTGAAAATAGATGGGTCAGTGGACTTCGAAGACTGGAGGATTTATCATGAGGAATCGGTATGCCATTAGGGCATTTTGTGCATGAAACTGTTGTATTTGTGAGGGTGCTGTGATGATTCATGGGACTTTTCCAGGCCACGTGGTAGCCGGAAGTCCTTGTGAGGAAAGACTTTCCTTAGCTGTTTTAAAGGTCTTAAAGAGGTTACAAACTAGGCTAACCAATTGTTTTGTATGCTTACTATGTAAAAATTGCCTAGTTTAGAGTTGTTGATGTAGGAGTTAACCTTGATTTGTTGGGGCTATCTTTTGCCCGTAGTATTTTATTTTTATTTTTTTATTTGTATTTTCTGTTTGTAACTTGTCCAATCTAATTAATGAAGCTCCTTCTTTCTTTCTTTTTTTTTTAATTACTGTCATTGCATATAAATATATAATAATAATAATAATAATAATTAATAAATAAATGAATAAATTACAAATTACTAAAAATCCCAAAATGTAGAATGGCTGGGCGAACAAGAAATAATAACAATGGTAATGGTGATGGAGTATCTGATGGCGATGTTGCTCGAATTATACATGCAATTTCTTATAGGGTAGGCAATATACCACCTTGAAACCAAGATCAAAACAAATATGAAATGATAGCAAAATTTGAAAAGTTATATCCCCACAAATTTCTTTGTGAATCAAACCCCTATGAAGCTAAAGCTTGGTTAAGACAAATTAAGAAGTTACTAAATACTTCTGACATCCGAAATGAGCAAGATAGAGTGACTATGGTAGTGTTTCAAATGGAAGGGAAAGCAGATCATTGGTGGGAAATGATTAGAAGTACTTAACAAGTAAAGACATTAACTTGGATGCAATTTAAAGACTTATTCATTGAAAAATATTTTCCTAACTCGCTAAGACAAAAAATGGTTCAAGAGTTCCTCTAACTGAAACAAGGAAAAATGTTAGTTACTCAATATGCAAACCGTTTTGAGGCTCTCTCAAGGTATGCTTTAGCAATAGTAGCAAATGAAGAGGATAAGGTTAGACGATTTGAATGGGTTTTGGACACAGATATTAGAGGAAGATTCATTACAGTGCAACTTTCCACCTATGCTAAAATGGTGGATCAAGCTTTATTTGTGGAACAAGAATTAGCAGATTTTGAATGCATTCGCAATCAACGATCAAGGAATAATAACCAATCATGAATAGAAGGTCCAGTTCGAAACAGCAAAATCGATCCTGCACCAGCACCTTATGTCAGAGGGTTGCAACAGCAACAAAGGCAGAATCAAGGAAACAAGCAAGAAGAAAACTTTGTGAATGAGTTGAAAGGAAAGTGTTTCAGATGTGGCCAACAAGGGCATCGTCGAAGTGAGTGTCCCCAAGGTGGAGAATATTTTATGGATCAACGAAGGGCACAACAATACAACAAATGCCTGCCAGGACAAGGTTCTAAACCCACTCAAAATACTCAAACCAACAAGGGGCAGCCACAAGCCTTTAGAAATGCAGGCCGGCCAAGAACACAACCATAAGGAGCTGGAAATGGAAAGAAATCAGGAGGGACTAACCAACAGGCAGTATGAAGAATGTATGTTTTTCAAGAAAAAGAAGATGCTGGTAACCCATCAGTAATTCAAGGTATGTTAATCCTTATGAATTCTTGGGTTAAAGTATTGTTTGATTCTGGAGTTTCACATTCTTTTATATCCACTACATGTGTATCAAGTTTGGATTTGGAGCCAAAAACATTAAAGATAACTATGAGTGTCGCTTTACCCTTTGGTGGTCAGACCTGAGTAAATCGAGTATGTAAATCTTGTGAACTAGAAATCTCTGGTTCATATTTGATATGCGATCTAAGAGTTACTTTTGACGTCATCCTAGGAATGGACTACATATCAGTTCATCGAGCCATTATTGATTGTCACCGTAAGACGGTGACAACATCCTCCCTTAATGGCACAAAAGTTCAATTTAAAGGTGATAGACAAGATTCTTTAACTCCAATGTGTCGCAAATCGCGGTGGCATGATCAACTAACTAGGTGGTTAGCAAGCTTAATTTTGGAAGACGAAAATTGAAAGGATCCAAGATTACCCCATGTGGTGTGCGAGTATGCTGATGTTTTCCCTGACGAATTACCGAGATTACCTCCCAAAACGAGACGTAGATTTCACGATCGAGCTTCAACCTGGGACTTCACCAGTTTTGATAGCACCACATTGTATGACGATAGCTGAACTTCAGGAACTGAAGAAGCAATTACAAGAATTGTTGAATAAAAAGTTCATCAGACCAAGTACATCCCCATAGGTAGCGCCAGCATTCTTTGCAAAGAAGAAAGATGGAACCTTAAGATTATGCATTGATTACCAACAACTAAATCAAGTCACTATTAAAAATTGAAATCTATTACCAAGAATTGATAACTTGTTCGACCAATTAAAAGGTTGAAAGTGTTTTTTCAAAATTGACCTTAAGTCTGGATATCACCAACTTCGTGTTAAAGAAGAAGATATACCCAAAACTGTGTTTCGAACCCGTTATGGCCACTATGAGTTCGTGGTAAAGCCATTTGGTTTGACAAATGCGCCTGGGGTATTCATGAGTTTAATGAACAAAATTTTTACACCTTATTTGGACCAATTTGTGGTAGTATCCATTGACGATATTTTGATATACTCACGATCGGAGGAAGATCATGAGCAACATCTGAGAACCGTTTTGCAAATTATAAGGGAAAACCAACTGTATGCTAAAGCTAGAAAATATGAATTTTCGTTGAAGAAAGTAAAATTCTTAGGTCATGTTGTGTCTAAAAAGGGAATATTAGTGGATCCTGCTAAAGTAGAAGCAGTAATGGGATGGAAACAACCTAGGAATACATTTAAGATTCGTAGTTTCTTAGGATTAGCAAGTTATTATAGGAGATTCATTCAAGATTTCTCCAAATTAGCCAAGCCAATGACATGCCTAACACAAAGAAGAGCAAAGTTTGAGTAGAATGAAACTTGTGAGCAGTCGTTTCAAGAACTCAAGAAAAAACTAACAAGCACTCCTATACTAATCATACCTGAACGTGACGTCGGGTACACAGTTTATTGTGATAACTCTAAGGAAGGGTTATGTGGCATGTTAATGCAAAACGGTAAGGTAGTAGCTTATGGATCAAGACAATTGAAAAATCATGAGAAAAATTACCCTACTCACGATCTGGAGTTCGCGGCTGTGGTCTTAACTTAAGACTTGGCGACATTACCTTTATGGAAAAAAGTTTGAGATATTTACTGACCAAAAAAGCTTGAAGTACTTGTTTACACAAAGAGATTTGAACATAAGGCAAAGACACTGGATGAAGTACCTTGAAGATTACCAATTCACTTTGTCTTACATCCCGGGAAATAATTGTAGCAGATGCACTAAGTCGAAAGACAAGAGAGATCATAGTTAACATATCAATTAAAGAATGGGAAATAGTAAGTACTGTGAATGAGTTTAAGTTACAACCAGAGACTCGGAATGGGAAGGTTAGGTTGTTTGTAATAGTTACAACACCCCAACTTTTTACCAAAATGCTGGAAGCTCAAAGATTTGATCAAGGGACTGACTTCATCAAGGCACGGTTAGTGTCCGAGAAATCTTCAGAGGGTTAGACGCCTTATCAAGATGGTAGTTTAAGGTATTTAGGTAGAATTTTTGTGCCAAATATCAAACAATTGAGAGAAGAAGTACTTAAAGAATTTCACCATTCAGTTTTTGTGGTTCACCTAGGAGGAAACAAGATGTACCAGGCTTTCAAGCGATAGTATTGGTGGAGTGGAATGAAGAAGGGCATTGCTCAATTCGTATCTAAGTGCTTAATGTGTCAGCAAGTAAAGGCAGAACATCAGAAGCCGGTAGGGAAACTCTAACCCTTACCAATACCTGAATGGAAATGGGAACACATAATAATGGATTTTGTAACGGGATTACCTCGGTCGCCGCATGGCCATGATGCCATTTGGGTTATGGTTGATTGGTTAACTAAGATGGCACATTTCTTACCAATTGGACCATTAGACACACTCGAATCATTAATTCGATTATTTATTCGAAAAATCATTAGGCTACATGGAGTACCATTCTCAATAGTGTCAGACCGTGATCCTCGTTTTACGTCATAATTCTGGTAAAGTTTGTAAAAAGCTATGGGTACAGAGTTTTGTTTTAGTACGGATTTTCACCTCAAACTGACGGTCAATCAGAAAGAACAATTCAAATTTTAGAAGACACGCTTCGAGCTTGTGTAATGGATTTCAAGGGTAGTTAGGAGAGACACTTACCACTAATCGAATTATCTTACAATAACAGTTGTCAGGAAAGTATTGGTATGGCACCGTATAAAGCCTTATACAGACGGCCTTGTCTATCACCAATATGTTGGACGGAAGTCGAAAAAGCACCTCTTTTAGGGCCAAAGTTAGTTCAAGAAACTACCGAGAAGGTGAAACTAATTAGACAAAGACTTGAGACCGCTCAAAGTAGGCAGAAAAGCTATGTGATCAAAGGAAGACCTTTAGCATTTCAAGTTAGAGGTCATGTGTTTCTAAAAATACAACCTCGTCGAGGAGTTGTTCGTTTCAAAAAGAAGGGAAAGTTGTCACCTCGTTTCATTGGACCTTTCGAAGTTTTGGACAAAGTAGGAAATGTGGCGTACTGTTTGACTCTACCACCTTAACTGGCTGGGGTACATAATGTTTTTCACATCTCTATGCTAAGGAAATATGAGCCACACCTTCTCACATCATCAACTGGGAGGAAATTAATCTTTATGAAAATGTGACATTTGAGGAAAAGCCTATCAAAATTTTATATCGTCGCGAGAAGAAATTACGAGGTAAAACCATAAAATTGGTTCGAGTTCTATGGAGACATTGTGGGATGGAAGAGTCAACGTGGGAACAAGAAGATGTCATATGTGCTAATTATCCTCAACTCTTTAAATCTAAAAGTACGAATTAATTTTGAGGATGAATTTTTTTTTTTAGGGAGGTAGATTGTGAGAACCCGCATTTAATTATTCTTAAAAGAAATAAATGAATAAATTAATTAATTAATTTTACCCAGAGTCTATTTAAAATATATATTAGTGTATAAGTTAATTTTAAATTAATCCAATTCAATCACTAACAAAATCATTGTTAAGAATAATAATTTTGTGAGTATTCAATATTTATTGTTTATAAATTATTTCAATAAGGATTCAACATGATAATTATTTTTGTTAAATAACTTAGTTAAAAACCTTAAGGTATTAATTTTAATAAACCCACACAAATTTTAAAAAAAAAAATCAAATTTTCGAATTTTCTGTGACAATGAATGCCACTTGTTTGTATGCATGTCATTGTAGAATGTAGACCCTCATGATATCACTTGGAATTAGAAGATCCGATTAGACATAATAGAATAATGATGAGAGAGAGAGAGAGAGAAGGCTCAGTAGGGTGGTTTCACCTATATATGTGTGTGTAACTGCTTGTTTCTCTGGATGGGTGAGGATAAAGGAAATTAGAAGTTTTATGGAAAAGATAAGTAGGGAAAAGAAGAAGAGTAGAGGATCAAAAAAGTTACATATTTTTCTACCATTGTATCACTCTATTTCAACCTTACTACTAAGTAAGGAAATCCTTTCAACCCACTCATTTTTTTTAAAAGTTAAAATTTCAAATTGTGTTCATAGCAATAATTATAGATAGAATTTTATTTATAATTGTATATAAATTTTGTGATGTGTATATTAAATATTTGAAAATATTAGTAGTCTTAAAATCATGGTATTATTGTGGAATTAGACTTGCATGTGTAGTTTATGCCATTAAAGAGATGATTAAAGATTTTATTTGGCTCTTAAATCTGCTAGAAAGCTGTACGAATTTTTAGATAATTTTATACTCAAAATTTGGAGATGATTTATTCTACAAAGTTGTTAAGAATAATGTCTAATTCATCCAGGAATTTTGGCAACAATTATTGAGTTTTTTACGAATTTATACAAATTTTTAACTAAATCTGGAACTGTAGACAAATTTTACTATATGTTTGAAAAATTATTAAAAATTCTATATTAAACTAAATCTGGAAATTTATAAATAAAAAATGAAATTTGAAAAATTTAGTTTCATAATAAATTTTTATATTATAGAATTGATTTATAAATTTAAATATGGAATTAATTTTTAAAAATGTGATAAATCTGTGTCATAAAATTTCTTGAAATTTTTCAGAATTATTTATAACTTACTTTTGGTAAATGCTTTCTTAAAAATGACCATAACATATTTATTATGTATTCTATAGAGTTTTACGAATTTTAGAATTGTATAAGTAATTTATTTATAATTTTAATTACGAAATATATATTCTGAAAATTTGTGGCAAATTGAGAAGGAACCAAAATTATTACTTCAATTATTTATTTGGACTAAAATTTAATATTATGCTAGTATAATCTTGTAAATTAAAAATTCATGCATATGTGTGGTTATGGTTTTTTTTTTTTTTTTTGCTATCCAAATTATTAATTCATATCATGGTTTAAATTAACTGTTTATTTAAATTTTGTACATTGATTAATTAATGTGTGACATGTGTATTATTTTATGTTGGAAATTTTAATAAAATATTATAACATTATTGGTGATTGAAATTTGAATTATTTGTGATTAATATAAAAACTAATTGAAATGATTAACAACATGTACAAAAAATTAAAGATTGAGAGTTAATACTAGTAATTCAGGATGAGCCCTGATTGTTAATAATTTTTATATAATTGTGTCGCAAAACCCTAAAGATGGCACATGACTTATTTAAACCCTTATCGATATTTGGTTTTGGGATAAGGGTCACTACAACATTTTCTTAATTTAGTGACATTTGAAAGTGTTACAAAACTATTGGTTTAATGACATTTTTTAGTCATGTGGCATTTTGAACAAGTGCCATTTGTATCCATGCCACGGTAAATACTAGTGCCACGGTAGATACTTGCAAGTGCCACTACACTATCATGGTTAAAAACTTTCAATGACATTTTGATGTCATGGTAGATATTATTTGTGGCACTATGAAGCGCCATTAAAAAAAGAGTTTGTGACACTTATAAGTGTCATTACACCATCAAGACTAAAACCTTTCAATGACACTTTAATGTCATGGTAGACACTATTCGTGACGCTATCAAGTGCCATTCGTCACAATAATTCATTGTAGAACAATTTGATCCGCTCTTGCGGAGACTCGAACCGCCAACCTCCCGCACCATAAATCTTATACACCACATTCTTCCCACTACACTTCTATAACACCACATGATTATATATGCAACATATATTATTTATATAGTACATACATCCATATTAAAATAAAAGTATATGTATAAACATAATTATTTTATTGAACATAATTTATATAAAATAAACTATTTACTAGCAAAATAAAAAAGACCACTTTTGGCGACTAAAAATACTTTTTAGTCGCCCATATTTTACTTTTGGCTACTAATTATGTTTTAATTGTTAAAAAGCTTAACTTTTGCCGACCAAAATCGGATTTGGTCGCAGAAGATGCACTTTCAGCTACCAAAAAATTTAATTCCCGCCTTAGGACTTTAGTTCTCCCGCGCTAAAAATGACCATTTTTTGTGACTAAACTTATTTTTTAGTCGCCAATTGTAGACTTTTGCCTACGAAAATTTTTTTAGTCACCAAAAAGCTTTACTTTTGGCTACTAAAATTTTTTTAGTCAGTAAAACTCATATAATCAACGACCAAACTTATTTTTAGTTGCCAATTGTAGACTTTTGGCTACTAAATTTTTTTAGTCGCCAAAAAGCTTTACTTTAGGCTACTAAAAATTTTTTAGTCACTAAAACCCATATAATCAGCGACCAAACTTAGTTTTAGTCACTAATTGTAGACTTTTGGCTACTAAAATTGTTTAGTCGCCGAAAAGCTTTACTTTTGGCTACTAATGTTGTTTTGGTCAGAAAATTTAATCGCCGAATGTGCTTTTTTCCTGTAGTGTATATTGAGTTTAATTTATTTATTTTTAATCATTTACTGCATTTTAAAAATTTAGAAAATATATTGGTATTTTTTGTTTTTTCAAAAATGCCATTATAAGCTTGGAAAGTTTTTGGCTTAGTGGCATTTCTCAAAATATTATAAAATATTTGTTTATGACACTTTTCACCTAAGTGCCATAAAAAGTAATTTGCACTTACCTAGTATCCTGACATTTTTTAAAAAATGCCATTGCTACTAAAGTTTAGTGTCATCTGTTGGAAAATGTCATGAACATAATTTTTTGTGTCATTATTTTATAAAATGCCATAAAATTGATGTGACATTTCTTTATTGAAATGCCACTAGAGCCTTATATGTTTGTGATTCTGTGGCATTTTTCTAAAACATTTAATGCCAGTTTTTATTTTTGTGGGCTTTTCTAAAAACATGCCATCAGTGTAGTGTCACTAAAATGTAAATTTATTGTAATGACATTTTTGTTGTAGTGAAGTGACACTTTTTTTAATTGAAATGCCACTAGAGCCTTGTATGTTTGTGGCTCTATGACATTTTTTTAAAAAATGCCACCAAATAATCTTTTTGTGACATTTTTTAAGAACATGCCACTAGTATGGTGTCACTAAAATGTGTTTTTGTTGTAATGGGTGGATATGCGAGTGGCGCATATGAAAGTTACATACCCCTGGCAGACTGTTCCTTTGTGGCAGACCACGGATACCACAGCTTGGCTATATAACTCTGGGCGTGGGCATCCTTGGGAGTTCTTGAATATTTGATCAAGGGGGGTTTCAAATTAATCGTAGCTCTAGCTTAGTGGTTTGTAGAAAATCTTTTTGATGAGATTTCGAGTGTCACCTAAACCATTAAAATTGTTAAAATTATTATAATGGTTGTTATATTTATCGTGCTATTAATTTTATTATTATTTTAATTGCCATGATTATTAATCTGGTTATTTTCTCTAAAAAGAATGGTAGGTTAACTATATTTTCTTCCTATGTTGCAAAACTCATGACATATATTTTGTTGTCCTAACATTTGCCAGATTTTGACAAGCAAGGAATAGAAGCTAAGATTGGAGCTGCTACTAATATAGAACCTTGACTAACTTTGAAGTCAAAATTTTAACAAAATAAAATTTTACTATCTCTTATATTAGTAATTAAGAATGTTATAATGTTGTATGTGAACTTATAATTTTTTGTGTTATTAAACTTTTGATTATGTGAGAATTTAAATTTTTCTAATTAGATGTTTAATTTAATAAGTTATTTTGTTATTTAAATTTTATAATGTTTCAAAAAAAAAAAATTTATTGAGACGTCACAAGTTTCACAGTTTACATAAACAATAAGTTCATAAAATTATATTTGGGAAATAGAATTAGAAGCTTAAGAAAATATCATAAGCCATTCATGATAATTGAAGTTGGCCCCAAATCAAATTGCTTGGATATATATATTGAGAGGGTAATTTGTAAACAAGTTGGGCCGAGCTATGGAACCTAACTACGAGACCGAGCTACAGGACCTAACTACGACGCGAGACCCGCTCTCAGGAACTACGAGATCGAGCTACAGACCTAAGGACCTAACTACGAGACGAGCCCTAACTAGGACCTAACCACGAGGACAGACTAGACCTTAACCACGCTAGCGACCAGCCAGAAGCTACTAGCTGACCAGTTCAAGCTATTTGACACTAGCTAAGAACATTATGAGACTAGCTAGACGGCCTGACGGGACTTAGCTGAGTGGTAGTGGTGGTCAATGCCTGTCTACAGCCAGCAAGCAAATATTCAAGAAGAGTCAAGAACAACTTGGTTTGACGCAATTGTTGGAATGTATTTCCAAACGAGAAAGTGAGTAAAGAGGTAGAGAAGGTGTCCGAGAGGTGTCACCATCGTCCAAGTGTTAGTTTGGTCCATGTGTTAGTTTGGTCCAAGTGAGGGTCAGAGCAGGCGGTGGAGCGGTGAGTGAAGTGGGTCTGCCGAGAGTGGTGAAGCAGGAGTCGGTAGCGTGACTAAGTGTCGGTCGGTCCAGGTGTGGAGAGTAGTAGAGTGAGGAAGGTGTGTAGAGTGGTGGAGTGTGACCGTAGAGTGGTAAGGAGGGGTAAGGTGTAGGCGAGGGCCACCATACTTCTGAGGGTGTCCGAGAGTCTACTGCCCCAAAAGTAATTGTCATGTGGCTTAAGCAATATTGACATTCGTTATGAAACTCAGGTTCTCACGGGGTTTACAACTTGGAGGAAGGAGGAGGTGAGAGGTTGATATCAGCAGGAACTCAAATCCATGAGGACTAAGTCCGCTAGGAGTGAGTAATCCAGAAGGACAGGAGCCTTTCAGATTTAAGAACTGAGAGATGTATCAAGGAGTAAAACCTATATAAGCTTACTAATATCACCTTTGGAGACTTTATACAACTAACACAATTGTTTGTCAACGAGCTTAGAGCTTTTGTCGCTTGTCGAGCTATAGACATAAGCATCAAAGAGGTTCACTGCTTGGCCACCTTGGTATATATATATATATATATATATATTATATATATGCCTTATATGCAGCCGATCACCACGGATCATTAACTTCTTCTTTTTTTTATTAAATTTTTTACACAATATCTCATGGTCCTATCCTTGCTGAGAATACTTCTAGAGAGAGTGAATACCCAGCCTTGGTCTAATCACAATATTTTATTCTTGAGCCAAACAAATCATAAAGCTATTTATGGAAGGCACACAAATATTAGTATTTGAGTAAAACAGATTTTTTTAACTTCATATATGCAGCCTATCAAAAAGATGAAGCCCATATTTCCACTATTCAAGTGTACATATTCATTTATTATTATTAAAGCTTGAAAAGCAAACCATACGTTTGTAAGAAAATATATTATACTTGCAATAATGATTGATTATAACTATTAATTCATAACAGTGTTTTGTCATTTTCTTAATTAATCTCTTTTGTTCTTATAGATGGGGTCAATTGTGAGGTAGAAATAGTTCTACATATATTAATTAATCGCTTTTGTTTCTACAGATAGCGTCAATTGTGGAGGTAGAAATAGTCTCACATTTATTAGTTGAGAGATTAACAAAGAATTGAGCCTCTGTAAAAAGAATAAACAGTTAGTGCCTCTTGACCGGCAGTTGCCGACCGGAGGACACTCCGATGATCAAGTTAGATAACATATATCTAAATCAAATTGAATAAGTAAATAGAATAGTTTAGACATATCTCCCTCTAGAGATAAAGATTACATCTCTTTATATAGGCAAACCTGCCACTCATTTTGTCCAATAAGCTTAAGCCACCAATTTGGTCCAATAAAAATAAGTCACTTGTATAGCTCAAAACTTATCTATACATGTATATTAGACCAACTTGGCAAGTTGCATTGCAAGGTATTATTTTATTACCTTAATTCTATTTTCATGTTGGCATTGGGGGGTCCCATCTCCCATGGGTTAATTTCCATCCATCCATAATGTTTTTTTTTAGAATTTCTCAAAAAAAAAAAAAATCTTTTTAGATTCCCCTCGACAAGACAGATCAAAAAAGTAAAAAAATTTGGCATAATTTTGAAAGAAAAAAAAAATCACTAAAGATAAAAAAATTCAAAATAATTAACTTCTTTTTTTTTTTCTCTGCCAAAATGGACTTAAAAATCAACTAACCTTTTTACGGTTTATTCTTGGTTTGCTTTTGCATCACGGTAAACTAACCTCTACTTGGAGAGTGGTACTGACTCAACTTAGTGAGTTCACTAGAACCGAACTCCTCATCGAGAACAACTCCTACCCTCCAACTATAATTGAGTCCAGATCATCTACCGCCCCTTCCTGCAGTGTTCCAAAACAACGTCGCTTTGGATTTTTTTTTTTTTTGCCTTTCTTATTTTGCTTTTCTGATAGCTCAATCTCTCTCAAAAGTCCAATTACAAACATGTAGAAGATGAGTGAATTTCTTACCTGTTAAACTTGAAAAATTCATGTTCAAATCAAAAAATTGTAAGTAGATCTCGAATGTGAAGAGTAAAACCAAACTGATCACTTACTCGAAATTGATTTTAACTTTCAAAAACACACATAAATTGAGTAAATTCATAATATGGATTTTTATAATCAGTTTTATCATCATCATCATCAACAACAATAACTTTAAAAAAAAAAAAAAAAAAAGAGTAGAGAAAGAGAGAGAGACCTAGATCTGAAGAGGCGGATTCTCCCGCCGATTCCCTCGCTGCCACTAGAGCTCACCGTTGTTCGTTGGCGCGATCTCAGATCTGGAGACGTGGTGGTGAGGTCGGACCCTTCAATGATCATCGGCTAGTTATAGATAGATAAATAGATAGAGGGAGAGGGAGAGGGAGAGAGAGAGAGAGAAACGAGCATCTCAATCAGCAGCGACGGAAAAAAAGAAGAAGAGTTTGACGGTGAAGAGTAGCACCGGTAAATGATGTTGAAACCTTAGCAACAGTGTCGGCAAAATTGAGTTTTGAAAATAGATATGCGTCGTCGTGCGGCCATGATGGCATTATAGGTGAACACGGCAGTTGGAGAAGACGGATTGATCGGCAATGACAGAGATATGGTAGGGGTTGCTGATATGGATAAAGGACTGGACGCAATGGAAATTGAAATTTTGAAAGAGATTGAGCTATTTGAAAAGCAAAACAAGAAGGGCGGAAAAAAAAATTCAAAACGACGTCGTTTTGAAATGCTGCAGAAATCGTCGCAAGAAGGGGTGACAGACAATCTAGACTCAACTATGTGGGTGTTTGGGAAGTGGCTATTTTAGAGGCTTTTTAGTTAATTTAGTAGGCTATTTTAGTTTTTGTGTTTAGAAAGATGAGATGGATTGTTATTTGAGTTTGTGTATTGAAAAATGTGTTGAAATGATGTTTGAAGTTAAAATAACAAATTTATCCCTAACCTTGCATTTTTCAAAAAATAATCTAAAGAGGCAAAATTGTAATTTACTAACTTTGTCATGGATGAGTCAGGATCGTCGCCGCCTTTCTCTACGCCCCAAACCGACGTCGTTTTGGGGCCAAATTTCAATTAAAAAAAAAACAAAAAAAAACAAAACAAAAGACAGAACTGTTGTTTACAGTTCATGCTTCTCCAGTGTGCATCTTCCCCAACGGCTCTAACGACCCCCCTAACCCTCCTCCTCCTCCGGCGATCCTCCCCGAGCCACATCACCCCCTCCTTGTTTTTTCTTCTTCCTCCTTTCTTTCTTTCTCTAGATCTAGAAAAAAAAAAAGAGAGAGAGGAGAATCTGGTGGTTTTAATTGAGAGAGAAGTTAGAGAGAGAAAATGAAATATGCTATTGGAGTTTGTATTAACCCACTGCTAGAGCATTTGAAATATTCTTCATCTTCAAAGTCATCATCCAAATATTCCATTTCCAAGAGCCTATTATTGTCTCATCTTCCTTCACTTCGACTCTTTATAGTAGAAACACAAAATTTGGTAGCAATTTGGGAAAGAACAAGACATAAATTGAGGTGGGTCAATACATCTGAGAGAAAATGGAGATGGGTTTGGTGGGTTTTGGATGGAAAAGAAAGAAATTGAGAGATGGTGTGGTGATGGGTGGCACGGCTAAAGGAGGGTCGCTGTAGGGGAAAAGAAACTGGGGAAGAGTTGTTGGAGAGAGACTAGGGGCTTGCCGAAGCTGGTGGAGAGGTGGTCGGCAATGGAGGGGTGTGAAGATTTTTTTTGTTTGGTTGCAATCCTCCTGTGATACTCCTTCTCTCCTCTTCTTCTTCTTCCTTCTCTCTTTCTCTGCCTTCCTTCTTCTCTTCTGTTCTGTTTTTGTTTTTTGTTTTTTGTTTTTTTTTTTTAATTAAAATTTGGCACCAAAACGACGTGATTTAGAGGCGCTGCAGGAAGAGCGACAGGAGAAGGTGACCGACAATCCGGACTCACTGTGACAGCCCCACATCTAGGCTGTTTTTTATATTTTTTAAACCATTTAAGAGCTATTAGGCTTTTTTTTCTTTTTCTTTTTTATAATTTTGTTTATGGGTTGTTTTAACCTTAAAGTTAGGTTTCCAAACACCGCCTATAATTTCCACCACATCTTTCCATCACGTGGATCAGTGTTCACTGCTGAACCGAGAGAGCGAGAGCCACACTTTATCTCGAGATGCTATTAGTTAGTTGGTGCACCGTGATATAGTGATAGTTATAATTGGTGCTCATCAGTAATGCATTTTGTGGACTCTCACCGCTTTCTCTAACCGCCCCATTTTCACTCCTCGAAGGTGTCACCGCCAAAAATGGTGATCGGAGCATTCTCGCTGGCGCCGGTATATCTATTCCGTTGTTCGACGATGAAGAAGAAGAGGGCGGAACAAAAGCAAGAGCGCGTCGTCGGAAACCTAGGGCATTTGGTTCAGGTGGTTCGCAAGGACGTTGAGTTCTTCAAGAATCGAATCAGTAATGGCGTCGACTGGGCCAATCGAGCTCTCCGTATTCCTCAGCTCTGCAAAGCCCTAGACGACGTTATATGGCTTCGCAACCTCGAAGATCCCCATGCCCCTCCCTTCACCCCTCCTTCTTGGCCTCAACCTTACTATCCAGGTTCTCTCTCTCTCTCTCTCTCTCTCTCTCTCTCTGTTCTTTTGTATGTGTAGATTATACGACTTTGATTAGCGTTCTGAATTTCTTTATTAAGAATTTTGTTTTGTTGAAGATGAAGCTTAACAAGTTCAGTGCGTTATAGTTAGGGCTGTAAACGAGCCGAATTGAATTAGTTTGTTTTAGCTTGCTTGTATACTTGGACGAACTTGAGCAATTGGATTGTCTGAGTAATTTAATTGAGCTTGACTAGCCTTACGGAACCGAATCTATATAATATAAGATTAACTAGATGAGTTCAAGATAAGGTTAAAAAATTGACGAGGTTTAAAATGTGTTCAAACTTTTTATTTTTTTAATGTGAACAACCTTTTAAAGAGTCAAAAATGAATCGATCTTGAATAAGTTGGTTTGTTTTGCAGTCCTAATTATACCACATATTACTTCATTATATTCTTGCCTTCTTTTGAAAAGCAACTATTGCAAATTTGCATGCTTGACTTGTGGTTGCAAAGCTATGTTATAGAATGTTTGAAATGTGCTGTCAAAACATCCAAAATCATGGAATTTCTTTGAATTATGGACATGTCCATGAGCTATTGGACAAGCTTCTAGGACTAGGAGTGTATTTGAATTCGAGTGGTGTTATCCAAACATGTTTGACTAACATTGCAGACAGAACTTTCATAGAAGTGTATATGTACTGCTTGCTAATGAGTGACATTGATTTTCTTTTGACTTTGCTATTTTATTATTCACCCTAAGCAAGGAAGTGACTAAAATGCAAGGAGTTTTGGGTTGGATTATTAAGGTAATAGAGGATGATGATACCCAAGTGAATAGTGATAAACATGTGTTAATATGTCTTCATTTATTCTATATAATATACATAGCTAAACCCTGGTGACCTTGTGATTTGAAGGCAAAGAAAGACCAATTAACAAAATATCTTGAAGTTCTGGTTGCGACTGAAATATAATGTTACAACTTACCAGTGTGGACCTAAAAAGACTCATGTTGATATGTAAAAATTGGCCAATAGAATTACAGTGATTCACTCAAAGTTTATGAGTAGCTCCAATTTTCCTGATTGCATGTTTTTTTCTCCAATAAAATTTAGCCAACCTGGAATAAGGGTATCTCGCAGCTCTGTTATCCCACATTTTTTACCAATTAGCAGCATGTGATTTACTAGTAGAATGTTGATGTTGTCAAATGTTCTTCTAGCTTGTTCTAATTAGGTTTTTTCATGTACAGAAGAATAGCTCCTGTTTAGATATTTATTGCTAGTGTTTTTTTGGGGTTGAACTTTGAGCTTTTTTTGGGATTTTAGATTACCTTTCAGTCTTGCTCAGAGGAGCTCCAGACTTTCTTCTCTTGATCACAATGTGATAATGAAGGGTTTTTCCATTGAGTTTTATCAGGCTCAAATATATTTAGCCTTTTCTCTTATCCTTCCCGTGTCATTTTTAGGGAAATATCTTTACATGGCAAGCTTGCAATGCGACCAAATTATTATATTTTGCCTTATTTCTTCAATGGCCTGTATTGATATTGTACTGCGATGTGACATCTTCTAATAGAACTCTCCAGCGTGGATTTGATCTTGGCTGATCTCAAAGCCTTGGAGGCATATGCTAGCTACTTTTACTATCTGTCTAAGTTGTGGACTAAGCCACTTCCCGAGGTCTATGATCCGGAAGAAGTTGCTGACTACTTCGCTTGCAGGCCTCATGTTGTGGCTCTTCGACTTCTTGAGGTAGTAAAACTGATTCAACATCTTGAAATAAATATTTCATCAGTACATAATGTCATCATCAATATAAGCAAGCTGTTATCATGTTTTGGAAGGTGTTTTCTTCATTTGCTTCTGCTGCAATCAGAATTCGAATCTCAGGGGTCAAAAAGGTTTCTAGGTCAAGCATGGATAGGAATATTGACGGAGATGTTACACAATACGATTTTGGGTTGGTGCTAAAAGAAACAATGCTAAATCTGGGACCCACCTTTATCAAAGGTAAAATGGAACTTAATTGAAATAAACTCAGACACAGATTTTCATTTTCCTGCACTGAGGAGATTACAAAGTTCTAGTTTCATACTTGCCTTTTCTTGTTAATGCAGTTGGTCAGTCCCTTTCCACAAGGCCAGATATCATTGGTTCTGAAATTTCAAAGGTGAGACGAAGGACTATTCTCCCTTATTTTGCATTAGAGTTTCTTTCTTTCTTTCTTTCTTTCTTTCTTCTTATTGTTTTTATAACTACAAGTTTAAGATCATGGTGATGAACAAATTTTAATTTGCTTTTCTTTCTCTTCCTTGCTTCTGTTATATCTGACTAAATCTTAATAGTACTTTTTTTTCCCTATTAAACTTGATAGTGATTTATCCGGTAGATTAATAATGAGGAAAAATCTTTATAGTGTTATTTTTTTCTTTTTTTTGGGTGAATATGTTATTTTTATTGTAACGATGTGAAAAAGTTTGTTAGGTTGGGTGTGGGACACTTAACTGTCCTATGGAGTGTTAAACATACTAGTAATTGTACTGTTGGAGTAACCTGGCAGTGTTCACGTGTGTGGGTAGGTTAGTTCATATAGTATGGCTAATAACTATGACAATAAGTTTTATGGATGCCTCATGGATACAAAAGTTTGTGTCTCATACCCCTTTAACTGTAATCTGGAGTCCTTATTTTTTATTTTTTTTATAATTATTCAATCTAATTAGTCCTTGTCAAATCACATACTGGTAGATCATACCTTCCCCTTTTTTTTTTTCTTTCCTTTTTTGGTTTTAGTTATGATTGCACATTGCAGGCATTGTCTGAGCTGCATGAACAAATCCCTCCTTTTCCCAGGACGATGGCAATGAAGATCATTGAGGAAGAATTAGGTTCCCCTATAGAAACATATTTTAGCCACATCTCAGAGGAACCTGTCGCTGCAGCTTCATTTGGTCAGGTGGCTTTTATTTGTGGATTGGTAAACTTATATTTTCTTTGAAAACATTCTGATGTGGAAGTTGTAAACTTATACTCTTCTTCTTAACATACCAGGTTTACAGGGGGCGTACAATTGATGGTTTTGATGTCGCGGTGAAAGTTCAACGTCCTAATTTGCGACATGTGGTAGTTCGAGATATTTATATCCTGCGCCTTGGGGTTTGTATCAACCTTTAGCTGTCCCATATTTTACATATTGAAGCAGTAAATTCTTAACTAGTTTAGGAATCAATTGTTTCAGCTGGGGCTGCTGCAAAAGATGGCAAAAAGGAAAAGTGATCCTCGCCTTTATGCTGATGAGCTTGGCAAAGGCTTAGTTGGGGAGTTGGATTACACTTTAGAGGCTGCAAATGCTTCAGAGTTTATGGTACTCTTTTTGTTTTTCAGTTGGATTTAGTTGCTTTTATTAAGTTATCTATTAACTCCTTATGACGGGTCACTAGGATTATTTCCTAAAGGCTCAACACTCTTATCATGATGGAGGTGGAGGGACATAACTGTGGAATTTCATGGGAGTTTGAAATCACATATATTGAGTAACAAAAGGGTAGAAAATTAAAATATTGCACATTTATGATGAAGAGGACAATATTCTATTTCATGACCATGCCTTTTCTATTGCAAGTTCAATTCCAATTGTTGTTTTAAAGTGCCTGAACTTTTGTAACTTAATTTCTTGAAATGTAAACATTCCAATATGAATTTTTTGTGTGGAAAGATCTGAAAATTTTAGGCCATTTTTCTGTAAATGTTTTGGGAAAAGATTGTCCACAGGGGTATCAGCTTTTAGTTTATTGATACCAAATTTGTGGCATTCTTGTTGTGGCACACTGAGGGAAGCTCTCCTTGCTTAAAGGTTATGGCTCCAGAGTCCAGACTTAACTGTTTTTCTCTGTGTCTACAGCAAGCTCATGCTTCCTTTCCATTTATTCGTGTTCCAAAAGTTCTTCAGCATTTAAGTCGAAGGAGAGTTTTGACTCTGGAGTGGATGGTTGGTGATAGTCCAAGAGATTTAATTGACATAGCTGCTACAGAGTCTATTGATCATGGGTCCAGCTATTCAAAGCGGCAGCAGATTGATGCTAAAAGACGTCTTCTTGATTTGGTATGTAACGATCTACATAAATGTCTTTTCATACTTGTAACGTTTTTCTAGTTACTCTAGTATGAGGTCCACACTGGTGCATGAACCTCAATTTCATATTTTAAATGACTTAAGAACCTTTATTTATAAAGTTCTTTTAAAAAAAATGATCTATTATTGATAAGCTATAAAGCACGGACATTCAAAATAGGAGCCGTAGCGGTGTCGGACATGGGGACATGCCGGGGACACATCTAATTTTATTATTTTTTTTGCAAGGGACACGCTCACGACATTATTATTATTATTTTTTTTTATTTTATTTTTTTGCAGGGAACTCGCGTGTCCAAATATGGATGATCTATTAATTTGTTTAAAGCTAGTGGTTTGTATATGTATATATATATTGAATTAATGTTAGTTTTTATTATTCTTTGGTAACATAATATTAATCTACAAAAATAAATTAAAAATAATTTGTTGTGTCCCCCGCTATGTTTGTGTCTCCATTTTTTTGAAATCACTGTGGCCCGTTTCCGTGTCCATATTGGTATCCGTGTTCATGCTTCATAGTTGATAAGGTAGTGTTTGTTGAATCTCGGGGAAATGACAACTAACTCAACAATAAGGCTTGTAAAGAGTAGTTTGGTAACACCAAATATTGCAAGTGATATGTTGTTTTACATTGATTTGATATTTGAGAATTTTGTGAGGCAATTAGCAGTTTCAAATGCATTGATAGTATGATCTAGGCTGATTGTAGATCCATGGTCTGCACTTATAATCCTTTTGCTATAACCTATTCCAGGTTAACAAAGGAGTGGAGGCATCACTGATTCAACTCCTTGAAACTGGCTTATTGCATGCTGATCCACATCCTGGAAACTTGCGTTACACATCATCAGGAGAAATAGGGTACACTCATTTGTTGTCTTTACCTCTTAAGAAAGATTTGTATTTTAATTTTTTCTGCATTAACAATATAGATATATCATTCATTATAGAATTTGATTGCGAAATTATCCATGCCATTGTGATTCATGTGCTAGGTTTCTAGACTTTGGGCTGCTTTGTCGCATGCAAAAGAAGCATCAGTTGGCCATGCTTGCATCCATAGTGCACATAGTAAATGGTGATTGGGCATCCCTTGTTCTTGCTCTAACTGATATGGATGTTGTGAGGCCAGGAACTAATATCCGGCTTGTTACTATGGTATCATGTCAACTATTAATATCTCATTGCCTATGTCCTTACTTTTGTTGTTTGCCTTCTCACTTCTGTAATGAAGCACGTTTTGGCAAAGATAAAACGTGTTGTCTCTCAATTTTTAACAAAGTATTACATGCTTATAATCAAAATAAAGTGTTTATTATTTTCTTCTGCACTGTGTCTAGAACACCATTATAAACTAACTCTTGGGACTAATTCATTATTCAGGATCTGGAAGATGCCTTGGGAGAGGTAGAATTTAAAGATGGAATCCCAGATGTCAAGTTCAGTAGGGTGAGAGTGATGTCTCTGTGCTTGTTATATCTATTCTTACGGTTTTTCATTTGACATTGAAGGTTATATTGTATTTTGGCCAAGGCCAATAGTGACTTTCACAGCCAGCAAACAATCAATTTTATTCTATTAGTGAGGTGCTATCCTTAGGAGTTAAGTGCTATTGGGTTTATAATGTTTTAAGATCTACCATTTTGGAAATCCTCCCGCGCCGCCACCCCCCCCGGGCGGTTGTTTCGAAACACATTAGGCTTTTTGTATTGTATAATGCATTAAAAAACTGTTTTGCAATCACATGGTTTTTGCTTCTTCTGGATTATAAGATAATTTTAAATTTATTAGTGGCGCTTTTTTTACCATTTCATCTGCTTTGTCTGGATATTTTTTCCAAGGGAACATTTCTTCTAGTAAAATGTAAATTTCCAATTCAAAGAGATACATTTCTAATTGGAAAAAAATGCCAATCTTGTTTCATTTTTCATAGTGAAATTTCCATTTGAGATAAATATAGCCTTAAGGTGTTTATCTTTAATTGGATAATTTTTTCATTTGCTATTTTTTATAGAAACACAAAGAATAGAACTTTCATCTGCCCTAGCATTGTTTATGAATCCTCTTGCTATATATCCATAACTGATTGGCTGATTTTTAACAAAAATTGTTTTGAAGGTCTTGGGTAAAATCTGGTCTGTAGCCTTCAAGTATCATTTCCGCATGCCACCATACTATACGCTAGTCCTTCGTTCTCTTGCTTCCTTGGAAGGTAGTTTTATTTCATTTTAGATTCCTTAATCCTCAAAAAGTTTCCTCTATTTATTTTCAGATTATCATTTTATTGGAATGCAAATATTAGAGAATTTTGTACATCTTTGTCTTGCATTTTCCTTGTTTCATGTTTTTATGGGTGTTTTTAATATTATTAAGAACATAACATATTTCTAAGAGACAACCAGATGAGCAGTTCTTTTTGTTTTATATTGTAGTAAGAAACAAAATATTACGCCAGTGTTTTGCTTTTCCAAGAACTATTAGATCTCTTCTTTGATCGCTAGAAAGAAAAGGACATTTGATGAACTAATTCATCTGGAATGGCAACAGAAGTTGACTTCTTTTTTTTTTTTTCTCTCTCTCTCTCTCTCGTTTTTTTCTATTACATTGTATTAATGAACAGGAATACAAAGGAGAACTCTTGCTTTAACCATGTCCGTTTTTCATCTTTAAATAATAGTTTGATATTTGTGATTACTGTTTCATGTCTGATTCAACTGATGATTTATTTGATTAATGTGTATTTATTTTCAATCATCTTCCTCACAGGTTTGGCAGTAGCTGCAGATCCAAATTTTAAGACATTTGAAGCTGCGTACCCCTATGTTGTTCAAAAACTTCTCACTGATAATTCAGCTGACACAAGGAGAATTCTACATTCGGTATTAAAATGTTTAAGAGCAGCAGATATGTTGCTTTTTACCAGATTTTGCCACGTTTTCTTAATGTAGTTGCTGTTGAATGTGGTTGCTCATTTTTAATGTTTATCTACAATGGGGTTGAGGCTTTTCTTGTTTGTGTGTGTGTGTGGGGGGGTTCGGGGGTGTTAAGGGTTAGAAATCAGTAATCTATAATATGAAACATGATTACTAATAGTAGGAGAATAAAGGTGGTGCACAAACAGGGTGGTGAAACTTTTGATTTGATGATCTCAAAACTCTCACCTAAGAAGACAACCTTGCTTGACAATCACAACCATATGCGGAACCAATTCATCTATTAAGAGGATATACAGGGAGGTAGATTGAAGTATCAATACACAGATTGATTTTCAAGTCATGGCCTGACTTCTTGATGCATGCTTTTATTTTTATATGGGAGAGTGCTGCTCTGCACTCCACTTGTTTGTCTTATTCTCCATTTGTCTTGGTGAAATTGCAACCATGGCCCAGTCCTTTATTTTGTTTGTTGGGTGTTGAGTTGCCAACTTTGAACTTCTTGTAAAAGACGGGCATTATTGTAATGTAACCAAACTAAATTGAGAATATGACAAAGAGTGGTGTTCAGCCAGCTAAAGGAGGAGTGCGAATAACACTCCCCTTATATGCCTTTTTTTAAAAAAAAATTTTGTGAGTAAAATTAAAAATTTCATTAAATGACAATATTAGGGGAATGCACCTGCATAGAAAAGAGATGCTTTTTTTAAATTACATATCTGAAGTTTTTTCATGGCTATCCAAGATACTGGAAATCTGATCTCTATGTTGGTAACAACTAAGGTTGTTGGGAAGATTTTATAATTAGTTAATTGGAATTTCTTGTTGCTTTTTAACTTTGTGTTCTTTTTCAGGTTGTTTTAAACAGAAGGAAAGAATTTCAGTGGCAAAAGCTCTCTCTTTTCTTAAGAGTAGGAACAACCAGGTAGATTGACTAGTATCTCTCAGATTCTACCCTTGACAGGAAAGCTAATAAAATTCTTCAGTTCTTGTTGTAAAAGTTAGAAATGTACTGTACTGGTCAAGATTGGTGTTCCTTGTAAGTTCCTACATCTATCTCATGTGACAAAAATAATTTGATTAATGCATTTTCTTCTTCTTCATTTTCAAGATGCCTTATCCCTTGTATTACGAGGAGCAGCATGAATCTTGTTCGCAGTCCAACCTACAATTTCCAAATCTTCAATAAGAGCATGACTATAATTTCACTTCGTGTAATGTCATATTCGACTCTTTGTCCCCATTACAGTCTACCTCAATGCATTTCATACATTATTTGTTCCATAGATGGCTCAAGTACTTCCTAAATTACTTGCTGCAAGCCTGCAACATGCTAATGACTGAGTTTTATAAACTGCTAAGAGAGCATGACAAAATAATCTTCTACGTAGGAATATATAAGTTTTTATCCGTTGAAAAATAGCGTCAAAAAATAGCAGAAACATTTATTCATGGAGTAATGCAAGCCCTATGTATTTGAAAAGATATGCACAAAATAGTTGTGCATACAATAGCTTATTAATTTAGCGCCGTATTTTCTAGATAATCAGTTCCACTGTTCCTTTTTGTAGTTGGTGTTTGTAATACATAGGAACGTTTTTTTCTTCTTCATGCACAAGTAGTATTTGACTTCAATACTTGTGATCAGGAAAGCATTGTACCGGGTGGTAGCATCAAATAGTGAAACTTCTCTCAATTATTCAGCAAATGGAGGTACGAGGGTGTTTGATATTGCAAACTTGGTCCTGAGATTCCTCCCATCTAAAGAAGGCGTTGTGATGAGAAGACTCCTCATGACTGCAGTGAGTACCTTCAAGCTGACACTTTTTTCCCTTCATAAATTACAAGTTCACTGATTTAAAAGGCTTCTCAGATTAGGTGCCCCTTTCTGACTCTCAAATTTGTCGATAATGCAAAGTACATGCTCCTCACCTCAAATCTTTATCCTACCCCATCAAATTCTCTCCAGTTCAGAATCTCTCTCCTGTGGCTTAAGTTGGAAGTTGGGACTAGGAAGTTTGGTTTGGATTTCGTTTTCATTTTCTTTGTATTCATTTTTCGAGTTTTTGGAAACAAAAACAAAGGAAAAGTTAGAAAACATCCATCGTTCTCATTTTTGTGCGAAAATAGTTTTCGAAAACAACTTTTGGCAATTCCTAAATAGTGGATTGTTTATTTTCAGAATTTTTTTCGAAAAACACTTACTGGAAACTCTTTGCCAAACTAGTTTTCTTGTTTTCCAAAAAATGAAACAGAAAACAAAAACACAACCAAACTAATTCTCTATTTCCTTTCTTTTTAGGTTCTCTTTTGTTTTTTGGGGGGTTTGGGCGGCTTCTGTTTGTCTTCATTTTAAAATCCAGGAGTCATTTACTCATGGTATTTACCTTGCTTTCATAGACAACATGTACACTCATATCTTCTGTTATGCTTGGGCTTCATGTGAACTGGATGAATTTGGTTTCAGTGTCTTTATGCCAGTTGTCCCCATAGCGTAAACTTCTAGCCTCAATTTTTTTTTAAAATTTTATTTTTGGAACTTGAAATAATACAGTGCATTTGAATGAACAGGATGGAGCTGCATTAGTCCGAGCAATGGTTTCGAAGGAAGCAATTATCTTCCGCCAACAACTTTGCAGCGTAATTACGGATATAATATACCAACAGATGTTCAAAACTTTTGGACAAGGCACTACCATCACTCGGTACAGTCCTCGAGTGAGTGTGGCAAGTGGGCCTGACAACCAAGAGCTTAATTCATCTTCCATCCGTGATTATCAGTACATCCTTAGGGATAGGCGGCTCAAAGTGATTTTATTAAAGGTACTCGACTCTGCAAGGAAAGATCCGGTGTTGATGTTGAGGTTTTTCTGGGCTTCCTTTGTTATGATGTTCACAGCTTCGGCTTTGGCTTTTCATCGGATGCTAATCTCCTTGTCTGAAACTTACTTGGGTCCAGTTTCATTTCCATCGAAGAGATACGCTTTCACTACGTAGTGTTTTGTAGTGCACTTTTCTCTATTGTGTTGATTATGCCGAGAATACGTTGAGAGAAATACTAACCTCAGAAGGCTGATAGGAAGACCAGTGTTTAACCCGAGAAGGCCCATATGAAGATTTGTCTCAAACTCGTGGTAAGATGAGAAGACTGATATGATCCAACGGCTGTGCTAAATCTGAAAATGCCAGTGGTCTGAGTGATGAGGGTTTCATTTGAGATCGGCATATTTATAATAAGCAATTTGTATAGTAACTTGTAATATAAAGGAGCTGCTTTTATTATTTTATTTATTGTTATATATATTTATATATATTTTGTGTTGAGTACTGTGGATGCTCATTTTCGTAGTTTTACATTGCTTCGCACATGAGTTGTCTTTGCTTAACAAATAAGGCATCCAGTTTTCTTGCACTTTGGACAAAGAGAGCCTGACAGATGGGGTGTTTTGGAAAATAGTTGAGCTAAAATAACTCATTAAAAGATAAAATAGTCGATAAGATAAAATGTCACATTTAATTTATAATTATTTTATTTTATTTTTTACAATTATTAAATTAATACAAAAAAAAAGTCAACTAATTTTTTAAACACAATGTTTTTAGTCAAACTAAAGTAGTCAAAAAAAATTAAGGTTGCGTTTGGTAGAATTTTGTAAATATGATTTGAGAATATAAGTTGTATTTTGAGTTTTGAGTTTTGGAATTATAATTTGAATGTAGAAAATTTGTTTTGTGAATTAGTTTTACAAAAATGATTTGTCCCCCTAAAAACAATCCTCCTAATCCCCTTAATTTCCTTTTTTGGAAAACTGTTTTTTTTTAATTTTCTGTTTTTTTTTTTTTTTTTTTAAACTTAAAGTGGAAATTCGGGAGATTCGGGCCCCCCATTCGGGGGACGAATCACTGCCCTTAGTTTTAAAAAGAGATTTTGAAATGAGTGATGTGACATAATTTTTATACAAAAATTTACAATTCATAAATAAACACACAAGTCAAAATTCTATTCAAAATTCATTAAAAAAAAATTTGAAAATATTTTTTGTTTAAAATATAAAAATAACAAGTGCAAAAAATTAAAAAAAAAAAAAAAAATTCAAGAACATTGTTCCGGTCAATTGGCCGGACATCCGGGTATACGAATTTTCAAACGCGAGTGTGGAAATGTGTTTTGAAAATTCTAAACAAACGCCGCACTCAAATTAAAAGGTGAAATCATAATTCAAAAGCTGTACCAAACACAAAGTAAATTAGGCAACTTTTCAAACAAAGCCTTATGTATGCTTAATACTGAAGTCTTCGGTTGTTTGGAAAGTATGTTCTAAAAAAAAAAAAAAAAAAAAAAAATCTTTCTTTTTTTGTTTTTGGAGAAAGTTAAAAAATAACTAAAAATGTTAATTACCAAATGAATCCTATAGAAATGTTGAAATTTTAAAAATATTTATGTGATTTTGATATTAGTTTTTAATTTTTTTTCATTTTGTCAGTTCAATATTATATTTTCTCAAAAAAAATCCATTTTTATCACTAAGGGTTGGTTTGGGATATGGATTAACTTTGGCTTTTTAACTTTCTTTTTTTGTTTTTGTTTTTGGAGAAAGTTAAAAAATAACTAAAAATGTTAATTCCCAAATGAATCCTACAGAAATGTTGAAATTTTAAAAATATTTATGTGATTTTGATACTAGTTTTTAAATTTTTTTATTTTGTCAGTTCAGTATTATATTTTCTCAAAAAAAAAATCCATTTTTATTACTAAGGATTCGTTTGGGATATGGATTGACTTTTTTAACTTTTTGGCTAATCTGAGGTTAAAAAGTCTCATTTGTGATATATTTTTTGATTTTTTAAATTTTTGTGAGAAAAAAATAAAATGATTATGGTTTGTATGTGATGTGATATTTTGTCTTATTAGACTAAAAAATCTATTTTATCTTTTTATGATTAAAAAGTCAAAAAACCTAACATGCCGAGACTAATAAAGGTCATCTCTGTCTAACTGAATTTTTATTATTAATAATTCTTTTTGTGGTGCAACATGCATTAATTAGTGTACTAACACTAGTTGTGACATTATTATTGACCCCACTCATTAATCACATTACACATATAAAAAACTTTTTAAATTATGTTACATCATCAATTAATACATGAGTTAGTATACTAATTAGTCTATATAGTATTATTCTAATTCTTTTTGCCAACTTAATTATGCCATAATTAAACCGATAACAACAAATAATGAATACTGCTTTGACGAATTTTATCAAAATCGGACGACATGGAGCCTCGGTCCACGGAATAATATGGTGTCCCGCGTCCTAGCAGATCACGATATCGTCGACGTTATTATCACCGCCTGTGATCTACAATTCTAGTCCTCGTATTCAGAACTCGAAGCCAAACTCAGATCAAAGCTTCGTTCCGAATCAAATCAAATCTCCGATCAGTATTCGGAGGCTCCGCCGCCATGAGTTCTCCGGCGATTTCAGGAGTATGCGCCACCTTCTCTCTCTCTCTCTCTCTCTCTCTCTCTGTGTAAATATATATATATATATATGTGTGTGTGTGAGCTATGAGTGCAATGCCCTCTTAAATCGATAGTAGATCTGTGAATCCTAAGAATTTCTCTCTCTATGATCGCTGAAAACGTAGCATTTTGCTGTAGAACACAATTAGCTTCTTACTTCGCATTGATCGCTTCGCTCGATTCTACATTGTTTTACTGTGTGTGTATATATATATATGTATGTATGTTTACGCGTGTTGAATTGGCAGGGAACGAGCTTCTTCAGTGGATTTACTCGGCTGTGCAAAGGCCTTGCTGTAGTACTTGTCGGTGGACACATTGTCGTTCAGATCCTCCCCTCTGCTGTGATTTATCTTGCCCTTATCCCCGCCAGGTTATTCTCTGTTTAACAAATTAATTATTTTGCAGCCTAGTTTTAACTTATTTATTCTTTGTCGTAAGAATCACACTCGCACCAGTTCACATATGATTTATGTATGACAGAATTATCAATCTAGAGAGAGAGAGAGAGAGAGAGTTGTTAAGCAAGATAATATGACATCCAATGTGCGGGGGGAAATTGTTTGGATTTTGACAATCTTCAAATGCCTTTTCAGTTGCCAGGATGAATGATAAGAATGGTAATGATAGACTGGGAATTAGCATTGGTCAAAATATTAAGGCATTTAGGTAGTGTTTGGTTTACTGGAATGAAGTGGAGTGGAATGAATATTCCATTAAAATATCCATTCTAATATTTGGTTAGACTGAAATAATAATAACAAATGGAATCATCTTTCATCATTTTAATAGAATGGTCATTCATAGGAAAGTCTAAGGAATCACCATTCCATTCCAACTCATTTCAATAAACAGAATAGAGCATTAGTAATGTTTGTTCTTTTGACTCTTTGTTTGTTGGTTTTGGTTTAAGCTAGAGTGTAGTTATGACCTGTCTAGTGGTAAATTGAATGTTTTAAGGGTAAACTGGATTTAACTCCCATCAAGTTCTATTAAAAATAAGTCCTAGTAAAGTCGTCTCTAAAAATAATTTTTTGTGACGATTCTTTTACGTATGTCGCTAAAAATTGACAATTAACAACTTTTTTTTTATCACGATTTTTATAAATTGTCGCTAATACTTACAATTAGTGACGTTTTTCTATGATAAAGTTTTCAAATTATCGTTAAAAGTTAAAAATTAGTGACTTTTTTGTAATATTTTTTTTAAACTGTTGCTAAAACTTATAATTAGTGGCATTTTTTGTGACAATTTTCAAAATATCATTGGAAATTAACAATTATTTATTTTTTTAAATAGTGTTTGATGAAAATAGCCATTAATTATCATAGAACCTATTGGATAATAAGTCCACTTATACACGTAAGTCCCCCATATTTTAAGTTGATGCTATTGATATTGCAAATTCAAACCCGTTCGAAGGTGTGAAAAAAGAAGGAATGGTTACAGCATAGAGAACAATGTGCTTTGGGATTTGGGTTTCTTTCAGGGTTGGGATATATATGGCTTTTGGATTGGGGGATTTTCGTGTTGAATTTCCCAATTCCCAGTAATGGCAAATCAACATGCCCTTTCTCAAATCTAGAAACTGATCCCAAGTCATTTTGATTAGCAGCTTAAACTTTTTTGCATGGCAGTTGTAACTTTTTGTATGTAATGAATCTGATTTTTAGAATGCTAAGTTTGGAAAAAAGTTACGTGGAAAATTTGGGAACTTCTGTCCAGCATGAAGTGAACTACTTCCTTCAGTATTGTGTTAGTAGTTTAAAGTCAATATTGCAATTAATTCCATGGATTCACATCCAATGAAGGAAACATAACCTATAGAAATTGAAGGAGTTGTCTTGAATGAGGATTGTTTGGAATTGTAAAATGTTTGTGTATTGTGGCAATATTTCTCTTTAAATTGTGTTCATTCTTCTTTGAAGTAACTCTATATTCAATATTCTCGTCTTATCATAGGATGATTAAATTTTGAGGGTAAACTATCAATAGGTCCTATTAGTTAGACTTAATTCCCATCAAGTCCTATTGAAAATAATTCCTAATACAATTATCGTTAAAAATAATTTTTAGTGACGATTTTTTGCATGTCACTAAAAATTGACAATTAGTGACTTTTTTTGTCACGTTTTTTTTATAAATTGTCACTAAAATTTATAATTAGTGACTTTTTTTGTGACGAAAATTTTAAACTGTCGTTAAAATTTAACAATTAGTGATGTTTTTTAATAGTATTTGATGAAAAGCGCCATTAATTCTCACCGGACCTATTAGACAATAAGGCCATTTATTTGAACTTACACATAAGTCCCCCATTAAAATCCATTGAATATTTGTTATGTGTTGTGATGTATATTAAGGTATGAGGAATCATATTAGTCCATGTTGAAAAAGGGTGGAATTCAAATTTAGGCCAAGTTTGGCAACTTCAGAAAAAACTAAAAAGTCAAAAAGTTACACAAAAAGTTAAAAAGTTATCACTATTTATCAAACAAAAAAATTAATAAATTAATAAACAAATATTAATACAAATCAAAAAGTTGGCCCAAATGATGGACTGATGTGATGAGAGGTACCAGTGATAGAAAAAAAAAAAAATTTATAGTAGAATATTCACTAAATCTTAATAGTAAAGTTGGGCCCGTAGGGGCCTACCATGGGTTCCCGTTTTGATAATATGAATCGTGCAATATGTAGAACTCGTCTAGTACTATATGCTTGCAAAAAATCACGTCTATCGGATATCGCTAACTATATGATCAAATCAGTTTTGTTATAGTTAACAGTTAACAATTAACAAAAAAAATAACACGATCAGATAGTTATTGATATCCAATCAACGTGATGTGTAAATGAAAGTTATAAGCATGGAAACCTGCTATTCTCCATTGATACTGTCCAAGCTTTTATATTCAGCATATTAGAAGTTAGATGCTTTATCTTATTTTCTTCAATAATGGAAGCTAGCTGAGATGAAATGAAACTGATGGCCTTTTCATCAAACCTATATTTGCATTTTATTTATTTTTTTGGGTCTGAGTTCTCTGGCTGTCTTGAATCTCTGGCAGGTCCCATGAAAACCTGAATTGGTTTGAGGTGGTAGGCTTTTAGTCTGCAGTTTGCAGCATGTGATTGAATACTTTATTCAATTTTTAGTTTTTACATGACTGGAAATTTCATATTTCTAGCTTCCAATTGTAGTAAGCCAACTTAAGAGACAGCAATGTTTACATGCAGTCCCTTTGCTGAATGACTTAGAATCTCCTCTGTATCTTTATTTGCAGGACAATTCCCTTTGCTTGGAACCTCATAACAGCTGGTTACATTGAACAATCAGTACATGGGGTATGTGTTTCTACTCTGTAAAAATGCAACTGCCTGTTAATCCTTTCTTTTTCCTCATAATGGTCTTGTTGCTTTTAATATTCTTCCTTGGGCAGTTTTGACGGTCACATTGTTTTCCAGGTGATCATCAGCACAATTGGTCTCCTTTTCATTGGGAAACTGCTTGAACCCATTTGGGGTTCTAGGGAGTTCTTGAAGTTTATCTTTTTAGTAAACTTCTTGACTTCTCTGTGTGTTTTCGTTACAGCTATTTCCTTGTATTACGTAACAATGCAGGAAAATTACCTGTAAGTTATATGAGATCCTTGTTCTGGTATAAAAAAAAATGTGGCTTCACTTTTTTACCTTTTCTTGCATGACTTGCTGTCTTGCCTGTTTTTAAAATCAATTAGCTTTCCATTTGTCTGTTTCTCTTTCATCAATTGAAAAGAAAAATATGTACACAAAGTCAGACATACAATAATGGCCCATCCTTCTACTGTTCGACAACTCACGACATCTTACCAATCTGTTTTTTTCCCCCTTCGTAAAAAGTATGTAATTGCTTTTTTTGCATACTTTTTGAACATTTTCTGCCACATCAGCATCAGGTTAATTCTTATTTTCTTGATGTTCTGTTTTTGGTAGTTACATGCCTCTTTCCGGATTCCACGGGGTCCTCTCCGGATTCTTAGTGGGCATTAAGCAAATCATACCTGATCAAGAGCTGTCTTTGTTGAGAATAAAAGCAAAGGTATGGAGATTTTAACAGAAATTATGGGGTCAGGTTGCACCTTCAGATGCCATTTATATGAAATTTGGGGATTTGAAAATATCCCCCAACACCACCACTTAGGCATTGTTTCTGACTCTATGCAGTGGCTGCCTTCTCTCGCACTATTGTTGTCCATTATTATAAGCATCTATACAGCAGAGTCAACAACATACCTTCCAACATTAATATTTGGAACATATCTGAGCTGGATTTACCTTAGATATCTACAGAAGAAACCAGAAACAAAATTGAGGGGTGATCCAAGTGATGAATTTGCATTTTCCACATTCTTCCCTGAATTTTTAAGGTAATGTAGTGTATTCTGCTATATTTGTTTGAAAATGACACTTAACAGTTGCTCGTCTCTCTCTCTCTCACACACACATTGTTGGATTGCATGCAGACCAGTTATTGATCCCATTGCTTCAATATTTGATCGGATGCTGTGTGGAAGATCTGAAACTTCAAATGAAACCAGGGGTTATTCCTTGGGTGGTGCCCCATTGCCTGGTTCTGACCCTATCGAGGCTTCTAGGAGGAGGTAATGTTCCCTATTGTTATGCTGTCATACTAAACAAGTGTCATGTCCGTGTCCTACACATGTCGGGCACCTTTACATGGCCTTCGGAGAGGTGTCTATGATTCATAGCCAAGACAGTCTAGTAAAGTGCTATTGTGAAATTAACAGAACCTTAATAAGTTAATAACAATAATATCAATAATGTCTTCAATGATATTGCTGTAGTCTGTGAATTGTCAAGGTTTGGGAAATTATATTGTTTTCAATACTGCCCCTCACTTGTTATTGAAAGTGCAGAGAAAGGGGCGCTCGAGCACTGGAAGAAAGATTAGCTGCTGAGAGGTTGGCTGCTAGTGGGAGTGAAGAAGAATCGAAAAAAGATGCCACAGATAATGTATAAAGTCCTGAAAACCCGACTTTCAAATCCAAACATCCAAGAGACATGGGTGGTGCAATATTTGCCGTTGGATCGCTTTCTGGATTCTGAAGGACAAGGACAGTTTTGTCATGTGTGTTTGCCTTACAAAAATATTCCTGTTTTGTCAAACGGTTACTTGTACAGTGATTACTTTACCCTTAAGATAGCGTAGAAACTTGTTCTCTTGGACCATTTGGCGTGCGTGTTCATTATGCATATATCTTTTGGAAGCCAAGCCGTTTTCCCATGTAGAAAAGCACTCTTAGGAATGTGTTGTTTCTTTATGGCATTATTTCTAACACCTATGGAAGCTTTTTTGTGTTTGTACCATTAGCGTACGAACACACTGCTTGACGGGAGAATTCTTTTAAAAATGCAGTATAAGTGTGCGTGTGGTATTGTTATTTTTATTTCCATATGAGTAATCTGAGATTGTAAATCAATCTTAATTCCAATGATGGATTGTTATTATGCAGTAAAAATTGTAGCCAAACAAATCTGTTTCAATCTCTACTGCAAAGCAGTGTTAGCGTAGCCTACTTAAGTTATAAAAAAAAAGAAATACTTGTAATTTTTTTCCTTTTTGTGTGGATAAATAAAAAATAAAAGAAATAAAATAATTGTGATTGTGATTTCTCTCTTTCTTATTTAGTTAGATTTCATAAAAGAAAAGAAAAGAAATTATTTTATATTATATTATCAAAATAACTTTTTTTATATTTTCAATTATTTTATTTCTTTTATTTTTACAGGGACAAAATTGGTATTATGAAAGTATAAGAATATATTGGTTTTTTTTCTCTCATAATCTCTCCACTTTTGGAAAGATTGAAAATGAGGGTTATAAATTTCTTTCTATTTCTCTCTACTTATACCATGTTTGGATTGAGTGTTTTTGAGATAAAAGAAAAGAAATGGAGAAATATGTATTTATCTTATTTGTTTAAATATCTTAAGTGAAAAGAAATAGGGAGAAATGAAGAAAAATCTATTTATCTTATAATTCTCATTTTTAATCTTTTCAAAAATGCAGAGATTGGGAGAGAAAAGAAATCAACAAATCTTATATTTTCATAATACTAAGGCCAAGTTTGGGAAGTGTAAAAAAAGTTAAAAAGTCAAAAAGTTACTAAAAAAGTTAAAAAGTTATTACTATTCACCAAAAGTCAAAAATTACGGTTGTACAACTCCCAATCTTAATTTTTTCCTACACACTAATTTATACAATTTTTTAATACATATTTTTTCATAAAAAGTCAAAAAGTTAATCCAAACATCCATATTTTTTCTCTCAACTTTTTAGTCCAAAAAGACAAAAAGTGCACTTATTTAGGACACTCCAAACAACGGATCCGCCTCCTCTCCTGCGCTTTTTCCCTTCGGCTCTGTCCGGCGAAATGAGGCGATTGAGACACGTGGGTTTGGAACAATCCAAGGGTCTCAAGAAGGGGATGGAATAGAATTAATTTTTTTTAAAATTTTTTTGTATTTTTTTTATGTATCTTATTTAGATATATCTAAAAAATAAAATATTTGTGAAAAAATATTTTTAAAAATTAATAAATACATAAAAATATATTGAAACTTTATGGCTCCGTTTGGTAAGATTTTTTAATTATGATTTGAGAATATGAGTTGTATTTTGAGTTTGTGTGTTTTTTTTTATTTTTACTAATTTGTTTTTAAAAAAAATTCACAAAAGTTATATTAAGTGTATTTATAGTAGGTGTGTTTAAAAATTTTAAAAATTGTTTAAAATATTAAAAATAAATTAGTAAAAATAAAAAAAAATACAGAAAATAAAAAAATAAAATTTAAACAAAAAACAAATAAGCTTAAATTATTTAATTTTTTTGAATATTTTAAGAGAAACCTGGTATCAAATTTAAAATAAATGATTTGAGTCAATAAAATAAAATAAATAAATGATTTAATTTAATCAAAAGATTATGGAGGAGTGATCCAAAGGGTTTGAAGTCACACGTTGTGAAGGAAGAAATAAATTAAGAAATTAAATTTTAATATTATGATTTTAATTTTTAAATTTTAAAATATTTTAAAAAAATAAATTCAAACTCTATTTTTAAATATTTTAATTTTTTTATTATGTATTTAGTTACGATTTAAGTGTAGAGTTATGAAAGTAGTATGAAATTTCGAGTTATATGTTTGGTTATGAGTTTTGAAAATAATTTCTTAATTGAGTTTTATTTTATTTTTTGGTTACGATTTGAGTATAGAGTTGTTTTTAAATCTAAAATATTATTATTTGAGTATAGAGTTGTTTGGTTAAAATATTATTTTGAAAAAATTTTTTGAATCTAAAATATTTATTTTTAAAATTTAAAATGAATCCAAAACATTTTTGAATCTAAAATATTTATTTTTAAATTTTTTGAATCTAAAACATTTTTATTTAAAATGAATGAGGACCACATTTTTATTCATATGTCCACAAAGTATGCAGCATTCTTTAATTTGCAAGCAGACGGAAGATGGAAGACGGTGATCGGTTGGTTGACCGCCGGTCAACCGTTAGACAAATTTTTTTTTTTTTTAATCTGTTTGAACTTAATTTCTTTTTAAAATATTTTGAAATTTAAAAAATTAAAATCGTAATATTAAAATTTAATTTCTTAATTCATTTCTTCCTTCACAACGTGGCAGCTTCAAACCCTTTGGATCACTCCTCCGCAATCTTTTTGATTAAATTAAATCATTTATTTATTTTATTTTATTGACTCAAATTATTTATTTTAAATTTGATACTGTGTTTCTCTTAAAATATTCAAAAAATTAAATAATTTAAGCTTATTTGTTTTTTGTTTTTGATTAAATTTTATTTTTTGTTTTCTGATTTTTTTTATTTTTACTAATTTATATTTAATATTTTAAACAATTTTTAAAATTTTTAAACACACCTACTATAAATACACTTAATATAACTTTTGTGAATTTTTTAAAAACAAATTAGTAAAAATAAAAAAACACACAAACTCAAAATACAACTCATATTCTCAAATCATAATTAAAAAGTCTTACCAAACGGAGCCATAAAGTTTCAATATATTTTTATGTATTTATTAATTTTAAAAATATTTTTCACAAATATTTTATTTTTAGATATATCTAAATAAGATACATAAAAAAATACAAAAAATTTAAAAAAATTAATTCTATTCCATCCCCTTCTTGAGACCCTTGGATTGTCCCAAACCCACGTGTCTCAATCGCCTCATTTCGCCGGACAGAGCCGGAGGGAAAAAGCGCAGGAGAGGAGGCGGATCCCCAAACAACTCCTAATTTTGTCTATGTAAAAATGAAAGAAATAAAATGATTGACAAAATATAAAAGGTTATTTTGATAATATAACATAAAATATATATTTTTTTCTCTTATAAAATCTAACTAAATAAAAAGGAGAGAAATCACAATCATTTTTTTTATTATTTGCTACTTATCCAAATAACAAAAAGAAGAGAAATCACAATAAATTTTTTTATTTTTTATTTTATAACTTAAGGAATCATTTCATTTATTTTCTCTTAGGTTCTCAAATAGAGAGTTAAGTTATCTAAATAAATAAGAAAAATACATATCTCTTTATTTTATTTTATTTTTTCTTTTTAAATCACTCAATCCAAACATAGCATTAGTGAGGAAAAGCAAATCTTTTTGCGAAAGGGTAATATAAGATCCAATAATAGGAGAAATCCAAATGGGAAATGATGAGGAAGACGAAAGTGGAATAAAGTAATTGGATGGAGTGCATGCATATATATAATATAGGTCTGTTTGCGTACAGCAACCAAAAAGAGTAAAGAAGATGGGTTTGCCTGTTTTGTGATCTTTTGGCTTCTTCTTCCACAATTCCACGTTTCTTCCTTCCCTTTCCTTCGCAGACTCTTTTGTCCAGCGTCTCCCTAATCATTGCCTCTCGACACTTCAAAGGGGCGCTGCCACCATGTCGACACTTCACAAAAAAATAATTTCTATCACAATATTATAAAAGTCAATAGTCAAACATTGATTAGGTAAAAATTTGACATGATATTTTAACAGATATTATAGCATCATATTAAATTTAGCATGAATTCACAATGTATATGTGCTTTGTGTCTATTTTGCCAAATTTTAACAATAGATTGTAGAGTTGCTCTTTGCTTTTCTTTTCTCTTGAGGAACATGAAACAACAATGATACATCTCTCTAAATTAAAGAGTTCTAATGACATGGAAAGTTAAAAAAAAAAAAAAACACAAACATCACTATCACAATGGGACTCACACTCCATTAGAGCTATTAGAACTCCTTTATTAGAGTTTCAAAACATTTTTGAACATGAAATATAATTATATTAAAATAAAACAAACAACATACAATATAAAAATAAAAATAAAATAAAATCTTAAAGGGCCACATAAATAATCAAACAACAAATGACAAACAATAAAAACAAAATTGTCAAAAAATAAATTATGATCTAGAAAAAATCACCAATTTACTCGTAGATGCAGTATGAAAAATTAAACCTACATCAAATTAAACAAGATTTATATTAACACCCGTTGTCGCTATCGACGTTGTCCCATTGCCGCTGTTCTAATAGCACCAAATGTATGCATTGTTATTTTGGTACTATTTATTTATTATTTTTTTTTTTGGGTTGTCTTGCCAAATTTGTAATTTAATCATGTTGTCATTTGGAAAAACCATGTTGTCATTGGGAAATAAGAACCTGAGAAAAGTAAACATAATAAATTTATGAGCAATGTTATAGATGTAAAATAAATTACTAAGTACGTGAATTTCACATTGAGTATTATGTAGCATATTTAATAATTTATTTGAGGTCTTTAATATTTTTGTAAATTTATATTAAATACGTGACCAAGGCCTTGTTAGGAAGGTAAAATTACAAATTGTCAAATAATTTATTCTACTCTTTTTTTTTTTTTTTGGTCTTTATATAAAAAAATTAAAAACTATTTAAAAAATCATTTATCAAACGAACTTTAAATAGGGTTTTGTTGGTTTAAATAAAATAAACATATATTTTTTTTTACAATTTTGACCCCTTTTTTTTTTTTTGTTTGACATATTGATTTATGGACTTTTGATTACTTCTACCTCCCTTTTTTTTTTTTTTTTTCTTTCTTCTCTCTCTTTCTTATAAATTGAGTTCTTAGTGCGTTTGGGACATAAAACACACCGTTCTCTCCTCAAAATCTTCTACCAAACGCCATTGCAACCACCCTAACCCCTCAAAATCCCCAATCTCTCAGAAACCCTTCTCTGATCTTGTTTCTCCACCGTCCGATCCTCTCACCCGCTGGTTTCGACCGTTGATCGACCTCCAAAAAGGTTCGTCCTCTCCGGCCATAGTTTTTCATTCGTTTTCCGATCGATCATTCGCCGATTTTCATGTTCTCTTGTTGCATGACTCTCAATTTACTTTCAATTACGGTCTATTTCAATTAAATTTTGCTAATTTTTTTAATTACTGTTGGTTGTGGATTGTGGATTGATTCTTGATTCTCTGTGCATGTTCTAATTTTTCTATTATTGTATTTTAGAGCAGTGATCAGAAATAAAATAATAGAAAAATCACAAAAATTCCAAGTCAAACGCCGTCTTATTGGCGTTGGAATTGACTCCCATCGCTCGGTTAATTTATGATTTATTTATTTATTAATTTTTTGTGTTGTAATATATGCGTTTATATACGATGCTTGATCGCAATAATATATATTCATTTGGCTTGGAAATTCTTTTATTTATTTATTTATTTATTTATTTTTGTCTTATATGGATTTGGACCGAGCCAACTCTAGAAAATAGTGATCGATTCGAGTTTAATTTGAGTTGGATGTCATAAAAAGTGTTTTTAGTGGCCTAAGTATTTTTAAGACATGCTCTTGTTTGTTTTGTCTGTGTGTTTAGTGTTTAGACTTTTTTTTTCCCGTTAATTGTTAATATGTAGATAGCAATTTAGGTTGTTTTGCGTTAAAAAGATCTCGCTTGTGTGTGGCCCCTCATGAGTGGGGGTCATCCATGTGAAATCATAACATTCTAGCACGTGTGGCCCCTCAAGAATGGGCCTTCCATCTGAGGTTTTTTTTGTATAATCAAGGCGGTGGTGGGTTTCAAACGTAGGGTTGTCTTCTCTAATACCATTTTATCAATTGAATTTTTAAATGATTTTGTTTATTATAATAAATTGTTAGTCTTGTTTCCCCATCCCCGTAAGGGAAGAAAAGAAAATTTCTTTGTTATGGATGTAATTCTGTTGTTGTGTATGAGAATAATTGGGGTTTGGCTTCCATGGAAAATAGATGGTTTCGTTCTATATTCATGTGGAATTCAATAGTTCACATCCAAGGTTCTGAAAAGCGGTTGCGGTCGCCGTAACGGTAGTGGTGGCGCGGTTGCGGTTGCGGGGTGTAAAGGTCGTAGCGTAACGGTTGCGGTAACCGGAACTGTGAATTTTTTTATTTTTTGCACAATTTGAAAAAAATTTACCGATACGCATATTTTTTTTTCCATGATTATATTTATTAGATTTTAAAATAAATATTGATCAATTTTTATAAATTTTTAAGTTTGATCCAATATATTTCATATTTTTAAATCACTATAAATTGAGTTTTTTACATTTTATTTTAATAATTAATAACTTTATATTATACAAAAAATCAATCACTAACTATTATATATAAGATAAATAATAACAAAAGTAAGAGAATAAATAAAAACCTAAATATATATATATATATATATATTAATCAAGCCAAATAGATAATGACCACACTTATTATTATTATTATTATTATTATTTGTTATTATTATTTTCAAACAATATATAGATAGACACACAAACAAAATGGTTGAGTGATAACAACTGAATAAAATAGTATAGGTATCAATAATATGTTCTTCATCTTCCCTCTTCTCTCTTTCTATCTTTTGTTCCTCCATCTTCCCTCCTCTCTCTCTATCTCTCTTCCCCCATTTTCAACCTTTTTTTTTTTTTTTTTTTCCCGAAAGAAGTAATTCGGAACCGTTACGTAACGGTGCGTAATAGGCTGTTACAGCCGTTATGGCACCGTTATGACCGCTATAGCAGCCGCTACGGCCAGGACACCTGTGAATCTCAATCACACTGCAAAAGCGGCCGTAACGAGTGGTGGTAACTACCACAATTGTTACGTAACGGCGTTACGTAACGGTTGCGGCCGCTTTTTAAAACCTTCTTCACATCCATCATTATGATTGGTGCCATAAAAAAGAATGGAGTGCATTAGCAGACAGATGGTGTATGATCAGTTTTAATGTATCATAAAATGACATTAAGACAGCTGGACTGATGAATTGACATCAGTTGTTTCTTTGTTGTTGTTATTATTATTGTGGTTGCCAATTTATTTATCAAAAAAAAAAAAATTATTTTAGTTGCCATTTGCTTGCAATGGCCACATTCATAGTGATGGACTCATAGAAAATTTCTTATGTTAAGATGTAGCAACTCAATTTTCAGGTGCATCCAGATGTTCCTAGTTGATATTGTTGTATAGCTGAAGTACAACTTAAGTAACAGGTTCGAAACTATAATCAGTGGAAGAAATAGATACTGATAAAGAAGAATATTGCACCCTTTAATTCTCAAGGTTTTATATGTAAGTATGTTATAGTTGTTTTATGTTCCTTTTATCCCTCCCACGTCCTGCAATATTTATTTCATGCAAACGAAATTATGAAATTTTGGTTTCTTTGTTGATATTGTTTACATCAATCATTTAATATATTTGCATGTAGTCAATGATTAATTATTGTTGCATTTGAAGTGTAAATTTTTATTTTAGGTTGCAATTATTGTTAGTGAAATTTAAAATTTGGAGAGGCCAAAAAAAAAAAAAGATTCATCAAAAAAAAAATAAAATTAATTGGCATCTCTAATGAGGACTAGAATGGGGCTTGAGGAACCAATTTAGAGACAAGATTGTGAGACAGAAATTTGAGGTACATGAATTTGTGCATAAGATGCACTCCTGCTCAAATTTAGAAATTTTTTTTTTCTTTTTTTAATATTTTAAATAATCTACTTATTTGGCTCATTTTCATTTTCATTTTCATTTTCTTTTTCCTTTTCTTTTTCTTTTTCTTTTTCTTTTTATTTTTATTTTTATTTTGTTAAATAAATAAAACATTCTAAAGAAGAAGCACCAAAAACCTATTCAAAGGTCTCTAAAAGTTTAACATTTGAGTTAAGGACGGATTAACCATCCCCGAAATCAACTATACAAAATGGATGAAAATTTACTTTTTAACCTCAAAATTGATTCTTCTTTATCTGCAATTTTTAAATTTTTTATAATTTTTTTCCATATTTATGCACTAGCTGCAACTTGCAACTAAGAAATTCTGATAAGAACCTGTATCTCCTTTACAAAAGGATGAACTCTGGTCTCGTTAGCCTTTTTGATTAACAATACTAAAAGCACCCTGGAAAGTGTAAAGTGATTTTGGTTTGCAATCTTAGTATAATATCTTTAACAGCATAGCTTAAGTGACGGGTTATTTTTATTTTGGAGAATTGAAGAGTCATTCAAGCAAGCTTTATTTGCCTGGGTTCAATTTGCAGAAGATGCCAAAAATCTATGTTCTTGTTATGGTTCTGCGACATGTTTATAGCTGAACTAATTGAGGTTTATTCCCACCATGCTTGTTTTGCACCATCTTTTGAAGGGTGTTAGGAGGAAACATTTGGAGATAGCGATTTGCTTTTGATGTCACTGATTTCCTTATCCTTGTGTAGGTTTAGTTGGTTTCCATTATGCAGGTGCAAGGATATTGATGGTATATCTTTCTTTTTTCTACATGTCACTTGTTTGAGACATGTTTGAACATTCATTGCCTTGAAGTTTAATAGACTGTGGGTTATCAGCGTGGACAGGTGAGTGAAACTTCTTAGATGGGTTCTCTCTCTTTCTCTCTCTCTCCCACTCTCTTACACACCAATTTGTTGGAGTACATATTTTCCTCTGAACAGGCTTCTCAAATTAATCTTTTCCAAGTAGTAAATACTTCTGCAAGGAACCTGTTTCCCTTCTTTATCTTTGAATTTCTTCATTTACCTTCCAGGATCTAAATCTCTTTTACAGAGCTTTTAAAATGATCTAAATCTCCAACTACGTAGCATTCAACTTTTTTTAGTGCTAACAGGTCGGTTGCTTATATGCATTTAATTATTTTCTGGTGAGGAATAGTCACTAGCCATTTGTAGGAGCCATATTTGGTATATAGCTAGTCAGCCTTTCATTCTTTTCAGTTTATCTGAATCATAAATGGTATTGCATTGCAGGCACCTTGGGTTTCTTTGAGCTACAGAAGAAGGATTCTCATTTTTGAATCCTGTGTTTTCGATCAAGATTTTTAACATATGAACAGGTTCAATTGTGTGCTAGAAATTGACTTTGCACCGGGAGAGCAAACTATAGTTCGTTTCTAGAGACTTCATTTTTCAATTTGCTGAAGTCTTATGTAGTTCCTTGTTCGCATTGAACATTGCAATGGCAATAGGACCATCTTGCCTTGTGATATGCAGTTTGTTCTCAGGATCCTATGGCCTTAGTAGTCTATATGTGAAGGTGCATGTCACCGGGTGCTTTGAGCATTCGAGCTTGCAGTATTGAGATGATGAAATGAGGATATGGATTGTTACTGTGATTCATTTTATTGCAAAAGAAGCCATGGCTCACTGATGATTATTCTCATTTATATAATTATTCATTAGGACCTTTCCTTTTGAATATGGTGGAAAAGTTTAACATCTTTTATCGAAAAGCTTACTGATGGCCTTCCCAAATTCATGGCAGTTGACTTCTTGGATACTTCTTTTTGATACTGCAGCCTGGGGGTGCATTTGAACTCTTGATGCCATTTTGAAGTGGGGTTCAACAAAGAAATTGCTGATTAAATCTCTTGAATGAGATTATTGTATTTTATGTCGCTAGTTTTTGAATCATATTGGTTAACGACTTTGTGTATTGTGCAATGCTCTTAAAAAACTGAAGTCAGTTTCCCCCACAATGATGATAAACACCTCCTTGGTGTTTCATCATATGTAGCTGACAATTTTGGATCAATCATATAGCACAAATCAATGGAAAATTTAATCATGGTGTTGAGGTTTCAACAAGAGGAACAGTCTATTTTACTGGCAGGGAGAAAGGGGGTTGGCATGTGAGTCAAAATTGCAACAGTTTATATCATTTTAGAAGATAATAAGTTGACAGCGTGGAGAAGAAAGATTGATCTTTACTTCTAACAGCTTTCCACTGGTATGCTGGAGTAAGGAAAATGAGCAAGATAGAATATCTGGTTTTCTTCAAATCTGGTGAATACAAATGGATCTTACCTATTGGAAATGGTTCCATGTGAAGTTTCTTATTGGTTTCAGGCAGGAGTGAAGATGTGTAAGAAACTTTCAAGTGGTTGAGCTAAATTTCTTCATTGACTTCTCTTTGTATTGCCTAGTTTTCTAAACTCAATTGATTGTTTTCCCCTCCTCTTTAGTTGACCATTTGCCTTCAAAGTTTCTGTTTTCCGTTGAGGTTTCCACTTCATAAAGTTGCTTCAGGAATGCCTCTGGATTTGTGTTGCCAAGCACTCTCAAATTTTCTTGTAAATTGCTTCTGACAAGAAGCGAACTTCACCTAGAATGCCCATGTTATTGAATTGGGGATCTCCTGGAGGTGTGGATATTGTCTATAATCCTGAGAGGCAGGCGTGTTCAAGTGTTGTAGTTGATTTTGTAGCCTTTGATCTGTATATTTCACCAAGCAACCTTGTATATATAGCAACATCATATCTGAACGGGCAGCCTTAGTTGTTATTTACATAATAATTTTTACATTGTGTGCAAGTTTTTTTGGGCTTGGTGGATTACACTCTTGTGTTGAATGAGAGGGATTAAAATATTTGGTGATATGGTGTGGACATATTTCAATTTTTGCATCTCCTAGAATGTGGACGTGTTAGAAATAGCAGAAAGTTGCCATGAGTATTAGCTTTTCAAATTCTTTTCCAAGTTTGGTTTTAGCAGCACAACCTTCATCTAAGGTCCTTACCTTTTTTCCACTTCACTGGTGTCACAAAGTATCGGCTTCCCCTTCTGCCAGCATTGTTTTCAATAGTGGATCCTTCAGTTTAGGTCTTCATCCTTTTTGCTTCCATTTTTTCCTTCAGTTTCAGTGAGACAACAGCTGGGGCTATAATGCCTACTTCTGTCTCAGGGATAATATTTTTTATGCAGTGCAGGCCAAATTAACATCGTGGTTCAATTTCCAGGGAGAAAATTCGGCGGTATTTTTCATAGAAGGCGTTTATGTAGTTTCTCATATCTTGATGACATTTTGTGTGCACTATGGTGCTCATTAGTCCCTCGGTTCAGCTATCAAGAAGAAAAAAGTTGTAGGCTTAGTCTGTAGAGGTCCTTTATGGGATTTATGAACGGAGATAAATTTGAGGTATTAAATGTTTTGTTTTGTCCACTGTCATATGTTGTTTACATTCCCCAGGTCATATCTAGTCTCAATCTGTCTTCTTTATTATTATTATTATTATTTTGAAATTAAATAGTGGATGAAGGCTAGAAACTTTGATATACTGAGGTAGCTCAAAACTTTGCTTTTACATCGATAAACCTAGACACTTTCATAATCACTGTAATTTGTACTACCATTGCCAACACCACATCTTTCTCTATAATTGATAAGCATATAAATAATATTTGAAAATCATACTTATTTTTTTAAGAAACTTAAATCAATTGTTATTGAGCTTTTGAACTGTATTATTGCAAAATTGTTACAGTGCCACCACCACCGTTCACCATAATTGCCATCTTTACTATGTTCACAGGACAATGAGTACACACTCCATGACTCTCTACCACTCACCTGTAGCCTGTTGCTGCCTCAGCCGCTGCCTCATCACCATCTTTAGTCTGCCCTAATCTGTTGATGTTATTTTGACTCACTGTGAACAGATTCACCACTATTGAGTTATAGCCTCCATTTTTATCCCATTTCACTTTTGTGTGTCAACCATTCAAATCTGTTGTACTGTACGCACTATGCATGCTCCATCAGGTAGACTTTGAAGCGTTCTCATATGCTTGTAGCTGGTGCGTATTTTTATATTAAGTGATCATATTTCTATCTTTTCACCAATTGTGAGAATATGGACTTATGTTCAAGTTCCGTCGAAACTGTAAAATGTGCTCAATATGTCAACGTACCTCTGATTGGCATATTAGAGACAACATATTTTGTGGTTCAAACTCATAGTTGACATTTTCAGAATGAGGAAGATACTCTGGCATCTAATGCTATTTTATGTCCCATATTCTATTTTAATTGAATAAAAATTGTGATTATACTAATTTCTTTTTTCTTCTGTTCAGACAATGATTTTCTAATACTGTGGACCCTTTACTAGGTCATGCTTCATTTCTCTTTCCTTAATTTGATTTTGTTTCATAATTATTTTTAGGAAAGCTTTGGAAGATAACTCTACCATATTGATGAGTTCACTGGAACATGATTAGATCCCTTGCAGTGGCCAGCAATAGTTAGATTTTCTAAACTTCATTTCAGAAAGCAAAGTAATGAGCATACATTAGAAATTTTGTAAGATGCACAGCATATTTGTCAAGTGATTTGGTAGATAGTAAGGAATTGATGTTGAGATCGAAAACAGGAATATGACTTCTTTACTGTTCTTTATGGCCTCTGCATCGCAGTGACATGAGGTGTGTACATGTTCTCCATGCCAAATACCTCTAGGTTATCAAATGAAAATCTCCTTGTTTTTGCCCCTACTTTGTTGGGCTGTGTATTTGATTGAACTACAAAAGACTTGTCATCTTATCATTGTGTCTAGCATCTACGTTGTAGTGTTCCTATGTTTGGCATAATCAAAGTTTTAAAAGGTGTTGCTGAGGCTTACCTCAAGGTGAGGTTAGAGCAAAATGCGTTCAGGCTTTGTTTTTTAGGCTACACGATTGTCAAACTTAATCTAAGACATGGTTTAAACATAAAATGAGGAATCTCTTCTGTATTTATATTTCATGGGAAAAAACAAGTAAATAATTGCTGCACTTGGATTTAAAGGTTTGTTTTAGGTATTTTTTGAGGGGGAGTGAAAATGAGATTCAACGATGACCCAAAACAAAAAAAAAAAGGAAAAATAAAAAGAAGCAAAGTTTAGACTAAAGTTAGAAGCTTAATAATTGAAGTTAAAAATGTCAATTTCACCTTCGGTGAAGTTTCCTTTTCTATAGTGAAATGTTTGATGCTTTGAGGAGGAAAGCATTTACACCTTTATATTTATTTCTACTATTTTAAACTATTTTATTTATTTATTAAATATAAAAATTCAAATTTTGAAATGCTTCCATCTCAACGCCTTGAGGCTTACACCTTGTCTCATGAGGGGTAAAATGCACCGTGTTATGCGTTTGCCTTTAAATACTTTGAGCATAATCAAAGCCTACTTAATTGGTTTGTCTTTTCCATTATAGCTAGTGATGCAAGATCTTTCTCCTCTTTTTTGATTTTAGTGTCAAACCAGTGTGTTGCTTTAGGTCATGGTTTAACTAATCTCTGCCTGTTTATGATGGAAACTTAGCATTATTAGCACAAATTGTCTATTCCTTGGGAAGCCTTGGCATTCGAGAAAGATCTCAATCTTCATGTTCACAAAGGTTTTGGCTAAGGTATTTATGTTGGTGGTCAACCTATTAAAATTATACTATGTGTACTTAATTAGTTTATTTCTTTGTTTGTGATAATTTAAGCTCAAATTGTGTTTCTAGAAACTTGGCTCCTCATAACAATCAAACTAGCAATGCTAATTCTTTATGTAGCACAATTTTTTGTGATCATTGGATCCTTGAAGCTCTATTATCCCTTGGATTGCTACTTACAGAGCTAGTGGAGATGGTAGAATTTAACTACCTTCACAATAAGGTTTCATCACCAGGTGATGCTGTTTTTTGTATTAATAATTGATGGCACAGTAATTCCACCTTCCCTCTTGTTCTTTTGAGTGCATGTGTGGTGCGCACAATTGTGTGTGTGATTTGTGTGTCATTTTCCCTCACCCTTGATGTAAGGAGGCGTTTTAGTTGTCTTTAAAACTTTTTGTGTCTGGATCTGTAAAAGGCAGCACTCTGAAAATTAGAATGGTTTGTCAGCAATTTCAATCTGCAAACTTAAATCTGATGGCTGAAATACTTCAACCGTTTGCAGTTTGCACCAATAGTTTGTTTGACAAGTTTCAACATTGTGATTTTGACATCAACAATCCTTTTGGGACTACTAGAATAATTATAAAAAAAAAAAAAAAAAAAAAGGATAAAAATGTGAAAAAATTTGGTTGAAAAAAGGCTTAATATTTGGAATAATGGTTATTCATGTGTTATTCAGTATTCTTTGGGGGGAAATTCTTCATTTTGCTGAAAGTATTGCACTGCAGTAAGCATTCCTCCTCTGAGGACCAATTGATAGAAATGTTTCATTTTTATCCTTGATTGAACATTTGCAACAATTGTGCTGCTGAACTCTAAGAAAAGTTTTCTCATACATGTAGGTGGTTTATATCCTGCACTTGATCCATCTCCTGCTTTGAGTGAGCCATGGATCATAGACACTTTCCGAACTCATCCAGAATGGTGACAGACCGAGGTCATGATGGAAATCATTTAACTGGAGAACAGTCCTACATTCATATGGGTACTGGATCTTTAAAATTTTTAATGTTTTTGTTAAATGAGTTTAATATCTTTCTATAGAACATACAGGCAAGGCAATGTTGCCTGCATACAAACTATTGGACTCTCCCAGATTTTTGGGCATGATAATGAAACAAGGGGAAAAAAAATAGAGGACTTCCATCTTAATTTGACCTTTAATTGGCTGTGAGCCCTTGTTTCTAGATTCAAATAGCAGTTTAAGTAATCCATTCTACGAAGGTCTGAATTTGCTAAAAGACAATTTAAAATTAAGTTGGACTACTATTTGGCATCTGTTTTTCGTAAATTGATCCTTTTGGCACTAAAGTTGTTGCTTATGAATTTTATATGTCAGGAAGGACTGCTGCTCCAGAAAATGGATCTTTGGCTTATCCAATTGACAATATATTAAGGGGTGGAGCACACTTTCCTTCTCAGTGGAATTCAGAAGCCAGAGACATTCCACATCCTTCTTCAAATTTCAGCACGGAAATACCACCTTTCCAACCAGCTTTTTCAGGCCCTTCTTATGTTCCCTTCCCGCAGTCGTCAGCTGCTGGAAACTTATATCTGGCCCCGCAGAATAATGCAGGTCATGCACATTCTAATTACTATGGCAGTTGCAATATTCATGAAAATGAGAGGGGTCAGCTAGATTCTGCAACTGGCAGTGTAAGGGGGCCATTTAAAAGAAAAAGTCCCGCAATTTCTGAAGCCTGTGAAAGAGGCAGCACAGGCAGATTCTATGGTGCAGGAAGTTCCTCTAGTTCTTCTGTGTTATCGCTGGAAAAACCACCGCCTGATTATCAAAATGTTCCTTCTGGCCATATTGGCTTGCCTCATTATGGGGGTGGTAGCCTTTCAATTGCTGGTGAAGATCCAGTGAGGAATGTAAGAAGCCGATCTAGACTTGATTGGGAAGCCAATCCAATGAGAACTCATTCATCAAGTTATTCTTCTCATCCTTACCATTCAACAATCCATTCATCAAGCTACCGTGGAGCAGTAGGCATGACCAGTATGAATGTTACTGATCAAACCACTCCAGAGTGGAACTTTAATACTTTGCCTCCTTCAGCTCCTGGAAGGATTCGAACTGCAGGTTAGTATGAGCTAGAGTTGAAGGGGTTTAGTTTCTTTGTCTTAACTCAACTTAGATATGGTACGTATCTTTGCTGGGGGGATGAAAAGTTCATTTACTTCAAATTCTACGGGAATGTCTTATTTTTGGGTCTGAAGAATTTATAACAATTGCAAATTTACTGTTTCTACCCCTTAAAATTCACATTAATGCTCTGTTTGGTTCATTGGAATGAGATGGAATGGTCATTCCTTAGGCTCTCCTATGGAATGATCATTTTCTTTAATGGTGAATGACAATTCCAATCACAATGCAATTTTTATTTTTTTTTAGTCAACCAAACATGGGAATGGATATTTTGATGGAATGACCGTTCAATTCCACTTCATTTCAGGGAACCAAACACTACCTTAAATTAAGATTCAAATCTTATAAATTAATTAGTTCTAGATAATCTCCCAAGAATATTAATCATTAGAGGAGTGTATGTTATGTTTCCTTTGATTTATAAAATATTTCTAAGAGAGATGTTTGGCAAAGTTGCAGGTACCAATGGCTTGGGCCATGAGAGCAATCAGTTTCTTGAGAGAGGAAGTGGCACAGAGATTAGTGGCTGCCACCCTGGTTCTGTTTCAAGCAGAAATCTTGTTTCGTCTTTGCAGTACCTTCCTGCTCCGCCCATTCAGGGTGCAAGGGAAGGCCATGCTAGTCATTCTCAAAGATCAATTCCTTCATATAGAGCTGGTCCGAGCTACCCTCAGTTTGGACATGAAGTAGCTTCTACAGAAAATAGTCTGCAGTCACTCTCAGAAACTTACCCTTCCAGATATTCAAGACCTTCTGCTGGAGGATGGCATAATGGTCACAGGAATGGAAGGTCAAGGATTGCTATTGAGAGATTCCAGTCAATTTCTAGTATTGTGGATTCCCATGACAGAATTGGATCTGAGGTGTGTAATTTTTAACCATTAATTTGCTTAAATGCTCTAGTTAACCCAGTTGATTTACGTGGTTGAAAGCTGAGAAGATCCTAACTTTCATGGGTCCCATTTTAGAGATTTTTAAGTTTGGAACATATAACAAGATCACTAATAATTCATACTTTATCATCTTGTTATTGAATTGCCCCTTGTGATCAGACTAGAGGGTTGATTCAACAACTAATGGCTATCTTAGAAGGATCTGGGTTATAACTGTTTTGAGTGTGTGATTTGGTGAGCTTGGGGGGAGTGCAAATGGCCTTGCCTTTCTAATGTAGAACACAATAGGGGGAAGAGGAGAGAAGAAGAAAATGGCCATAATCCTAACACAACAGCCACAACCTTAAAACACAATATTATTAATCCATGCTTCATAATACAATGCCAAAGCCTAATGCTTTTACATTATTACATAGACTAAAAATTCCTAATACAAAATAGGAAACTACTCCCTAAAAATAAGAAACTAAATATTGATAAGATATTAATTAAGCTATAATTAAAAATAAAATAAGTAAATTTTTGGATTCTTGGACAAGGATGTAGGTACATGTACAGGAATGAATTCTTGGATTGTCCTTTGATATGGGCAACAGTCACTACGTATTTACCCCAAGTTATGATCAGCTAGTGACTTGAATTCATTTTTATCTTTGCAGGATTTCATGATGATGGATCCCTCGTCATTGTATGCCAGTTCCAGGAATTTTTCCGATCAGTACGGAGACATGAGGCTAGACATTGACGACATGAGTTATGAGGTGGTTAAATTTAACTGTTAAAGAAGTCATTTTCGTAGTCTTCCCCAGCTATTACTAATGTGAAATTGGCTTTGGACAGGAACTTCTTGCTCTAGGGGAAAGGATAGGGAATGTCAACACTGGCTTGTCTGAAGATATGATTTCAAAGTGTTTGACAGAAACAAAGATCTATTCGGATCTAAACCATGAAAAAGGAACCTGTTGCATCTGTCTAGTAAGTTATTATCGTGTCTTGCCTCTCTGATGTGACCCAAAAAGGGTAATAAGGTTTCATCCGTGCTTGATACCCGAAAAATGAACATGTCTATGATTATCATAAGATGGAAAATGGTGTGTCTAAAGAAACTTGCATTTTAGGCATCCTCTTTGGAATGTTAGATATGACAAGAATCTTGCTATATCAGCTCTTGAAATGACCTGTTTTTAATGTAGTTTTACATATTTGCTTTTAAAATTGCATCAGGATTGTAAAAATGCAGCAGCTGTTGATATGAGAAGTCAATGGAACTATTTTGATTAGACGAATAAAGTTTCAAATTACTGAATTAAGTTATTTCTTGGATATTTTTAGATGGAAAAATTCATATAGTAAGCATTATTTATTTTAGGATATTTCTTGTTGTAAACATGTGTTATTTAGTTTGTGCTTAATAGTAAACATTTGGACCTTTTGGAATTCCCAAATTCCACGGAAGGTCATTGGCACAATGACATGACCCATTTGAACCTGGTTGATCATAACCTGAATAAATGTAATGTAAGACATTTTGGAAAATCCTTTCATGGGATGTTGCTAAAATATTAGGCATGCACGAATATTACTAATAATCACAAATTTTCAGTTTTTTCTTCGTTTTAAAATTAACCACAGCTAATGCGAGCATTTTGTTTGGTATTGTAATTGGCAGGAAGAGTATGCTGATGGGGAGGAAGTTGGAACTATGAAGAGCTGTGGACATAATGATTTTCATGTCAGCTGCATCAGGAAATGGTTGTTGATGAAGAATTCCTGCCCTATTTGTAAGGCTCCTGCTCTTACTGATGGTTTGAAGGAGGAATAAAATGATAGATGATGCTCGTCTTTTGTTTATTCTTGTATATACACATACATTTTATGGACACATTTCTTTAAATGGTAGGAGCTATGCACATCATATAGCCAAAACTTGTGCATATCATTCAATTTGCTTTCTTATGTTATTTAAAATTAGTTTCTTCATCTTGCCTTGTGATCATCTTTTGGGTTGTGTTTGGATATTGAATTTGAGGTAATGGGGTCTAGGAAGGATAGGTTGAGTAGACACTAAGGTATTATTTGCACAAAATGGTTCCCTCAAGTTTGAACTTAGGGTCTTAAGGTTAACAGGTCGAGTTTAATCACTGAACCAGGGAAAAGAAAATGGAAAAAAATAAAGTGAATGAATTAGACATTACCTTTTTTTTTTTTTCTCATTTTTTTTTTCTTCTATCATGCAGAATGTATATATCGTATAAAGTATTTTAACATGTGCTTTGAAGGCACATGTTAACAAAATCAGTTATTTTTAGTGAAAGTGGAATTTATAATTTGTTTAGATCTCTTTTGTTTAATTGATTTTGTCTAGATCCTCATTTTTTTCATAAAAAAAATAAAAGGGAAGAAGGATCTCCTCGAGCGAATCCCTCATGTTCATGTTTAGTTTCATTCATTTCAGAAGTTTTTATTTTTACTTCTTTTCCTTCCTCACTTTTCACCATTTCTTCCGTTTTTAAGATTTGATTCATTTTTTTTTTTTATATAGTAAAAATGAGTGACAATATAGACATGTTTGGTAACACTTACGTTTTCAATTTATATTTACAAAAATTTTATAAACTGATTTTTGTTTATTTTTAGAAAAACATAAACTACAAATGCGTTTAGTTTGGATAAAATGTTTGAAAATTTTAAAAAATATAAATTAAAAGAGTAAGAAATGGCAAGTGGTGGTGTGGTGGGTGGTAATGAGTGGTGGTGGATGGTGGCAACAAAAGACGGTAGTGGCGGGTGGGTGGTGGTGGCGGAAGACGGTGGTGGGTGGTGGCGGCAAAAGACAGTGGTGGAAGGTGGTGGTGGGTGGTGGTGGTGGAAGACGGTGGTGGAAAATGGTAGCAGGTGGTGACGAGTGGTGGGTGGTCAAAAAAAAAAAACTAAAAATTAAAAACGTAAACTCATTTTTTGAGTTTGTAAATCTTAATCAAATTTATAAACTGAGATCACTTGTTTATAAACCAAAATATTTATCAAACAAGTTTTTATAACAATTTTTTAAATTTTTATAAATATAAACTGAAAATATAAGTATTACCAAACGCTACCTATATAAATAGCAGATTTAAAAATTATAAATAATCAAATATTCGATATTCGAGCCATAAAATTTCTTATTTTCTATTAATAAGATTGTGAAAAAATTGTACTTTCAAGTGTATGTTTTTAAAAAAAAATTACAAATTAATGTAAATCTTATTAACGATAATAATTAAAATTATAGATTATAACTTTTATATGAATACATGTGTCAATGTCCTTTACATGACGCTGCCATGTCATCTCCATTACAGTCTTACAAGTTAATTAGTTGGCATGTGTCGACTTTGCAACACATGGGCCAATGACGAATCTAAACATATCTAAGCTGTTGGAGACACATGCAGCTGCTACAGATGTGATCTAGGCTACATATCACAATGTTTAACAAAAATGTTATGAATTTATTCTTATCAATTCATAATTTATTTCGAATATATTTGTGTAGTAAAAATTAAATTAATGAAGTGTGAGATTTATAAATAAAATAAATTTGAATCATTGATTTTTAAGTAAATTCTGAATTTATAAATTTAAATTTGTAATGTTGAAATTTTATCTTAAAATTTATCATATGGTATAAATTTAAAATAAGTGAACGAGGATTACAATCACAATGGATTTGGTCCAAAAATTTACTTCTTTGAGTAACTTTTCTGAATACACCATTTTTTTTGTATAATATCTTCACCAATGTTTGAAGGCACTACCAAAGAACTAAAGTTACAAACATGGGTTGATCTTTTTTTTGAAAAAGAAGCAGTTATGTATACAGTACTGAAAAACAACAAAACTGTCCCATCTTTTAGACAAGGAAAAACACCAACTGGGATTTGGGTTGTGAAGAAAAAAAGGGAAGAAAAAAAAAGAAAAGAAAAGAAAAATACATTGCCTAATAAAGCTGGTGTCTTCTGTGATGCCACCATCTCCAACTGTTTAAAAGAAAAGAAAGTAAAAGGTTATGTCTTTGCAGTAAGATAATATATAAAAGGAAGAGAGAGAGAGAGAGAGACTTTTCATTAGTCCCTTTGTCAATCTCATTTTTTAAATAAATTTTAAATTAAATCAAATTGGGTGGCTAGAGTTGTGAAAGATTGCCCACAATTAGCTTAATTAACACCATCAAAATTTGTTGTATTTAATTTGAGTAATTTTCACTATAGTTCCTATAATTCTAATTTTATCAATTTAAACCTTACATTTTCTATTACGTTTCAATCTGGTCTTTTCATTAGTATTTTGGACAATCAACATGAGAATTATATTTGAGCAAACTAGAGGGACTAATGAGGTGATATACTTTCAAAAAACCAAAAAAAAAAAAAAAATTTTTTTTTTTGCTTACCAGTGGAAATCCCATCTGGGGTGGACTTTGGAGATCCGGGGTACGCCATGTGGGTAATCGGTCTCGGCCCGTTTTGTGTTTCTGAAAGCACAGCAACCAATTGAGTAGATACAAATGAGCAAGATAACCATGACAATGTTAAGGACTGAGAGCTTGTGCCAATCTCTTCTCACACCCTCAAGCACACCGGCTTTGCACGAATCGCACTCGTAGCACAGTAGGTTCGGAGCATTATTCCACCGATAGCAATCCGGGTCTTGAGTCAGTGTCGTTTCCGCATAGTTGCATGAAGTTGGTGGCTTGCAGCAACCGGACTGTATTGATATTGACACAAAAACACCAAGTCATCATCATTAATCTCCTCATAACGGCATAACATCTTATGTTTTTAAATTTCACTATATTATTGAATTATGTTTCAAGATTCACGTGGCTTCAAAATTACTACCACCTGCAAAAATAAATTTTAAAATTTTAAAAAATCACCTGAATAGGAGACATGTTTCTTTCAAGATAATCATAAGGAGTCCAATAAGCAATCTTGGCACAGGTCTTTGAACCTAATATGCAGCTCCTGATTGTCTCCCAATAATGAGGATCTTTAATCCTTTTCCTCAACCATGGTGAGTAGTTCTCTAGCTGATACTCTTTGTAAACCCTACCTTTTTGTTCATTGACCAAAAAAAAAATTTATTAACTCAAGCAAAAAATACATTGAGGAAATAAGAAGAAAAAATAAGAAGTTTCAACACTACAGTACACGTCCCAACTAGGTTGACACACATCTGTAACAAATCATTAGCCTCTATCACAACCCTGAAAACCCTTTCTTTACACAAAACATTTTTTAGAAGAAAAAAAAATTCCATAGAAAAGGTTTTTTTTAAAAAAAAAAAATTGTCCAAAATAAACAGAGTATAAATTAAATACATATTCTTTTTAAAAACCCTACCTGGTACATCCACACCACCACCTTTGCCTGTGACCACAAAGCCAAACACAGTTAAAGCCATTAGACCACCTATGAGGAACAACATGACAGCTAGGTATACCCAGAGAGCCCATGCAACATGGAAGCAAGCTCCGATGAAACCGGCTAGGGAGATTATGAGGATGATGAAGCCTATGAGTAGAAGTGGTGTTTGGAGGAAGCTTTCACAGGTTGTGGTGCTCCTTGCCATCCATAGTCCTCCTCCGATGATTGGTATCGATGCTAAGAGAGTGAATAGGTTCAAGAAACCTATCACTGTGTTGCTGAATCTGTACATCTCTAATCTCTTCTGTGTTCACCAGCCCTCTCTCTCTCCCTCTTCGTGGTTTATTGTTTTTGTATGGTGAAAAGTTGGATCAAATTGGATGGTTTAGAGATCAAGGAAGAGATGAAAAACGCGCTATTGCAAAATAGAGCCCTTTTAAGATGCTAGTAATAATCAAATAATTACTTGGATAGCTTAGGTTCATGTTAATTTATAGTGGAAGATTACTAATCTGTACCAAAAAAAAAATTAGATTGATCGGAAATTAATATCAACATAATTTAGTCACGTTTGCTTTAAAAAAAAAAATTTGATGGCAAAGCAATTTTAAAAATAAATCATTACTTTGATATCTGATTGATATAATTTTTTATACAAATGATCTTTTCTTTAACCGTTCTAATGGTGAATCTAGAGTGGGCCTACAGATGTGGAACACTTGCATAGTAAGAATCTTACTCTGATATACTTCAAAATTCTTTGCTAGCTCGATCTTTAGTTGTTTATATTTTCATAATAATAAAATCCTCATCAGATAAGTTTGATTCTTTATAAGATTCTTATTTAATATTTAACAAAAATTTGACCAATACTTTGAGCTGAGTACCCATAATTAAACCATCCGAACGCCCATGCTAGACCCCACTTTGCTCCCAGTCTATTTTTGACCTCCTTCAGTTCTCCTTGTGCCGTCTTCTTCAGCTTTCTCATATAAACGGATGACATTAATGCTTTTTGTGTGTGTTTCTAAATGTTCTATCACCTTTGCTTGAATGCTTTATCTGCATAAGAGTATTCATCAAACCTTTTTTTTTTTTCTTTCTTTTTTCTTTTTCAATTTTTTATTAAGGAACTTTATTTTCATAATGTGGAAGTGACCAAATTACACTTCTTAGCCATTAAGAAACTTTACAGCCCTACACTTTTAGAATGACTCAAATACCCCTTTTGGGTTCTTGTACCTAATCTCTTCTATAACCTTATTTCTTACTTTTGATTTTTTCTATTTACTCAAAAATAAAATAAAATAAAATAAAAAATAAAAAAATTGAAAGAGAGAGTATGAAGAATATTACACCAAGGAGAATTTAGAAATAATCTTTTGTATTGGGGCTAATATGAAACTTTAACAGAGGCCTTTACAATATATATCTTCAATTTAATCATCAAAACAATTGTCACTTCACTACAAGAATTAACACATTTAGCAACAAAAAAATTGGTCGCTAAAAGTCTATTTTTGGTCGGCAAAAGTTATCCGCGACCAATTTTTTTTGTCGCTAGTTTGGTCGCCAATTGAGGGTCGCGAAAAGTAATTCGCGACCAAAATTTTCGTTGGTCGGGAAAAGTTGGATTTGCCGACCAAATTTTTGGTCGCTAAATATTTAATTACCGCGACTAATTCATTTTGTCGCTAAAACACTTTGGTCGCGAAAAGTGATATTTTGCCGACCAAATATCTTAGTCGCCAATTGACACATTTCGCGACAAAAAAGTTTGGTCGCCAATTATCACATTTAACGACCAAAAAGTGTGGTCGCCAATTGTGACATTCCACGACCAAAAAAGGTGGTCGCCATTTGTTACGTTTCGCGACCAAAACTTTTGGTCGGCAAAAGTGAGTTTCCACGACCAAGAGCTATTTTGGTCGGCAATAGATGTATTTTTTGCAACCAAAACTCTTGGTCGGCAATTGTCATTTTTTGCGAAAAAAAATTATTTTGAATGTTGCGACTAATAAATTGGTCGCCAAAGCAGGAAAACAATGTAATTCTTAATAATTCATGCAATCCATAATAAACCTATAATTTTAAAGTATCATTCAAATTAACTGAATCATTAACATTCGACACAATACATAATTCATTAACATTCGACACAATACAACTATTCTAAGTTTTCATTCACAAATCATATCCATCTAGCATAACAATTTGAAACATAACTTGTGACATGCTCAGCCATTTACTTCATTCTAACTATTCTAAGTTTGCTCAGCCATTTACTTCATTCCACCCGAATGTGACATGCTCTCCTCCAGATAGTCCAGACCCTGAGAAATCAAGGGTGAAAACAATAATGTTTGAAGGCAACAATATTATAGCCGCTCTTCATGGCCTCCATCCACCGGTAAAATCAATACGACAACTTGTTAGTAAAAAATGAATTTGTTAAAGCTAATTCAATTATCTACCAGCTTAATATTCATCCATACTATGACAGAAAGCAAGTAAAGGACCTATATTTTTAGAAAAATTATTAGACTGAACTTTGATATTCCATATACTATCCTTACTTTTTCTATAAGAACAATCTCTACTCATCCACATTTATTTTCTAACCTGTATTAATACACAAGGCAAAGCCTTTCCTTCTGGACGAACAATAGGCATGTAATGACTACATTGGAGAACATCTCCTCTGTAACGAATGATAAAAGGCCAAAAGCTAGTGAGGAATTTGAAGAATTTGAAGATGGGGAAATAAATTTAACATGATCAAGGATGCATAGAAATATAATAGACTAATAGTCTTCAATAAAAGAAAAAGAATAATGACAGGAATTTCTCTATAACTTGGTTTAAAAAAATTATGATTAAAAAGTTTATGATCAAACTTGATCACTTGCTAGAAATTAAACTTCTCATAATGCAGTAGCACATCAAGAATTGGGTGGTGCCCCCTTGGTGCCTTTTTATAGTAAAAAAAATGCAATAGCACATCCAGAATGGATCATCTTGTGTATGAACATAAAAGAGAGATTACTTATCAAAAAAAGAATATAAAGTGCTATACACAATATTCATAGTTTCACAAGCCTGTGAGCCAAGCATGTGAAGTCCGTTGAAATTTGTTAACAAAGCAAAAATAGAGAACAAAATTTTAAATAGATCCAAGCTACCCTTTCTTATGTCATCAAATTTGTTACGAATTGCACAAAGGAATCGACTATGACAACAAGTTACATATATCGCTTATGATGGGATTTCATAGGGGGGAAAACTCGTGCTTTTGACTAAGGTTTGATAGATCAAATTGACTTCCCAATTTTGGATTGCTTCCCAATGTTACTATCTGGACTACTACTGAAGCTTCTTCAGACTCTTCAAATGCTACATTCCATTAGTCTTGTAAAAAAAAAAGAGTCAATAAATTTCATTCGCGACAGGAACAGATGATTTACATTGGTAGAATTGCAAGGTTGCAACTAGTTTGCTAATTTACAAATTCCTACAATTCTTTTTGTTATGGACAGAAAAACTAACAGTAATTAGCTTTTGAGTTCTTAACAAGTTCAATAGTATCCTACCATAAACCACAAAATGCTAAAATATAGGTATCACTTGAAAGATAACCCAAATATTAGATACTGTGCATGAATTGAAGGAACGAACTCAAAGGCTTGAGGTGCTCACTAGTTAATCATCATCAGTAAGCAGATTCACCCAAGAACCACCGAATGACTCAACATTCAAGAAACCATGTTTAAAATAAACATTTGAAAATTGTTACTTAAAATTGTTTTCAAGAAAATTTTCTTAAAACAACCCACCTTTGTTTTCCGAAAACAAAAATAAAAAATGGAACATTTTTTTTTTAATTTCAAAAAAACGAAAACCAAAAAACGAAAACTTAATCAAACAGAGTGATTACTATCACTCTATATTAGGTAATGGACCCAGTTTATCTGTATTATGTCATAATTTCAGTATATACAAATTCTGGAAAATAATTATGCACAATGAGTCGGATTATATTAGGTAATGGACTTTCCATTGATCATTATAGAGTTGAAGAGCAATATACGAATCATTGTAGAAATATTGAGAATAATTCAACACCTTTGAACGAGAAAGATGGCGCACACGGAGATTCATCTCACGTCATATCACCCCGCTGGTCAAAAGCTTTGTGCTTTTTCATAAGCCACTCCATCCATGCTTGAGATGCCTGACAAACATAGCCATAAACACAACAAAATGAGAAACTACTAAGAGATGAAGGAACATTAATTTAAGAAAGTTTTCTACAAGAAGAAATTCATCCCTCCAAAGAATCTACACTTCAAATGTGTGGGAGTTAGACGTATGTGTTTTGTTAAACTTAAAATTATGATTTGAAATCAACAAACTTTTGACTAAATAGAGGCAACAAAGAAAAACTAAATGTACAGGTTCAGTGTAAAAATAAATAACTCAAATCACTTCAGTCAAGATCTCAACTTATCATATGACCTTCAAGCAGATCTATGTGAAGTGAGGTGCCCGAGGAGAAAGAAATAAGATAACAAACTATGACAGGCCTTGCATCACGACTCCCTCCATAATAATCTCACAAATTAAAGTGAATCAAATAAAATATTGAAAGTTCAATTGAAAACATGCCACCATAATATTCAGAGAACACAACCATCAAGAACTTGAAATTAAAAAGAACATGAAGAAAGAATTTGTACAGATGACACCAAATGGAAGATGCTGCATCTTGCATTTAATTATATCAAAGCACAAACACCTATTTACGGAAAGCTTTCCAACACAAAAGGAACAAATTAGGAATTTTACAAGCACACTGTGGACTTTGTCTTTGAGTAATTAAGGTTTTGGCATCAATTTGATCTTTATACACATTTTGAATTAGTATGAGTTGCCAAAGAAAATCTCATATTTCGCACCATAATGTACTCTGTCGAAAGATGATAAATCTATTTGAGAAAATCATTGGCATTTCTTGTTGTTCCATTTATTGTTGGTCATTCTTTGTTTGTTTTGTTTTTGTTTATTTTTTTGTCCATGTTAATATAGAGGTAGTTGATATCCTTTCGTACCAAAGAAAAAATATTATCATAGAGTGGATGGTATATAAAGATTTTCAAAGTGAGAATTGATTTTGCAGCACCCTTTGTGTCATGCTTCATTTTGTCTTATTCCTTTTTCAATTTCATTTTTTATTTTGGCATACAATTTTCACAAATAGACACAAACGGCTAGTGTCAAAAAATCCCTACATTTTCCCCAACAAAATTCAAAATCGAAACTTTGCAACTCATAATAAAATATGATATTAACTGTTAAAATAATCAAAATTTCACCTTCATGGGGTTGACTCGATTATCAATATCATATTGCCTTCGCTTCTCCACATCCATGAGCAGTTCATAAGCTGCTTGAATCTTGATGAATCGAGCTTCTTTCCTTCTTCAAGAGTCCCCTTACCATCATATACTTAAAGAAAGGATCGGTTTCAATGTTGGACCGATGCTAACTTTTCAACATGGATAGATAATAAAATTGATTGTTACTTTCATAAAAGGATAAAAGTCCCAAAGTGTTAGGATAAATAAACTATTGTGGCAGATTATACAAAATAAGTTTTCCAGAAAAACTAGATGCTACTAATTCATGGTTCAAAGTTACAACAAGATCAATCTTGAGTTGGTGTCCATGTCGCACAACCGTTCTCTTCTATTCTTATATGGTACATATTAACTCATGTGGCTTAGTCAAAACACAACATACAAGGTGTTTTATAAGGATAAGTGATGAAAGCAGCAAAACCGTCGACATTTTTTGATGAATTGAATTTGGAGTTATGAAGGTATATTTGGATGGCCAATGTGATCTAGATTCATAGCTCAGGTGGTGAAATCTAAATATGGGTTGAACAATATTCATAGCAAAGTTCAACTGCTCAACCCCAACCACCACTAGTAGTTGTGCAAACAGAGGGCCCAAACTTATTTATATTAAGATCATATCTTTTCAATTTATTCAGGGCCTCGGGAAAGGGTATCTATATCCACGAATATCAGTCATAAAGTACAAGACAGTAACATTTAGCCATTACATGAGTAATAACAATATGCATGTATTCATATAATTTATACAATGGGATAAGAAACTGGAAAGTCACTATTATGTTTATACAGGAATATATATCAGAAAGAAAAAATAATAATAATCAGCACAAGAGGCAGCAAATTATATGGATTCAAACTGTGAAAAGAACTTACATAAAATCCAAGGCCAGTAGGTAAAGAGGTGCCACAATGTAAAATGAATAATAGTACCTCCTCATTGCAAGAATCAAACCAAAGAGAAGTTTAACTTTAGTCAGGGATCAAGTTCATTAGCAAGTGTTGTTCAATAAAAAGTTCATTAGAAAGTAAAATCATAATTTTTCCAAGCATAGCACACTACAGAAACAAAACAGAATTAGTTAATGGTAACTTTTGGAAACAAAAACAGAGTAAAAGTAAGAGAATATTGTTTGGTTAAAGATTTATAAACTCATCAAGCCTCTAGAGTTCCAGTATCAATTTGCATCACAAAGCCAGAAAGTTTGTAGGCAATAAACTTACTTCTGAACTCATTTGCTTCTTCTTCTTCAAGACTCAGTGTTGGTTCAAGGAAAGGTGAGTGAAGAAGGATTGAGCAATGAAGAGATTGATGATGTTCTTGATCTTCAAAGCAAACTAGTTAAAGATTATGTTTGGCATTGAATATAGTTGTTGTATATTTTTAACAAACATGGATCTGGCATTATTGAAGTCTAAACTGAATATCTTCCCTGGTTTATCATCTTCCTTCACCCATTTAAGTAGTTGAAGGCTTCTCCAGCAAGATTTTCTCTCTCCTCAGTATTAGAAATCACAGCAGCTCTCTCGAGACATTCCACAGCTAAGTAAAATTTGTAATCTGATTCCTTGAAGTAGCTTGGACACCCATCTCGTAGTCTATCACTAATATCATCAACAGCCCGCCATCGACTGTAGTAATCGAGGCATGGATGACATCTATTGTAAGGAAAGAATTCAAAAGCAACAAGATAGACCCAACCCAAGCTACTAACCATTTTTTTTTTTGGCTATAGAACGATTGAGAGGGCAAAAATGTTGACCAAATAATAACAGTTTGTTGGTAATTAAATTAGACATCTCAGAATAAGCACAAAAGTACCTCCATCAAACCAGATATAAGCCTTGTTGCAAGTCCATCGATGGAATGTCAATCAACCAATTGTCGTAGATTAGCATCAAGATTCTGAACCAAACGTGTTACATGATCTTGTGAAAGGAGTTGTAGCAAAAACGAGCTTTAGCACATCTAAGGAGCAAGATACATTCCATTGCCCTCACCTCCATGGCGCTAGTTCATGAGGACTATATGGAAGCCGTTGCCTTTTATTAGATGCACCACCTTCAAGAGACTCATTCCGAGAATAAGAACCAAATAAGTTCCGCACCATACTTCTATCACCAACCGGTTCCATCAAGTCTCCAAGACCGAACATAACCATATAGTCCCTTCTCGATTCCTTCTAGATCTTAGAAACTTCTCCAAAGAATGAATTTTGTCTTCAAGGACATGCATTGCACGACCATAGTCTGCATACAATTATCCGTTCCATCGGAAGAACCTAAGCCACCCTTGGTCACCATAACAGAAGCTCTCACAAAGGCAAAAGCATCCTTGATGAGCACAAGCGAGCCCTTCATGTAAAACAAGCTCGGCCTCTTGGACAACTACTAAATCCCAGCTCGGTATTTGACAATGCACCACTATACCTTCAAGTTGGTACTCCAACAAGTCTAGGGTCCTCAAAGCTTCACCGCTTTCTCGCAACAACATTGCTTATAGGATTTTCGGTTTGGACTATTCTTGCGGCCCCTTTAAACACATTACCACCGCCTCTCCAAAGCGATTGAAAAAATCCTCTAACATTGATCTTGGTGAGTTTGACTCTAATAACCTCCTTAGGATATCAATTGGCTGTTGAAAACAACTTCCATCATGCCCATTGTACCTAATATGACAATTCTTCTCCTTGGTAATATGTGTGTGTTGAAAGATCACCTCTAGCCCAAAGTTTTGCACATGCCTTTTCACAAGATTCCCGAGTTATCAAATCCACGTATTCCAATTATGAATATAGTGTAAAACATCGACCATAAACATTTGGCCTTCAATAGGTAGGGAAGATACTGATTCTTGTAGTGCTGAGAACTCCTTGCACCCTATGTTACCAGATGAAGATGATTGTGTGCTTGAATCTCAGACGTGGTTGATGGAGATGAATTAGAAAGAACAAGAGTTCCAAAATAATATCGATTCTATCTTTAGTGATAGATCTTCATTCGAGATCGACTAGCAAGAGACATAAGCACCACCAACTCCCGAGGAGGAGAAGGCCTAGTTGTTACCACTTTTAGGCAAATTCTTTCATTAGTATTGAATCCACCCAAACCTCCAACACCATTGCTTCCACTAGATGCGATAGGTACAACCTTCGATAAAACAAGAAAGATGTAGCCACTTGGATTCCGGTGTTGACAATGGCGAAATGCAAACTATAGATGCTTTTTTCTTGACCGAGCGTCTACCTCCATAATGGGCGTCCCTCTGATTGATCAAATTTTATTCTTCTGCAACCTTCTTGAGGAGACCATCTCCATATGGCCCTGGAAGAAAAACTTGAATTTTCATATCTTCAGTGCGTGCATACAAAATCTGTCTCTCACTATCAACAACCATTTCAACAATGGGGTCAACAACTCCAAACTTGAATACATTTGGTACAACCCACCTTGAAATGACACTTCCTAAATTTTGTCTCTCACTTGAATACATTTGGTACAATCCTAATTATTTATATCTAGATCCCAAACTTCAGTAAAATTTAATCAAAAAGTTCTAATTACGTGAATTCAAATTAATGCCCAATCAATTACAGTAAGCAAATTGAGTTCCTTATCAGTTTTATTAATTGTAAGCCAAATATATTCTAAAATTTGAAAATACTTCAAAACCTTGACATTTAACTGCAAAATATATAACAAAAGCAACAGGGAGTCAGCGAGAACTAAAGAAATGAAATTTAGAAGATCCAAATGACAGTCTTGAGAATTCATTCAAGCAAACAATATCTAAGTAACAAAAGAACAAAAAGAAGAACCAACAAAACCAAGATCCAAAAAAAAAAATTTAACCTACTGTAAAGCCCCAACTTCAATACAGATCCAATAATGCAAATCAAGAACATGAAAAACTCAGTAATACATCCAGATCCAATAATCTCTCACTGAGCACCATCATAAAAGCTCAAAGTTATTTTTATTTTTTAAATCCCACATGCAGATCTACACAATTGAATAAAACAAAACCAAATCAGGTTCATAAAAATAATAAAATAAAATAAATAAAATAAAAACAAGAACAAGAAATGTACCTGAGCAGCAACAAGACCACTGATATGAGCCATATCACAAAGCAACAAAGCCCCTGTTGTTACAGTAAATTACTATGTGAAAGTAGTATTTTTCTCTTATTAAAGATGAAGGGTCAAAGAATGTTTAGTTACCTGGTGAATGAGAGAGGAGAGATCGGAATGGACGAGAAGGAGGCGATCGATGTCGTCGTTTTCGATTGATCTTCGTTCATAGGAAGAAAATTGATGCCGATGGAGAGAAAGGAAAGAGAGAGAGACATCCAATCTGGGTTCTTTCTCAACAAAGGAAATTGATTACTAGAGATCCAATATTAGGAGAAACTTATTACATATCACCATATTAAACCAAATTTCCCCAATCTGGGTTCGATTAATGCATCAACAGTGTGAAGTAGAAAATTATTGGCGATGGCGATTTGCAGCGGTGGCGACGTGCGACCGACGTGAGCAATGGTGGTGAGGGACTTCGGTGAGGTAGAGAGAGTGGGCACCGATTGAGAGAGAGAACACAGAAAGAGGGAGGGGCGGGCCAACATAGAGACACAGATTAGGGCTTTTTCTAGATAGAGACAAGGGTGATCAGGGCTTTAATTTTCTCTCTGAAATTCAATTCCCGCCCCACGTTTCAAATTTCTCCCCAAACTTTTGGCGACCAAAAGATCAAATTAGTCGCAAAAACAGGTTCTTTTGCCGACGAATTTTTTTGGTCGCCAAATCTCAATCAACGGTGACTAAAATGTTAGTCGCTAAAAGTATTAATTTGGCGACGAATTTTTTTTGGTTGCTGAAAATAAGTTTTTCGCGACCAAATTTTTGGTCGCCAAAAAATATGTGACTTTCTGCGACCAAATTTGTAGTTGGTCGGCAAAAGTATACCACTTTCTGCGACCAACATATTTTTTGGTCGCCAAAATATTACCTTCTGCGACCAATAATATTTGGTCGCCAAAAATAATGATCATTCGCGACTAATTAATATTTGGTCGCCAAATGTCATTTTTTTGCGACCAAAATTTTTTTAGTCGGCAAAAGTGGTCGCAAAATGTGTAAATTCTTGTAGTGCTTGATAGTTATTATAGAGCCGAAGCCAACTATAAATCTTATCTACTTAAAAAAATAAAATAAAAAAATTGTCAAATTAGTGTTGGAGTGTCACAAGGCAAGCAAAGTATAAGGGTAATTTGGTAAATTAGTAAGTAGGGTCCATTTCGTTATATGCTTTTGGGCATTATTAGGTCCTTTTTTGCTTCTTTATGAAGCATTATTATGGGAACAAGAATTTGATCATCTTCCAAGTAGGGGAATAGAATATTTGGATGCTTCTATCTTTTATATTCTTTTTCTTTTGATTCTCCTTATTGCTCCACTAATTTCTAAAGTAGAAAAAATAAATAAATTACCATTATTACTACCACTTTCAACTAGGCCATATCTTATTTCAAATTTTAAAAATAATTTTGAAGTTGATAATATATGCCTTCATTGCAGATTGTATAAGATGCGTATGCACACACACAATAGTGAATAAATTTTTGTATGCATGCTTGAGTTGTACATGTACAAAATTTTTTATATGATTATGTTTTGCGACAATTTACAATTTCGTCACTAAAATCCACAAGAGAGCAACATATATCATGTTGATCCATAATAATTTTTTTTATTAAATGATCAATTATTATTTTTGAATTTCATGCATTACAGGATTCATGATAGACAAAAGCACATACAACCACACCAAATAACAAGTAATTCTATGGCCCAGAAGGCAAGGAATGGCCATTCAAGAAATGTTGAAACATTGTAAAAGCAAGTCTTGGCCTATCTAGTGGAACCTCATGCCCTGCTCCCCTTACTATCACATACGTCAAGCCCTTGTATACTTGGCTCCACCCTCCAACCTAAACTCAGCAAAAAAACACAATAGAAATAATTATGCATTAGTAGATACATATATGTTTAAAGGGTTAATTATTTAAATTTTATCCTTTAAATTATTATCAAATTTTTAAAATTTTCATCATTAATTATCAATTTCTTCTATTTAGTTCCTTCAATTTATGTGATCTGATAGAAGACAATTATACAAATCAGTAACTGTTAAAGTCTAATTTGACGGATAAAAATGTCATTTTAAAATTTAAACAACTTAAATCATACAACTAAATACTCATTTCTGCTTATTATTTTGAACAAAGTACACCTCAAAATCAATTTGATGAGTGTTTGGCTATATTTTGGTTGTTCAAATTATAATATTACTTTTTTACCTATTAGATTAGGATTTCACCGTTATTTATTTTGACGGACATCCCTAATCAGATCAAATGAGTTGGAAATTTATAAAAAAAAAAAAAATTTAAGACTAAATAGATGAAATTGATAGTTTCTTCTCACTTATAATTAATTTGCAATTACTTTTGCACTTTTTCATTTTTTTATATTGCCCCAATTATAATAATATTGGACAAATTATATCGGTAGCCCTTACATTTTTTTCTTTGTATTATTTTAGTCCCTATACTTTCAATAGACTCAATTTTGACACTTAATTTTAGATTTTGTGTCAATTTGGTCTAATTGATAAAACTGTTATAATTTTTGACTGAAAATTATCATTAAGTTAGTTGAGGTTAACTTACCGAGTTGAGCAAGTTTATAATTTGACCCTAAAAATATGGCATGTGCCGCTTATATGTGTATTTTTCATATAAAAAAAAATACTAACGATTGTAATTAATTGAACCAAATTGAAACAAAATTATAAATTTAGAATTAAAATCGAGCCAATTAAAATTATATGGACTAAAATAATATATGGACCAAAGTATAACGACTGTTGGCACAATTGGCCAATAATAGTAAAGTCTAAAATACCTGTTGTTTGTCGTCATACCAAGCATCCAAGTCTTTAATGGTCTTCAGCTTTAGAGCATTGATAGAGTACCGAGTTGAACTTATTGGAACTGTAGTATCTGTATCACCACTGCTTGTATTCAAATACCCATAATTAGTTTAAAAAATTCAATATATTTTTTTCCGAGTAATACTATAAAAATAAAAAAATTCATAAATAATAATACAAACCATTGTGAATCAAATCACAATTAAAAATGAATTTATTTACAATAGTAATATCACATCATTTTTGTCAATTTTTTTTATATAAATTTTATGTATAAATAAAAATTTTATTTTTTCCCTTATTCTTTTATTATTGCCCATAAGTAGTATGCTATCCATTTATTTCGATAGAGAAAAGAATTTTTCCTAATTAATTGCGTCCATGAAAACAATAGTTGTAATGATTGTTAGTAGTAGTGATAGTGATGATAATAGTATGGTAGCGATGGCAATGGTGATAAAGTGATGGTGGTGACAATAGTGATAGAGTTGGTAAGATAAGACTTAATCTTGTCTCGTTAGGTTCGGAAACCTTTTCCTACATTTAAAAGTATAAAATATTTTTTGAGCAAATTACAAAAAAAAAATCTTAAAATTTCACATATTTTTTAATTTTAACAATTAAAATCTTAATATTACTTCCGTATCACAATTAACGCCCTCGTCCATCTCCGTCCCCGAACGAGTAGCCTAAAATTGTTGCTTCGAAGATTTAAACTTTGGACCAAACACTCAAGCATCTACACCACTCTGCCATAGCAGTTCTTGTGATATATGGTTCTCAAACAAATTATTTAAACTATTTTGACTTGGTCTTCTCTTCTGTTGTGTAAATCTTTTTGTATTTTATCTCCATTTAATTGTTAACATTTCTGATTTAAATTCACATTTACATTTTAATATGTGAATCCTACGTGTTAATTGTTTAAATTGTAGTTGGTTCGATGACAATTTAGGATAAACTACCAATAGGTCCTACTTTAAAGACTTATTACCCAATATGTCTTACTTTGGAGACTTATTACCTATTAAGTCCTATTGATAAATTTATTAAGTGATAAAGATAAATTTATCAGTTTTTTATTTTTATGAATAAATTTATAGTGATAAATTTATCAGTCTCTTTGTTTTATGAATAAATTTTTAGTGATAAATTTATCACTATCTTATTTTTATAGTGTTAAATTTATTAGTTAGGACCTGTAGGTAAATAAGTCTAGTTAATAGGACTAATTGGTAAGTACCCCGACAATTTATCTTCAGGAAACAAAAACCTATGTCCATGTATATATATATATGGTTGACTTATTCACAGTTAGGCCTAGTTTGGGAAGACTAAATAAGTACATTTTTTGACTTTTTATGAAATATGGGTTGGGTTTGGATTGGGTTTGAAGTGATGTATTAGAGAGGTAATGTGACTTAAATGAGATGATGTGATTTAAATAGAATAGTAACTTTTTGACTTTTTATCTTTTTTCAATCATACCAAACTTAGCCTAAATCTCTTAGAGTTCAAATTAATCAATATCACTTATCTTAGATTAGTGATGTGAATTTTTTTAATGATTATGTGGAATTCATGTTGTTAGTTGTCAACAATGTTGACCGGATGCAATGTTTGGTTTGGTATGGTTTGATTTTTGTTTTAGAAATTTTTTAAAAAAATTAAAAATTAATCTGGTCAAAGAAATAAAAAATAAAAAGCAGTTATCATTTTTATACAATTAAACCCATAGGATTCACCTATTAAAATGTGAATTTAAATTAGAAATGTTAACAATCAAATGGAGATGAAATATGAAGAGATTTACACAGCAGAGTAGGAAACTAAGTTAAAATAGTTTAACTAATTTGTTTGAGAGCTATTTACCACAAGAACTTCTATGGCAGAGTAGTTAAGGTACTTGCTAAGCATTAGGTCTAAATTTCAAATTTCCAAAGTGACAATTTTAGATTATTTTTTGGGGGCAGAGGCTGACGTGTGGATGATGTCAGTGTGACACAGGATTGACGTGCAATAACGTCAAACCCGCAGAGATGGACGGGGGCATAGGGCATTAATTGCGACGCCCTACACGCGAAATTTGCCCATATTTTTTTCATCTAAAATCAGTTCATTTTATGTTCAAGAAGGGAAGAGAGTTTTGCACCAAAATAAACGGAGAGTGGGATGAAAAACAATAATTGCAATTTTTAAAATTAAAAAAAAAAAAAAAAAAAAGAAAGAAAGAAAGAAGTGACTTCTAATGACTTATCTAGTTAGGTTTATATTTGGCCTTCAAAAAAAAAAAAAAAAGGTTTATATTTCAAATAGAAAATAGCAAATGAACAATCTAATTATGACTCTGCACTGACACAGATGAACACAAAATGGCATTGAATATAACATCTCCAACAGGGAACCAAAGCCAGCATCAGATTCAAATTTTGATAAAAAAGTCATTTTTTCATGTTCCAACCGGTACACCAAAGTGATATCAAAATGAGAATTCAGTAAAAAAAATATCAAATTGAGACCAAGACACAGATTTTACCAAATCACTGTTACTGACCGTTGAAAGTGGTACACCAGTCAACCAGCCGGTTGCCCGGCCGGTTGACCAACCGGTCGACCGGTTCCCTTTGAAATGACTAGGTTCAAACCGGTCAAAAAAAGTTCAAACAGGTTTTAAAAAAAAAAAAAAAAAAAAATTTTGCCCAAACCGGTCGACCACTTCCCCAATTCTGCTTTGATGCTCACCGTTGGAGCACTTCGTATCAAATTGAGAAAATCGTCGTTTTTTTCATCAGATTTAATGAAAAAAAAAGTTAAGCGTTGGAGATACTCTAAATGAATAAATAAAATTTTATAAAATTTATTACTAATATGATCTACTAGACACATTCTAAAAAAAATTGGAGTTACCTGTACACCCAAATCTTGATACCGGCTGCTATGAGTTCCTTAAAGATAGGAAGCACAGAGGGAGCAGAATCAGCCCACTTTGCCGTCACAACGTTACTGTAGAGATTATAAAATTTAAAATTTAAAATTATAAATAAAAAAAACTTATTGTAAGATTCGAAAAAACTATAAACCATTATAAGTTATTTATCACTCTATTTTTTATGCATTATTTTGTAAAAAATTAAAATAATTAATTTTGAAATGGGCCATAATTTCATTTCAGATTTGATTCTCTCCAATTAGGCAATTGGGAATCTGACTGGAGAGGCTCAGTGGAGTTTGGTCGGCTCACTTTAAAAGTTATTTTGATAATTTAAATTGTTCGTCTTATAAAATTTATTGAGTAGAGTATCAACAAAAATATCAAGGTGATCAACTAACAATAACCACATAATTAAATCATATTTATATTAAAATAAACAGTCAATTCTTAAAATTATAGTTTTCATCTATTTTATAAAGATAAATGTGATCCAATCATATAGCTACCAACCAGTATCCTATCAACTTAATTTTTGCATGAACAATGTTTTGAATGATAATGGTTCGGATCACTATGATGGGCCTGGAGATGGGACTCACCAAGCCCAACAATACCTCTCCAATTTGATGTCCAACTAAAAATTAGTCATTTTAATTCCAGAGTGAGTAGTAAATGTAGGCTTCAGATTATCGAGGACTCACATTTTATGAGACAATTGTATTACATTATGTTTTTCACACCTTTTATTTATTTATTTTTATTAAAGTGAAATTGAACCTGCAAGTAGTGTAAGGATGGAATATCTCATCAGCTTTGACATGAAGAGCCTTTTGGACATTAGAGTCATTCAAGTACATTTTTGTATACTTTACCCTACAAGTCTCATCCTTCCCAACAAGTGTTGATATCTGTATTAATTCAATACATGATACATGCACTATGTTAATATGAGTAATTAAAAACAAGAAATATTGCATTGAAATCTATAATTTATTAAAGCAATAATTTGGCAATTTTCAACATATGTGTTAATTCTGTCTGGCTATTTTGAGTTTTCAATTCATTTTTTTAATGAACTTTTTAAATATTTTAATCATTTTTTTTTAGATCCATCTAATCCTAGATACACTTAAAATATAAAATATTTTTGAAGAAATTAAAAAAATCAATAAATATAAAAAATACGAAAATATGCTGAATATATATATATATTGTATTAGTGAATTTTTTAAGAGTTTTTTTTACAAATTATATATTTTCTAAGTGTTTCCAGATTCAGAAAATCTAAAAAAAAAATTGAAAAATTGATTAAATTGTTTTTAAAAAAATACTAATTAAAATTTAAAAAATTTGAAGAATAAACTTACTAGAGGATTATTCCACAAGTTGGTGGGCAAAGTAGTGGTAGTCCCTACATCCCCACAAAAGCTGTCGTATATGCTGTACATATTGATTTTCCCCATATTATTTGTAGCTTTGGAATAAGCTTTGGCACATTCATCTTTTGCATATATCCATGAGCTATTTGAGCAAGCTTTATACAATGCCTTGTATGTTGTATCTGATATCAAACCATGGTTCCACCAGTAGTCAAATGATCCAATAAATTGGTAGTGGTCATCAAGAAGCCCATTCCCTAGCTTACTCAAAACAATGATATATGAATAAGATTACTATAAATTAATTGAAGCAATATATGATAATTAACAAAGGGTAAGTTTATTTACACACAATTAAACTTATCATGAATGTAAATGTTAGCATGATGGAGCCACCTTTGATGAAAATAACGAGAATTCTAGCGAATGAGTAACGTGTATAATTTTACAACCTATTTGGAAATCAACGAGAGGAAAGAAAAATAAAATATTATTTAAGTTGGGAGAGGAAGAAAATAATATACAAAATTATATTTTCTCTTTCTCATTTGGATAAGCACAAGAGAAAATGACTTATAACTTATATTGTTTTATCAAAATAATTTCTAATTACTTTAATTTCCTTTGTATTTAGACAAGTCAAAAGTCAATATTTCCTTATTTCTTCTCCCAAATCTCTACACTATTCAAAAAGTTAATTTTAAGAGAAAAGTGTTTCTCCTCGTTGTTTTGTTATTTTATTTTATTTATTCTATTTCATTTGATTTCACTCTTTTTTCATCATTCAAAGAAGTAATTAGAAAAAAAAAAAATTTCAAAATCTTTTTTTTTTTTTAATAAAAATTTTCAAATCACGCAATCCAAATGGGTTGTTAGTCCTTTTTAATGGTTTAATCCTTTGACTTACATAGATAGATACATTGAATTATATAAATGATGACATACCAAGAAACCTTTGAAATTAATAACTGGGTTCTTGATGCCTTTGTTCCCTCTTGCTACAAGTTGAGATAGCTGAGGTACATAATGACCTGAAAATACATGAATAAAAAAATTTTTTAAAAAAAATTATTAACGTATCTGTTGGGTATATATATCCAAAGAACAAAAATCATTTTTTTGTTGCTATAAAAAAAATAACATAAGATACAAGAACAAATATACATATATTAGTATTTTCATAATTTTATCATTTGGAATGAAAAAATTATTTCAATATCTACTCAAAATGGAATCACTTTACCAAATTAAGCATTGTAATCTCATAATATTTTAAAAATTGTTGTTTTTTCATAAAAAAAAATTCCTAATACTGTGTTTGCTTAGAGAATTTGGGGAGGAATTTGGAAAGAAAAATGAAAAAAGTAAGTGAAATGTGAATAAAACATGCCTATATTTCACCTAGTTTCACACACCTTTTCCCTTTTCCTTTCCAAATCCCTCTCCAAATCTCCCAACCAAATACAACGTAAGTAAACCAAACCTCTTAACAATATTGGTAATTTGGTACAATAATTTTGTCACTTGTAATAAAATTTCTGGTTATGGGATTCGCATTGGCACAATATTTTAAGCTTGCCTTTTAATTTTAAGTAAATTACACTCACCTCACCATACCAAGGTTCAAAATATTTTTGTTTTTAACAGAATTTTTTTAATTTTTTAATTTTCAAGTCTATTTAGTTGAGTAGAATTTAAAATTATAATTTTTTTTAATATTTTAAAAGAAATACTTTTTTTTAAAAAAAATCAAAAAAGGAAAAAATATTTACAAAAAAAAAATCATAAATAGTAATAATTAATATTATAAAATTTTTCATTAATATGTAATATTTTTTAAAAAAAATTATCTTGAATAATAACCCCCCAACACACACCCACACAAAAGGATAATTATTGTTCAGTGTATCTTTAAAAAAATAATTACATGTATATTGAAAAACTTATGTCTTTACTTATTAAAATGAATAAAATTTTTCATTAATATGTAATTTTTTTTTTTAGATTTTATTTATAGGTTTCGTTTGGGATGTGAGTTAATTTTTGACTTTTTATGAAAAGTAATAATTTTAATTTAAAAGTTAAAAAATTACTAAAAAAACTAAAAAGTCCTATACTCTATACAAAAAAGTTAAAGATTCTCTTTTCTCTCTACTTTTTACACATCTTTTTATAAAAAATATTACAAACATACAAATTTTTTTTATCTCATATTTTTACTAAAAATTTAAAAAATTGCTAAAATAACATATTCCCAAATGAGACCTTAATTTAAGACTAAAAATTTTTGTTTATAATAAACTTTTTGACTTTTTTAATTTAAAATTTAAAATTTTATTTTATTTTTTGTAATTACTTTTAACCTTAACTCACCGCGAGTAAGGATCCTTTTTTTTTTTTTTTATCGCCTCCCAAACGACGCTGCTTTTTGGAGGAGGAGGAGGAGGAGGAGGAGGGGGAGGAGGAGGGGTGAGCTCGGAGATCTGACACAAGAGAGAGAACGAACGAAGAAGAAGAAAAAAAAAAAAAAAAAAAAACCCCCAAACAACGCTCGTTTTGGGGGGATGGCTGCGCCGTGGATCCGAATTCAACTCACCGCAACCCATCATCATGTCAAACCATAATTTTCCCAAAAAAAATACCAAACCCCACTTATCCGTGTCACTGACTCAGCACCCATAGATACCGACAACTCTGGCATTGCACGTTACCAAATTCTCCACTGGGACAATGAACACGTTTACAGCTCCATGGTTGGAGGCTTTTTTTTTTTTGGTCAATTAAAAATGAAACAAATGAATCAATCACGTTTGATTTATTAAAAATAATATCATAAATAAAATTATTATTATAAGAGAATGATAAAGGATTTCAATTCTACAAAAATAAAGAATCAAATATTGATATTAATTTGAGTTAAGTTGAAGAGAAAAAAACCTGCATAACTTTCTCCAGCAATGTAAAAAGGCCTATGCTTGTATTGAGGGAACCTTTCAAACCACTTGATTAAGAATGTGTATGCATCTTTAGCTGCATTCCAACCCAAAATATGCAAATAAAATGAAACATTTTACAAAAATAAATAAATTCACATTCCAAACACACCCCATAATCCATATACTAGAAGTGTTGGCACATATTACACATACGCAATTGAAGCAATTAGACCGATAATTACAAATTAAAAAAGTTAAATAAGATAAAAAAAATTATTCACAACAGTTATAGCATTAGCCGATTCGTATATATATATATATATATAGAGAGAGAGAGAGAGAGAGAGAGAGAGAGAGAGGACCTGTTCTTTTATCACCCACATTCAACAGATCTTCTAAGGTACTAGAATAAGAAAAACCCACTCCGGCTGGTGAATCCAAAAAAAGCAAGTTCGCCTCTGTAATTAAAAAATAATAATAAAAATAGAATAAGTGTTGCAATAAATGTCCCAATGCACACATGGCCTATTTAAAAAAATAAAAATAAATAATGTGAAATAAATCAACCAAAGAAGTGAATGCTGCAATGATTTCTTTGGAACTAAACTTATTGATTGAAAGTACAAAAAAAAAATAAAAATAATTGTTTACTCATTCCATAGATTTTGTAAACTATGAAATAATAATAGGTACCTCTATTCCAAGCATAGGGACTCAAAGTGAGGGTCTTCCCATCAGGACCAACCCTAAAAGGTCCAATTTCTTCAGAGGCACCATAAGCAACAGATGAGCAACCAGGGCCACCATTGAGCCACAATACAAGTGGCCTTGACATGGGTTTCCTGCCAGCTGGCACCTCAATCAACCAGTAAAATAGATTCCTGCCAAATGGTGGATCCACCGTGATGTAGCCGGAGTAGTGTGAGAACCCCACATTTTCCGGCTGCCCCGGCAGCTTCACTACCCTGTCCCTCTCTTGTTCTTCTCTGTAATCGCCGGCGACTGAGCGAGTGGAAAGAGAAGAAAGAAGAAGAAGAAGAAGAGTGACAATGAAGGAAACATAGCAAGAACAGGCCTTGGAGGCTATCTTCTTAATCATGATTTTAAGCAAAGCACACAAAAAAGGCTTTTGCTCTTGAGGTCATCTTGCTTCTGTTTATTTATATGGGTTTGTTTGAGATGTGTGGTTTTTTTCCTTTTTTTTTTTTTTGTTAGAAAGTTTCGTTTGAGGTAGGTTATTTAACTTTTTTTTTAATTTTTAATTTTTGTGAGAGAAAAAATAAAATAATTATAATTTAGATATTAACTTAAAAATTTATTTTATTTTTTTATAATTATTTTAGCTAAAAAATCGTATTTTAGCTTATGTCAAACGAAGGAATAGTAGAAATATCAAATCAGTGTGTTTAAAAAAATGTATTATTATAAATTAATGATAAATTTTATAAATATTAATAATTATAATTATAATTGTAATTATTTTTTAAAAAGTCTACTAAATTGTAATTTCTCTTTATTTATATATTATAATAAAAAACAATAATAAAAATAAAGTAAAAATTTACATCACGTGGGCACTCCTTTAGTCATAGGCGACATGGGCGACTCAACCTTATCGTGGAAAAATTATTGATTAGTCCAAGGTGTCACATGATTATGTTCTTGGCTAATCATGTTGTTTTATTTTTTTTAATCATCTGATATAAAATTATGAGTTCTATCTCCCCTACTAATTATAATGTTATTAAAGCACCTGTGGTGGTGCCCCAAAATCACTAAAGAACAAAGAACAATGTTATAGATCACTAATTTGTCATCATTAATTCCACCACTAGTAAAGTGACAATTGAAAAAAATAAATAAATAAATAAAAACAAAAACAACTGTGATAGTGGGTTTCACCCACTACCACATGATTAGAGCCACCACTAATTGGTGGTTACCAAAAAAAAACTCCATACCATGAGGGTGAACCCTCTGGCTGATTTTTAAAAAATATTTTATTAGGTAGTTATTATACTTTTGGAAAAGAAAACAACAAATTTGATCCACTAAAATATAATTTTGAACCCTTAATTTTCAAAACCATTACTTTGAACCCACTAGCTAGTAATAAATTTATTAATATTAATATAAAAAAGATTATATTTATTTGTGTATAAGTATGTTTGTAATAGTTGATAAGAATTAAATGTATAAATTTATTTCAATATATATTTAAAAAAAAATTGTTATTTTTACAACGTAATTGTAAACTGATATTTTTATCTCCTATATCATGGGATTAGATTATGAATTCCAACCGTCAAGAGAATTGATAGTTCCATGGCATTTTTGCAAAGTGAATATGATTTACGTGACATTTACTAAATTATTAATCCAAAAGCACCACTTATCGAGTAAAACAAACATGCCTACAATCTTTATGTATGATTATTTAGTTGGACCGTGATTGGTAGCTCGAAAATCAGCTTCTCGAATCGTCCGAAAACCTCAAAATGACGTCGTTTTGTGTTAGGAAAAATTGATGTGATTCCTCACAAGTAAATCAATCAATGGGAATAAAAACTAATGCGGAAAAATTAAATCAAAGGCAACCCAAGAATTTTTACGTGATTCCCTCAATGTGAGGTACGTCCACGGGATCGAAATCCGATTCCACTATCAACCAAATAAGTTCCAAACGATTACAAACGAGACACGAATGGTCTCACAAAACCACCCTTAGGTGAATTCCAAATAATCACAAAATAAACAAAGAGAAAAGACCTCACCAAATAGATGAACCAAAATCTTCAAAACTAGAATATAGAAGACCCAAAATAATGCACCCAAAACAGAACCGAAAGCTAAATCAAACGAAGCAAACTGACCCCAAGCCTTTTTGATTCCACTGAATTGCTTTTTAGATCTCAAGCAGCCGCACAATGTCCTTCGGAAAAGGTGAACAAATCTGTAGCAGCCGTCCACCTTTTTGTGTGTAGAACACAAATAATATATATTGAATCTAGGGTTTTTAATCAAACCTTAGTTGTTTCCAAATTTGATTGGGTCTCCACGAATTAAATATAATATATAAAAATATATTATAATTAATACTAAACCAAATTAAACTCTTTTTCTAAAATCAATTGGGTCCCACACTCCAATAAGGAGGTATATCCAACAATTTTCCCCCTACCGACTTAGGTGGAGACATCAACCATACCCGCCAAAGTTCGACACTTCAAATGTTTGTCCCTCGACAAAGTCTTTGTCAACATATCCGAGATATTATCATCTGTGTGAACCTTTTCGAGTTGTAACAATTTCGAGTCTAACACATCACGAATCCAATGGTATTTCACATCAATGTGTTTCGATCTCGAATGAAAGGTAGAATTTTTACTCAAGTGAATAGCACTTTGACTATCACAATAAAGCACATACTTTTCTTACTTCAAACCCAACTCTTGCAAAAATTTCTTCAACCATAACTCTTCTTTGCAAGCTTTTGTAATGGCAATAAATTCAACTTCGGTAGTTGAGAGAGCAACACATTTTTGTAATTTAGATTGCCATGCCATAGCTCCCCCTGCAAAAGTTATCAAATACCCCGAAGTAGATTTTCTAGAATCAACATCACCGGCCATATCAAAATCCGTGAACCCATCAAGCATCGGCTTACCATCTCCAAAACACAAACACACCTTCGAAGTCCCTCGAAGATACCTTAGAATCCATTTTACCGCTGCCCAATGTTCTTTACCCGAATTAGAGAGAAAACGACTCACCACACCAATGGCGTGAGCAATATCCGGCCTTGTACAAACCATGGCGTACATCAAAGAATCAACTGCTAAAGCATAAGGAATTTTCAACATCTCTTCTTTGTCTTTCTCACTTGTAGGATATTGATTCGAACTAAGCTTGAAGTGACCCACAAGTGGACAACCAACCGGCTTTGCTTTATTCATGTTGAACCTCTCAAGAACTTTCTCAATGTAGCTTTCTTGAGACAACCAAATCAGTCCCTCTTTGCGATCACGAACAATTTTCATACCAAGTATTTGCTTTGCCGGTCCCAAATCTTTCATAGCAAAAAATTTACTCAACTCTAACGTCAACTTGTTAATCATGGTAGAATCTTAACCCACAATTAACATGTCATCAAGATAAAGCAAAAGAATAATAAATTTACCATTCGGGAAATTTTTCACAAACACACAATGATCCGAAGTGGTTTTAGAAAAACCATTATTCATCATGAAAGAGTCAAATTTTTTGTACCATTGCCGCGGGGCTTGCTTGAGGCCATACAAACTTTTCTTCAATTTACAAACAAATTTCTCTTTCCCTTTTTCCATAAAACCTTCTGGTTGCTCCATATAAATTTCTTCTTCAAGATCACCGTGAAGAAATGCAGTCTTCACATCAAGTTGTTCAACTTCAAGGTTCATACTTGCAGCCATGCCAAGTACAACCCGAATAGAAGACATCTTCACAACCGGCGAGAAAATCTCGTTAAAGTCAATGTCTTTCTTTTGCCCAAAGCCTTTCACAACAAGACGTGCCTTGTACCTCAGATTCTTGCCATCATTCTTCAATTTGAAAACCCACTTATTTTTCAGAATTTTCCTCCCCTTAGGCAACTTCACTAAGTCATAGGTATGATTTTCAAGTAAGGAGTTCATCTCCTCTTCCATGGCCTTTTTCCAATCACCTTTCTTTGCATGCTCAATTGCTTCTTGGTAGCTCTCCGGCTCCCCTTGATCAGAAATCAACACAAATTCATTGGGAGGATACTTTCTTGAAGGTTGTAGGTCCCTTGTAGATTTTCTCAATTCAAATTGTGGTGGCGGTTCTTGAGTTGGATGCTCTTTCTCAATTTCTGGCTCAACTTAATTAGGATTAGCATCATCTTCTACATCTTCAATGGGTGGCTGTACATCTCCTCCATTTTCATCATCAACTGAAGATGAAGGAGATGGATCCATGTCAATGAGATCACTAGTTTTTTGGCTCCGGTTGATCACCTTTGCCAAAGTCTTCAATTGTTTGGTCTTCAAGAAACACAACATCACCGCTTCGAATGATTTTCTTGTTGACCGGATCCCACAATCTATACCCGAACTCATCACGCCGATAGCCAAGAAAAATACATTGTCTTGACTTACTATCAAGCTTGGACCTCTCATCCTTTGGAATGTGAACAAAAGCTCGGCAACCAAACACTCTCAAGTGCTCATAAGACACATCTTTGCCAGTCCAAACTCTTTCAGGAACATCACCATTCAAAGGATAGCAAAGAGACAAATTGATCACGTCAACTGCTGTACTCATTGCCTCACCCCAAAAGGATCTTGGCAATTTAGCTTGTGAAAGCAAACACCTTATTCTTTCCACAATGGTGCGGTTCATCCTCTCGGCAACGCCATTTTGTTGAGGAGTCTTCTTAACTGTCTTTTGGTGCCGAATACCTTGGCTGCGACAATACTCATCAAATGGCCCAGTGTATTCACCACCATTGTCTGATCGGATGCACTTCAATTTCTACAATGTTTCTCTTTCAACCATGGCCTGAAAATGTTTAAATACTTCTAGAACTTGATCTTTAGTTTTTAGTAGAAAAGCCCAAACTTTCCTTGAATAATCATCAATGAAAGTAACAAAATAAAGTGCACCACCATGTGTTCTAACTTTCAAAGGACCACAAACATCCGAATGAATCAATTCTAAAACATTTTCTTTTCTAGAGGCAACATTTTTATGAAAAGAAACTCTATGTTGTTTACCCGTCAAACAATGAACACAAGTTTTGAGATGTGTACCTTTCAAACCGGGTAGAAGCTCTTTCTTGAACAAAACTTGTAGCCCCTTTTCACTCATATGGCCAAGCCGCTTGTGCCATAATTCGGTAGAAATATCATCTTCAAGTGCATTGACAACACCTTTACAAATTTTTCCTTGCATCGAATAAAGTGTATGAGTCTTCTTGCACTTAGCCACCACCAAAGAACCCTTTGTGAGCTTCCATATTCCATCACCAAATTTGTTATTGAAGCCTTCATCATCTAGCTTCCCAGTAGAGATCAAATTGAGGCGAATGTCAGGAACATGCCTCACATCTTTAAGTAACAATTTGCAGCCCAAATTTGTTTCCAAGCAAACATCACCCATACTAATAATTTTGGACAAACCTTCATTACCCATTCGAATAGAACCATAATCTCCTACAGTGTAGGTAGTGAAGAAATCAACTCGAGAAGTCACATGAAAAGAAGCACCAAAATCAATCACCCAACTGCTCTCTTGGGCCACAAAATTGATACAATCATCTTCACAAACGACCATGAGATCATCGGTAGTAACTGCCGTTGTGTCTTCTTGTTTCTTATCCACACTTTTGTTACGCCTTTTCTCCTTATTTTTGAGCTTTCAGCATTCTCGCTTCATGTGCCCTTTCTCATGACAATAGTAACACTCAATGTCTTTCTTTGAAAAAGAACCATCTTTTGATTTGTCACTATCACCTTCAATAGGCCCATACAAGTCTTTACAAAATAATAAGTCCTCCATTTTAGTTTTCCAAGTGACCTAATTGCTTCCATTGAAGCTAGACATACGACCCACATTCTCCTCCATTGATTTACACAAATAAATAAACCCCAATAAACCGTAAGTTCTGATACCAGTTGTTAGGAAAAATCGATGTGATTCCCCACAAGTAAATCAATCAATGGGAATAAAAACTAATACGGAAAAATTAAATCAAAGGCAACCCAAGAAGTTTTATGTGATTCCCTCAATGTGAGGTACATCCACGGGATCGAAATCCGATTCCACTATCAACCAAATAAGTTCCAAACGATTACAAACGAGACACGAATGGTCTCACAAAACCACCCTTAGGTGAATTCCAAATAATCACAAAATAAACAAAGAGGAAAGACCTCACCAAATAGATGAACCAAAATCTTCAAAACCAGAATATAGAAGGCCCAAAATAATGCACCCAAAACAGAACCGAAAGCTGAACCAAACGAAGCAAACTGACCCCAAGCCTTTTTGATTCCACTGAATTGCTTTTTAGATCTCAAGCAGCCGCACAATGTCCTTCGGAAAAGGTGAACAAATCTGTAGCAGTCGTCCACCTTTTTGTGTATAGAACACAAATAATATATATTGAATCTAGGGTTTTTAATCAAACCTTAATTGTTTTCAAATTTGATTGGGTCTCCACAAATTAAATATAATATATAAAAATATATTATAATTAATACTAAACCAAATTAAACTCTTTTTCCAAAATCAATTGGGTCCCACACTCCAATAAGGAGGTATACCCAACATTTTGGGAGGTTTTTTCAATTCTCTTACCGGTAAGATAATATTTCGAGCTATTCAAGCTCTATATATTCGTGCTCTCGCGCATTTCCCTATTTAGTTACATATATTGAAAAATATATATTTCGTAGTGTTGATAATGAGATTATTATGTAACGATTTTAAAATACCAAATCTTATCAAACTGAATTGTAAAAACTCATATATTAACTTGTGTTTTTTATTTATAACATAGTATTAATTTATTGAAATTTTCTATTATTTATAATTTGAGAATTTAAATTAATTTGTTGATTTTTTGAAAATAGATGATAGATATGATTGATGCAAAATTTTTTATTGACACCACTGATATAAATTTCTAGACTCACCAATGTCCTTAGTTGGGTAAAATTTAAAATAATCATGACAATTATTTGAGGAGAAAACTATCATATGAAAATTTCAAAAGGTTATTACATATTTATGAAAAATTTTATAATTTTAATTATTAATATTTATAGAATTTATCACTTATTTATAATTATTTTTTAAAACTTGCACTTCATTGAAATTTTTTTCTTATTTGAGGTATTTAAGATATGAGAATCCTGTCAAATTATCATTATCGTATATGAGGGTAGAAATACATAAGTCATCACAAAGTTATTTTTTGGAAAATGATACGCGCCTCCTTTTATATTTGATTATTTTTTCACTTTAGCCTTCATTTTTTTGTTTTTTCACTTTAGCCTTTCATGTTCAAGTTTTTTTTTTCTTTCAATTACCTTAAAGTTAACTTATGTTCAAAATGAAACAGAATTTCTTCGTTAGCTACCACATGATATAAAAATATATTATTATATTAAAATTTTATATAATAAAATATTTTAGGGAGTAAACCTTCTTGTACACAGTTTTATCAAGAATTTCTAACTGCTTTGTTTCTTCTAATTAATCTTTTCCATTGTTTATTTGATTAATCTGGTTTTCAGTTCATCTTAATCACCCACAAGATCGATCCGTGTTATCCACCTTGTTACGTTTATTCCACCTGCGTTTAAGTCACCCACTTCTTCCTAGTCCTGAGTAAGTCCTTAGGTTTAGGCAGTGTCGGACTTAGGGGTCAAAAGATAGGGTATATATATATACACAGGTCTGTGAAGTTACAAGGTATGTGGTAAACTGGATAAGAATATGGTATGTATTAGGATATCTGTCAAACTGATTAATCAAAAAAGAACAATGAATCGATTATTTAGAAGTAACTCTTCAGTCAGTTCTAGGTCAACCACTTTGCCCTCAATAACTAATCAAGGATTAGTAATTAATGAAGAAGATGTTGAAATACAAAATGATAAAATTGATGTAGACTGGAATATACCCAAATTGCCAATTAAAGAAATTTATAAAACCTCTTTTATACAGAATACTTTCAAAATCACTTTGCATGTTAAGACAATTGAACAAGTATATGCTTTAGAAAAATCCAGAAAAACCTGTCAATTATTTGATGCTAATCTCATAAAAAGTTATTTAAAAAGTGATTACAATTTTATTCACATAGGTTTAATTCAAGTCGGTGTCAAACCATTAACTCAACAAGGAAAAAATACTTCTGTTTTATTATGTTTAAGAGATGCTCGTTTTCTTAATTACAATGATAGTTTAATGGGTATGATGGAAACTGGTCTTCATAAAGGTCCACTACATTTTAATTGTTTTCCTAATTTTACTCTTAGTTTACGAGATCCAAATATTTTACATGCATTAACATTAAATATACAATTACATGGTTCATTTACCAACATGATGAATAAAACCCATAATATTGTTTTAATTTATCGTGTTCATTATAAGTGCATGAAAACTAATTTAAATGTTCACGCATTGCACAAGTCCCCTAAAGATAAAACTTTATTAATCCAAAGTAGTAGTACTGATACCCATATAAATGTTCCCCAAATGATTGAATGGAAAAATGTAGATTTACCCGATCAATGGATCACTGTCAATGAACATTACAAACATAACCAACAACAATCATCTATCCAAGATATTCAAGACATTCAAAGAGTCCATGATGGTACAGTTCGTATTAAATTTAATCGTAGTCAATCATCCAGACATAGCACCTCTAGTGTACCTTCTGAGATTGAAACTGAAGATGAAATATTTAATACTCCACTATTTCGAAAAAATAGTCAAATTCATTTAGGACAAACCTCTAAATTAAAAGGTATTGATAATACTGCTACTTCCCAAATTAGTAAACCTGTTTACTCTACACACACACATTTACCTGAAGAAGAAACTGCTTCTAATAATTCTCCAACTCAAACTGATTTTGAAGAATTTATACCTCCAGTCAATCCTCAACTTATGACCATTAAAAAGGATTTTAAACCTGATCTTGATAAATTATTCATTGAATTTAAGTCTTTTAAAAATAAAAAACTCAGACATGCTTATTATGATACCTATGATAAACAACACCAATCCAGAATCACTAGACATTGGTATGATTTTATGATTGAATATAGTTTTGAATTACCTCTCTTAGAATATGTTGAAAAATATTACAAAAACCTAAATACAATCACCAAATACAAATGGAAAACTTCTGAATCTACAACTGTTTGTTCTAGTCACCCTCCTCTTGAGAAAATAATTATCAAACAACAAGGTTCTGACATTCCTGCTTCTCCTTTCAAATTACCTGGTGATGATGCTGAAATCAAAAAATTCATTGAACAAAATAATTATACTAATCAATGTTTAAACACCATTGGTAAACAATTAGATAAAATAGAGACAAATTTAGAATCTGTTACATCTACTAAACCACAACCTTTAGATCAACATTTACTTAATCTACCTAGTCATCGCTCCAAAAGAACTAGTTTGGTAACCACTGATCAATCTACTGTCAAAGCTATTGAAAAATTATTCACTAAACTATCTACCACTGATAATGCCTCACCTTCTAAAGATAAAGGTCTTACAGTTTTAAATCAACAACCAAATATTGGCCTTTGTTTCTACCACATCTAAAATGACACCACTGATGATAAAATAAATCAATTGGCTCAACAATTTCAAACTTCTAATCTTAATAAAATTCATTATCCCAAAGTTAATCCTCAAACTACCAAAAACTGGTATTCTCGACCTACTCCACTTGACCTCCAATATGAAGAAAATAATATTAGTAACCAATTTTACATTTACGCTAAAAACTATCTGAATGGAACATTGATGGTCTTAGTGAAGATCAAATACTTCAAAAATTAAATCATTTATCTATGGTTTCAAATAGTTACCTCTCTAATTATCCCCAATATTCTCAATCAAATTGTTTCCTTAATTACTTACGGTTTTTCTTGGTATGCTCAAATCTTGGTGGGAAAAATACTTAACTGAAGATCAACGCGACTCCATCATATATGCTAATCAAACTGATGATAATGGTCTCCCTATTTTTGATGAAACTATTAGATGTTGCCACCCTGATGGTATTAATACATTAATTTATACTATTGTTCGACATTTTATTGGTACACCTACTAATATTTATTCTCGCATACATGATCAGCTTAGTAACCTTACTTGCCCAACTTTAAGTGATTTTCGATGATATAAAGACGTATTTACCTCTAGAGTTATGTTACGTGAAGATTGTACTAAATCATTTTGGAAAGAAAAATTCATTAATGGATTACCTAGTTTATTTGCTCACAAAATTAGAGATGTTCTTAGTCACCTTACTGGTGTTATTGAATATGATAATTTAACCTATGGTGATATAATTAGCACTATTCAAAAAGAAGGATTAAAAATGTGTATTGATTTAAAACTTAGTCAAAAAGCCACTAAGGATAAACATAAAGCTAAATATGAATTAGGAAATTTCTGTGAACAATATGGTTTACCTCCTGTCGCACCCTCCCGTAGGAAATCACACAAGTACTCCAAACATAAACATAAATCCAAATACTCTCCTAATAAATATCGCAAAGGTTATTCACCTTCCAAATCTCATGATAAATTTTATACTAAACCCAAAAAGAAATATTACAAAAAATCACATCCCAAATCTAAATTCAATAAAGACATTACCTGCTATAATTGCGGTCAAAAAGGCCATTATTCAAATAAATGTAAAGAAAAGCAAAAATTAAACGATAGAGTTAACCAACTTCAAATTGATGATAATTCCAAAAATCAGTTATTTGAAATCTTCCAATTAAATCAATCTGTTAGCGACTCCTCTTCCGATCATCCAAGAACTTCATCTGATTATCATTCACCTAGTGACGATTCTGACAATCATATTAATCTAGGATGTACTGATGTCTGCTGTAAACCAGTCAAACAAATAATTGTTCTTACTAAAAACACCCAAGAAGAATCTGCTCTTATTGAATTAATTAGTAAATTAGATGATCCCAATTTAAAACAAAAATATATTGATAAATTAAAATCTTTATTAATTCATTCTGATGATAAACCTAAGATTGATAAACCTATTATCAGCTTATCTAAGACTTTAGAAAGATTTAAAAATAAAACTAAAGAAATTACACTTCAAGATTTACAATCTGAAATCCATCAAATCAAACAAACTATTAATGAATTAAGATAAAAAGATTGAAAATTAGAAGATGAAATTATTATATTAAAACTTAATAAAAGTTTAGATAATTTCCACAACTCAGTCCATGAATCTCCTAATGAATCTGAACATAATTCTGACCCTGATTCTGATCACATTAATCCTGATAAATTAATATTTGACAATAAATCACAATCCCATACTCTTGACGATAAAAGATTAAATTTAATCAATAAAATCTATATGCAAAAATGGTATTCACGAATAAAGATAGTTATTAATGATTTTGAATTAAACTTAATTGCTCTAATAGATCTTGGTCTTTGATTTAAACTGTGTACAAGAAAGTTTGCTCCCTACTAAATACTATGAAAAATGCCATGAGAAATTAACCTCTGCTAATGGTAGTAAAATGCGTATTAAATATAAATTACCTAACGTTCATGTTTGTCAAGATAATGTATGTTTCAAAACCTCATTCGTTTTAGTAAAAAACATGACTGATAAAATCATATTCGGTATCCCATTTATACATTTACTTTATCCATTTACTACATCTGCTGAAGGAATTACCACTCATATTTTAGGCCAACCTGTTACTTTTAAATTTTTATTTCCACCTGAAATGTTCGAATTAAAATTGTTAAAAGATTGTTCTATTTCCCATACTATTAATCGTTTAACTAGGCAAATCAATTTTCTTAAAGAAGAAATTAATTATAAAAGAATTGATCAACAATTAACTGATCCTGTTATTATTTCTAAAATTAATGATTTTAAATTAAAACTAGAATCCACTGTCTGCTCCCATTTACCTACTGCATTTTGGCACAGAAAAAAGCATGTAGTTACTTTGCCATATATTAAAAATTTTAATGAAAAACACATCCCTACTAAATCTCGACCTATTCAAATAAATTATGAATTACTTGAAATGTGTAAGAAAGAAATTAATGAATTATTAAAAAACAGAATCATTAGTCCAAGTAAATCACCATGGTCTTGTCCTGCTTTTTATGTTAATAAAAATGCTAAATTAGAACGACGTGTCCCTCGCTTAGTTATTAATTATAAACCACTCAATGCTGTTTTAGAATGGATTAGATATCATATTCCTAATAAAAAAGATTTGATTAAAAGACTTAATCAAGCTGTTATTTTTAGTAAATTTGATTTAAAAAGTGGGTTTTGGCAAATACAAATTCACCCTAAAGATCGATATAAAACTGCTTTTAACACACCCTTTGGTCAATATGAATGGAATGTAATGCCATTTGGTTTAAAAAATGCTCCTAGTGAATTTCAAAATATAATGAATGATATTTTTAATCCATTTAGTCATTTTTCTATTGTTTATATTGATGACATCTTAATATTTTCCAAATCCCTTAATGAACATTGGAAACATTTAACTGCATTCTTTTATACAATTAAAAGTCATGGCTTAGTTATCTCTGCTCCTAAAATCAAACTCTTTCAAACTAAAGTTAGATTCTTAGGATATGATATTCACCACAATACTATTCTGCCAATTAGTAGATCAATTGAGTTTGCATCCAAGTTCCCTGATGAAATTCTTGATAAAACCCAGTTACAAAGGTTTTTAGGATCCCTTAATTATATTGCTGATTTTTACAAAGACCTTAGGAAGACTTGTCAACCATTGTTTGATAGGTTAAAGGATAATCCTCCTCCTTGGTCCTCTGTTCATACTTCTATTGTTCAACAAGTCAAACAATATGTTAAATCTCTCCCTTGTCTTGGTATTCCTACTAAAAATTCATTCAAAATTATTCAAACTGATGCTTCTGATGTTGGTTATGGTGGCATTCTTCTTCAGAAAGTCACTCCTCAATCCCCTAAACAGATTGTCCGTTTCCATTCTGGTGTTTGGAATAAAGTACAATTAAATTATAGTACTATTAAAAAAGAGATTTTGTCTACTGTTTTATGTATTCAAAAATTTCAAGATGATATTTTAAATCAAAAATTTTTACTTCGTATTGATTGTAAATCTGCTAAATATGTTTTAGAAAAAGATGTTCAAAATCTTGCTAGTAAACAAATTTTTGCCCGTTGGCAATCTATTTTAAGTATTTTTGATTTTGATATTACCTTTATACCTGGTTGTCAAAATTCCCTTCCTGATTTTCTCACTCGGGAATTTTTACAGGGGGGTAAGCAATGAGTGCAGCTCCACATATTCCATATTTAAAAACCCAAATTACCCATTACCAAACCTTGATTAAACAAGTCAACCACCGAATTAATCGCCTTAAATCAACCAAACCCACTACTAAAAGAGCCCAATACATCATTCACCAACAGATTCAAGCCCATCGTATTTTGCGACATGATTATTACAACCATTTACATTATTTCCAGAATTATCTAGATCTCCTTTCTAGTTGTTAATCTCTGCTACTGATCATTGTTTCTTGTTTCAACAGATGTCTCGCCCAAGGCCTCCTTCTAAAGCTTTGGTTCCTTCTAGTCAACCTTTTGTTCCTCCTCCTTTGGAGTTAGTAGGACAATACCCTCAACCCATTCAAATGATCAACCGTTACCAACTCCTTGGTAACATCCCCAGGCCTAATTACTCAACTGCTTTGGCTACTGATCCTTTTGCTTCATCAAGCCAATCAATCTCAGTTACTCCATTTCTTGCCAACCCAGTTAAGTCATCCCGAACTGATTATATCAAATCACACACTACTAATCTGTTCTATAAAGAACCTAGTCATCCTAAAAGTCAATTGATCCATGAAATTGCTAAATCCCATTTTGGCTCTGGATGCCATTTCATCCTCTCACATCCAGAGAAAACACTCACATATTACAAAGATATTTTGATCCATCATCAATCAGTCTTGATCAAACCCATTTATGATCGAACCTACGCCAGCAAGGCTCTGTACCATTCTATTTACATCCATAGTATTGTTTCCCAAGCTGAATGGGGTCCTCCTTATCAGCTTCAAGATTTGCCTGGTCATTCCATCCAGTATAATTATCATGATTATGTTGATGCCTGGTTTAAGATTTTCCTGTACCAAAATGAAACTTTTAGTCACTCTTGGTACATCTGCTTTGATCAAAAATTCAAATCTGAATTACCTACCTGGTTTCTGAGATAGTGAACTCATTATAGTGCCATTTCAGACATCCTCCCTGGTGATCTCATTGAACTAGTTAACTATTTCTCCTCTGTTTACCCATTCACCACTCATCAGAGACAATTTCCATCTTTGTTAATTTTTATATCCAAATATAAACTCCCATGGATATTTAAATGGCAATATGGAATTGATGGTAACATAATCACCTGTCAACATTCAGTTAAATGGTGGGCTAAGTTCAATGTGCCCAGAATATTTGAAATTGTTCAAGAAGAATTTTCCATTGATCAATGTGCTCCAACTCCTTCTATGATCAAAGCCCAGCAGAACCCAACTCAGCCGATCAAGAAGCCAGTCTTCCTCCAATCAACCTTGAAGCCCTCATCTAGCGGTTCCAAGCCCAAATCCAAATCGGTAGACCCAATCAAAATCCAAGGCTAAGTCCAAAGCTCCTGATTAGGACCCAAGGAACATTCACGGCCCAAATCAAAGTCCAAAGCTAAGGCTAAGCCCATTTCACCCTCGCCAAATTCAGAGCTAAATCAAAGGTCAAGCCCAAGTTATCCGGAGATGAATTGCTCCAGTTAGCCCGTCAAATTACAGATCAAGCTGAAGCCCAGTCAACCAATTCAGAAAATTCAGAAGACAGTTCAGACCATTCACAATCTTCTGAAGGATCAACTACTCAACCAATTTCATATGGCAGATCTGAGTTCCAAGATGCTCAGGACCCATTTGCCTGATCAACATAGGATTCCCTATAAATACAAATTAGCTTCAATCAATACTCTTTTGAGAAAAGCTGCTAATTTGTATCTATATTGATTCCTATATTCACGTGTTCCACCAACAGTGATGAATAGTAAAAGTTACTGTTCACTTTTACTGTTCACCATCACTATTCACTCAATCAACTTTTGTTAAAGCTGCATATTCGTGCTATCACTCTACCGAAAGCAACCGACAGCATCTTCTTTATCCCATGCGCTGCCAGCTGCTTTTATCAATCAAAGAAGTCACAAGATTACTGTATTAGTCACAAGATTACTGTATTAGTCACATGACTACTGTATTTTCCTTTTCTATATATTGTAACGTATTCATTCAGAAAGCCTCAAGTTTTTCATTCTTCAGTTTAAAGAAAAAACAGAGAGCTCTGAGTAACAATTATTCCTTTCCTTTTGTAACCCAATTAAAGATCCTTACAGTTGCTACAATAGTAATTGTAAGTTATTTTCTGTATTTTAATATATTTTAAATAAGTTATTTTCTGTATGTATTTTAAGTTATGACGGTCTTATTTTAATTATGTGCATTCCAAATCTGTTGTTCAATTTTAGTCATATTTGATTTCGTAATCCATGTTCTTCATACTATTTGCTGCTTCCGCGGTCTTTATATAATAAAATATTTTTATACCATGTAATTGTCAATGTATCTTTTTCTATCTAATTTTGGACATAAATTAATTTTTGAACTATTTGGAAAAAACTTAAAATATAGAGGGTCAAAATAGAAAATAAATAAATAAATAAAGACAAAATTGAAAAAATATCTAAATATAAAAAGATAAAGTATAATTTATCCTTTTTTTTTTAATTGTATACTTTGTATAAATCGTATAGGTGTACATGAAATGTTAGAGACTACAAAAACATAGCTCACAAATTCACTTCTAATAATAATGTGATAAGGCCCTAGCGATTATTTTTAAACCAATTAATAATCAATAGCCAATATACTATTATCAACAAACATAATAATTAAGACGCAAGATATAAATGGGGGATCCATCACTTGACCTGGAATAAATCATAATAATTAAAAGTAGTATTTTTTTTTTTATATTTAGGTGGCATATTAGAATGGTTTTTTTTGTTTTTAAGAGAGTCATGTCAGTATATATTTTCTTAATTATATTGCTTGGTTTGGAAAATGGGTTGGCTTTTTGACTTTTTTGGCTATTTTAGTCTAGGGCTAAAAAGCTGGTTTGAGAAGGGCTTTTGACTTTTTTGTGAGAGAAATAATGCAATGATTATAGGTTGGATATGATGTTTTGCCTTATTGGGGCTAAAAAGCCTATTTTATTTTTTGTGACTATTTTAGCCCCGAACTCACTTCCCAAACAACCCTATAGAGTTCTACACAAATCCAAAACTAATTTAAATTATACTAATTTTACCTATTTTATATGGATTCTATTTAACAAATATTTCTTTTCTATATATTTTTCGTCATAAATTGAAATAATCCACAAACCCAATACCAATTTTGCGTTTCACGTTATTCTTCTTGATTCTTTCAAGAGTATATAAAAAAAAAAAATAATGCTAAATTGTCTTTTTTTCTTCTTATTTTTCTGTGAATTATTTTATACGCAATATCAATTCTATATTATAAATTTGTTGTTTAATTTTTTTTTCCTTTCCTATATTATTTTATATAATCACAATTTGTAGGAGGAAAAACCTGTATAATAATATACTCTCGAGGAACCTCTAAAGCCTACATTTATTACTTAAGTTACTTTTTCAATTGTTAAACAGTAAGTTCTTTTGTGTTTTGACATCATATTACAGATGATTAATTACTTCACACACTGAGATATATCTATCATTTAGATGTTTTCATTTTATTTTATTTTTTTTAGATATTGTTATGTGATACTTTCTTTGGTAATCGTTATTGAATTTCTTTTATATAATTGATATTTTAATTTAATTAAGAGTGTTTATTTTATAATCTTATAATTTAATATGTATATATTTATATCATATAAAATCATTATATGATAATCCAACTATAACATATTTATATTTAATTTTTTTAATAAATTTTATGTAATTTCTATTTGTGCATATTTTTATTTCTCAAATGATTATAAAAAAAATTAAATAGTTAGAATTACTTTTAATTTTATTTTACATTTGTTTGCTACATATTTTGTAAAAGCCAAATCACAGTTTGACACGTGGCGGAATAAGGGTATTATGGGAAGATAATTCAAGTCTTCGATCCTGATCGAGCACGTGGCAATGAACATTGGTTCTCACGAGATCTGCGTAAAGAGATACAAGATGGCGTGACTTCAACGGTTACTCATATTCAAATTCAAATACAGGAGGGAAGCTCAACTGCAAGAGATGGCGTAGTGGGACTACTTCTAAGGCAGCATGATCAGCGATCATGGAGGAGTGGTTCGACGGTTTGAAGTGCAGTTCGAAGGTCATCTTTGACAAGTATAAATAGCAGGGAAGCCCTCAGAAAAGACCCCTAGACTCAGATCATATAAACCAGTCTTTACTTCATATTTTCTTTTCCAGTTTTACATTTCCTGTACTTTAAATACCTGCACTTTAAATACCTGCACTTTAAATACTTGTTCTTTAAATACCCGCACTGCACTTCGATTCATAGGAGTAGTTTCAAGTAGATTCAAGTAGACTGTTGCTGTAAACCTCTTCGAGGCTGAGTTTGGACTATTGTAAGTGTTCATTTTAATGAAATATTTCGATTGTTCTTCATATTAACTGTTATTTTTCTTAATTTCTCCTAAGTCAAGCCACCAGTAAAAGTCCTCTTCATTGAGGCTGAAAGAACTAAAACACAATCGTTTGATAATTGGTTGACAATTATAATTTCTGTAAGGACTAATTGATCCTTGCTGGCACGCTCGCATTTACAAAAATACCCTTCGAAAAGCCAAAAAGCCAACATATATTTTTGGCACGCCCGGTGGGACTTGTTAAAATGGCTAGACGAAGACGACAAGGAGAAAATGAACGCTTGGAATAAGGCGTAGAAGGAGAGGTAGAGATACCTAATCCAGAGGAGAATGTGGTAACACATCCTGTGGAGACTCCTATGCTATCAGAACCTTTGGTCGAACAGACCAGTACTTCTGGACAAGAACCATATGTTCATAATATTGGACGAAACCAAGGAATTGGACCATCCACCGTTCCATCTACTCAGCCAACAAATCCATGGGATGGCTTAGTAGATGCTATGGGACAACAATTAATGAACACAATGGAAAGGTGGGCAACATCCTTTTTGGATCGAATGAATAACCACCAACCAACAAATACAAGACACACAGAGGAAATTTTAAATGTCCCTCAGCAAAGATTGGCTAGAGAAAAACAGCCTATGCAAGTTAATGGACAATCTAATGGTCAGACTAGTACTCAGAACTATGAAAGACCATCGCCTCAGTCTTGGTATGAACCCATTTCAAGGCCTGTAGTAGGCCAAAATGCCTCAGTACTCAACAATGAAGCCATACAAGTTGGTGGATCTGGCCAAGTACAAGAAACTGGCATAAGAATGGTGGCAAATCCCATGTTCGAAGCCATACCTGGCACTAGGGGGTATAATAATCCCTTATTCGAATTTATACCCGGGGGGTTGAAAGGTTTTCCCACAAATGGAAGGGACACAACACCTGTTCCAGCACCTTTCACAGGTTCTTTCGCAGGACAGGCTCAAAGGGGTTACCTATACCCCCAACAACAACCTGCACCACAGGAGCAACCAGTCCCAAATATACCACCTTATGGACCAAGAGGACCACAAGCACAAGTTTGTCCACCAAACCCTGTGTTTGTCCCTCCAGTAGTAGTTCAGCAAGCACAAAATATGGTCCCTAGGGACCAAATTGCTGATATTGTTAGGGAGATGTGTGGATCGATGGCTCGGGGGGTCCAGACTCCTGTATACAGAAAACCATACCCAGAATGAGTAGATAGGGTACATGAATACCCAAGAGGATTCAGAATACCAGATTTTACCCTATTCTATGGAACTGGAAATCAATCAACAGTAGAGCATATTGCAGTTCATTTGCTCAATGTGGTGAATTCACTAATCATGACTACATAAAATGAGATTATTTCCAAATTCTCTAAGCGGGGAGCATTTGTATGGTATATCAACCTTACACTGGCTCCATTCAAACTTGGCAACAAATGGAAGAGGCATTTCATGCCCAATTCTTCAATCGGAGCGAGAGGTGTCCATGGCGGACTTGGCAAGATTGAGTCAAAGGCCTGAAGAAAAGGCTAGTCGGTTTATTGCAGTTAAAGGGCTCGAAATAAATGTAGAGTCATCCTTCCAGAGCCAGAATTTGTAAGATTGGCTCAAAACGGTTTAGAGTTCAGGCTTCGAAAGAAGTTTGACTCAACTGAATTCAGGGATTTGGTCGAATTAACCTATAAGATGTCTCGATATGAAACATTACTAGAGGAGGAACAAGATCGAAATAATGCTTCGTATAAGACATATTATAGAGATCCCAATTATGAGATCGATGCAGCAGAGATTGTGGGCAAAGAACCTGTAATCTGTGAAGCATTAATTCATAAGGATACAACCATCGACCAACAGTTTAAAAAGAAAGACATTCATAGAAAGTACTCTTTCGATTTAACAAAAGCAAATGACATTTTTGATCATTTGCTTGCAGCCAATTTCCTTAAGTTACCAAAAGGAGTAAAACTGTCATCTCTAGATGAACTTAAAGGAAAGTATATTGTAAATGGCATAATTCTTGGTCTCACTCGACTAAAAACTGCATTGTTTTTCGAGACAGGATTCAAGAGCAAATTCAGAAAGGAAGTTTGAAGTTCCCAGCCAAAACAGAAAAAGCCATGGGGATTAAAGAACTGTTTCGAAGTTAGAAAGCGGCGGTAGGCGTTCCCGAGCATCCGGGGAAGGGATTGCGAGTCTCTCCGTTACGTTCGATATTGGGTCACTGATTCGAAGGACTCAAATGTCCGCAGTTCTCAATCTTGAACCGAAGAGTCCAATCAAACCGTCGTTTTGAAACAGATTTTTTGAAAGAAGTGCCAAACATGGACTTCGCCCGGAATCTGAGTCGCCACCTAAATATTTTAAAATGGGAAATTTAAGAAACCCTGACTCGGTGCCAAAGGCCACGCGTCCGTCATCACCAAAGTTGCCTCGGCTCGGGAACTTGGGTACGATTGAGGAAGGTCACTTCGTGAGCACCCCCGCTCGCCCGATCAAAGACCGGCCTCTACTAACCATGATATCTTATTTTGAAAACATTGTATGTTCTTATTCCGGTTATTAGCCTAGGTTACTATGTGATGCGCACAACATACAAGTATAGACTGAGTCGCCTGAATTGGAACAAAACATTTCATGTTTGTTTGTTTGAAAATGGTTTGATGGTGCTACCCGCAAGTAGGCTAAGACGTGGATTTGCCACCCTCGGGTAGGCTTAGAAAACAATGGTTTTGCCACTATCTGGTGGGCTTAAAACAAACATTTGATGAATTGTTTCAATCCAAATAACCCAACCTCCACCCACAGGCATTTAAGGCAGTTATATCACATAAGCAGTTAGCCTCATGGTACGCATGCTATTCATGGCAGTCACTCACACGCATGCAAGGATGCGAAAGCATAAAACTCACCGAGTACTCCAAGCCAAAACAGAAACTCATCAAAAATCATGCATGATCCTAAATATACAGAAATGCCTAATGCAACACATGCAAAGATACAAACTATAGTAGGCTCGGCTATTCTAAACATGTCACATGGAATGCAACAACTATCACGTATTCAATTTGGAATTGAAATACAAATGCAGTTTGTATGATGCGCCGAGCCCGGTGCGTGCAAAACAGATGAATGATGCAAACATGCTGTCATACTGTATGCTAATTGAAATATGCCCTATATCTAACCATTGTAAGCGAGTAAATAAAAGGGAAGAAAGAAATAGGGGTTGGAAGACATACATCACACTCACGCACACTTATTACAATTATGCCCTCGCGCAGAGGGTCCAAATAAATAATACAGTCCGAATGAAAGAATAATACAGTCCGAATAATGTACAAATTTCTAATTAATTAACAAATTAACTAAGAAAAACTGTAAACTGGCGTGCAAGCCAGGGACTGCCTTGACTCCGCTCCGGATAATGATATGATGCATGTTTGGGCTGCTTTGCGCAGAAATCCACGACAATGCCCCGATTAGCCTCTGTTTGTGATGTTCCTCGAAATGCGTGCCAGACTCCGAAAAGTTGCTGATTCTTCATTTTGCTGCAACAGAGAGCAGGAAAGGGGCATAACAATGTATTTCACAAATATATGCATGCCTCGATCCTCGTGTCACCAATCACGCATATCGATGCATAATGGCCGAGGAGCCGAATTGCACAACTCAATATAAGGTGAATGCATATGAATGCTACAACAAAACCTAACTCCATCATGGATAATCCGGAGTGTCGGTGACTTGGGAATTGAGACCCGTTCCGTCACTCGGAGTACGGAACGTGCCTCATTTCCCGTGCCCGGGCTAACTCCTATCCCGAACACGATGCAATATGCATGAAATGTAGCTAACATACAATCCTAACATACATAATGCTATGAAAATGAGATGCCTCGGAATGCGTGCACACGGGCACGCAAATCGAGAAAATGATCCTAAGGCATAAAATGGCATACGCAATACAATTGGACTTACACTAACATGAGTGGACCTTAGCCACACTCACATAAGAGGCCGTCGGATAAAAGTGAAGTGCCTCGAAATGCGTGCACACGGGCACGCAAACCGAGGCAATGACATACACAATGCAATGAGACTAAAAGGGCATACAGGATGCAAAATGGACTTACACTAACATGGGTGAGCCTCAGCCACACTCACATAAGAAGCCGGGAGATGAAAATGAGATGCCTCGAAATGCGTGCACACGGATACGCAAACCGGAGCAATGGCATACACGATGCAATGAGACTAAAATGAGATATGCAATGCAATATGGGCTTACACCAATATGAGAGAGCCTCAACCACACTCACACAGGAGGCCGATGGATGAAAATGAAGTGCCTCGAAATGCGTGCACACGGGCGCGCAAACCGAGGCGATGGCATACACGATGCAATGAGACTAAAATGAGATATGCGATGCAATATGGGCTTACACCAATATGAGAGAGCCTTAACCACACTCACACAGGAGGCCGATGGATGAAAATGAAGTGCCTCGAAATGCGTGCACACGGGCGCGCAAACCGAGGCGATGGCCCTAAGGCATGAAATGGCATGGAAACGATATGCAAACATGCAAATGAATTTTGGCACTGAAATGTGGGGGAAAACAGCCCCGAAATGAGGCGAAAGTACACCCGATGCATGAAATGGCCCCGAAACATGAATTTAGGCACCCGAAATGGCCTATAGCTATACCAAACATGCACAATATAGACATGGAATGAAAATACAGTATCAAGGCAGCCCCAAGACAAGCATTTTTCAGTCATAAAAAGGGCTAAACAGCAAGCACACATAGGATTAAGCAAGTATGCAAAAATGGCTCCGCAAGAGGGGTATTGAAGCAAGTGATACATGCGATGCCCAAATGGAAAAATACCCTTCTACAACACTGATGAGGGACTAAAAATATGAACATTTACAGTAGATGACATCCCCCAACTCAGTATGAAAACATGCTAAAAATGTCATGCAAGAACTAGGATACATAAGGCTACAACATGAGGTACCCCAAAAATTCATCAAACCAGCAAAGACCCTTAATGAAATATGTCACGAAGATCAAAATATGACTCTCTCCAGCTCTGATGATGGCCGAAAACAGAAGCTAGATAAGCTTAAAAAAGCATGCAAAAATGGGGGTCAAAGAGAGGTATAATGACAAGTATAACATGGAGACCCCCAACAAGGTTGATCCCTTCTAAAATGTTGTAGAGGGACACAAGATAAGTCTACTCACAGTTCATGACATGCTCTGAAACAGGCTACATGTAGGCCAAAAAAATCATGCAAACTTACGGTAAATAGGAGAGATTGTGAAGCAAGTACAAGATAGAGGACCCAAACAGGATTGAGCCCTTCTTAAATGTTGAAGAGAGGCTCAAAATAGGCCCACTTAAAGTTTACATTATGCTCGAAAACAGATCACACATAGGCTATAAATTTCATGCAAAATAAATGCATACAAGATGGCATTGAAGCAAGTGCCAAATGGATGGCTCAAACAGGATTGAGCCCTTAAAAAAACATGAAGAATAGCTCAAAAGAAGGACCCTTTCAGTTAGGGTCGGAGCCTAAAACAGTGATCAAATAGGCTTAAGAAAAGAAGCAAGAAAATGCTACAAAAGAGGGAGATGGAGACTTACCCTTGTAGACCTTTTCTTTTCTACCTCTTGGCTTGAGGAATGTTGCTTCTAAGCCTCTGAGAACCTCTCCTTGCTGCTGGAAATGGAGTGGTGGTGGTGGTGCTTGATGATGATGAAGAAATGGCACCAAACTTGAGAATAATCAAAGAGATGGAGACAGATATGTGTTTGTAAGCTTGAGGCAAGTGTTCTAACTCTTGAGGGAGAGAGAGAGAGATGTATGCATGCAAGGATGGTCCCCAAAAGAGTGTCAAAAAGTGTAGGCCTTAAGGGATTAAGTTCCCTTGCTTACAAAATATCCCCCGAAATCAAATATTTTGGGGGATAAAGCTATACAGCTGTCATGCACACCTCCCAAGGAGCATGGCCGGCCTGCCACTTTTGCTGCAGGTGGCCGGCCGGCTAGGGGTCAAAATGGTCCAATCGAATTAATGGCCGAGCTTCACATATTGGTGTCCTCTCAGGTCTCCTCTTCACAACCATGTGGTTCAAAATTGGCAACTCTAAAACAGAAGAGAGAATAGGCCACCTTTAGGAGGGGTTCAAAAATGAAAAGTTGAATTACTAGCCGGCCTCTATTTTTTAGGGTCCTCCCATATGTGTACAACACAAATATGTGGTTTTGGCTCGAAGAAAATGGCCCTAGGGTGTTCAACATTAGCCCGGAAGTGAGAAAAACGGGCGCCGGGGGGCACCGGAGGAGCATAACTGGTTGCTGAGACAATTGTTGGCCTCCCACCCTCCAGTGATCTTCCTGGTGATAAAACAGAGGTACCTGCCAAAAATGAACAAAAACCGATGTAAAACGAATGCTCGGGGGCCAAAACACGCAGTTCGGGGTCCCGAAAACCGGCCGTTAAGCACCGAAAGTGGTGTTTGGCCACGAAGTGGGTATCTAAGACCCCAGTGTCCCTCGAGAGGGAGTAAATGAGATGCATGTCAAAAACCGGAGGAATCGGAGATGGTTGGGGTCCGAGCAAGGCACCGACCTAACTCAAAATCGGGAAGCAAGGGCCGAAATGGGCAAAATGGCCTCTGACCACGAAATGTAGTCATGACCCGAGAGATGATCTACGGGACCTCTCCCTCCCCTCGGGAAAAGCGAGGCAAGGCACGTAAGAGTTCTAAGTCCGGAGGCAAGGCGCACGGCCGCAACTCTGAGACTTCTGAACGAGCACAATATGCAACATCACCGAGTGCTCAATTGGTGACGTCTGAGTCTTAAGGTCGGTCAAAAATGGGGTGTCTACAGTGCGGCTAATATGGTTGTACCAAACTTCCAGAATCTATCTCTGCAGGAATTGGAAGAAGTCAATGTGCAAATGCATATTGCCAACCAGACAACTGCCAAGAAAGAGACTAGAAACCCACCAGTTGTTGGACAAGGTTTCTCACATCAAAAGGAACACTCTGATGAGGAAGCATTGGATGACGATTCCTTGAAGCATTTATGTCTGAGAGGATGTGTCGAGGATCCACCATTAAGCTACAAATGGTTGAAGGGGCTTCCGATTGATGGGAAGCAATACTATAGGGATGTTCAGAGACGTCCTAAATCAACCAACGCTTACAACAAAAGGCCGTACCCGGCTAGTGATAGGCAGCGACCATTAGTGGTTGAGCCTGCAGTTGACAGAATACATGCTAAAGGCAAGAGGCCCTTGTATGAGTCTAGGCCACTTAACTACTACAGAATGGAGAGCAAACATTCTGAAAGAAGATTGGAGAGGAGTTCAGGTTATGGGACTAAAGCCAGAGATTGGCCCCCTAGACCAACCTCACACAGAACAGAAAATGGCCACCTCCATCAAAGGCCAGAATCAGGCTCGAAACATGAGACCAGAACCAAGCACTTACCTCATGACGGTTTGAAGATGGCTTCAAGGTAGAAAAGGTGATTCAACATCTGAGTCGATAAGCTCTTGGGTACAGGTTCAGGCGGTTTGTAATGCAAAACAAACCGAGGGAATTGTCTGCCGAGAGATGTTGGAATCCCAGGCGGGATGGTCAAGCCTCCTTTGGTGGCTCGAACAAGCTGGGTATTCTTTGAAACACCCAAAGACAAAGGAACCAAATATGGTTCGATTATTTCAGATCACAAAGGAGAAAGATCCAAAGACAGTACACAAGACTAACAAGATCTGAAAGAAAGTGGAGAGAGTTCTTCATGGTCAAGATGAAGGAAAAAAAAACTTGAGTCGGACCATACTCCAAAACCGACTCTACAAAGCAAAGTGGTTTGTAGCGAGAAACGATTGGCCCGGGTTCATTACGAATGAAGGCGAGAGAAGTCTAGTTTGGCGGGGTTGGAGAAGGCTCGATGGAAAGTGATGATAGCGAAAGCGGAAGAAGAGATTGGCATGAGCCAAAGAAGGAAATGGCGAGAAGAAGAAATGTTGAAGCCTTCATGGTGAACAAACATTTACGAAGAACGATTGAGAAGGATCCTTGAAGGATCGATTATCAATGAAGTACGAGTGCGGCATGGAGGATCTTTCTTGAAGACAACGAGCAAGGTAGCCAAGAGGGAAGAAGGTCTGACCCACCATCCATTGGCTTATTTCCCCTATATCGATCAATATGGTACACATCTTGCCTCATGAATTCAGTGGAAATGAGGACGGGGTGACCAAGACATGGATCAATTGTCTCTAGTGAAGAGTCACAAGTGAGTATGGTGCAGGATGCTCTGAAATGGCTACTCAATGAAAAGCGAGTATGAAAGCGAGGAAGAGGTGAGCATCAACCTCTCATATCCTTTTGAATATCCTCAAATTCCATGACCCAACACGTCAAGCCTTTGTACATCAAGGCTTTCTTCGATGGGATCTGGTGACCGAGTCCTAATAGACAATGGGCGGCAGTAAACTTATTACCGAAATCTTCTTTGAAGAAACTAGGAAAAAAGAATCGAGTTGATCCCAACCAAAGACAACCATCGGCTTTCTTTGGAGATAAGCAGATGGCTCAAGGATTACGCCCATTAACTGAGTGTGGGAACCGGGGATGCATGACGGCATTCTTCGTGTCGACGGCAATGCTAAATATAATGCTTTACTTGGGAGAGATTAGATCCACACTAACAAATGTGTGCCTTCCTCTTTGCATCGAGAAAATCATGATGGCTCTGGGCAATGGAGAGAGAGATTGATGCGGATCCTCAACCCTTCATAGCTTGTGCGAGACTTTGCGAGGCCAAGTTGTATATTGAGGGTGACACCACTCGGTATACTAAGGAAAGTGATGGCTCGGTAGAAGTGGCGGTGATGAGGAAGTGACACACAGCACTTAGTCAAGAAAGTGCTGATGGAGAGGTGGTCGTGAAAGATGACAATGATGCCTGGTTATAGGCAAAGAGGTGAAGAACGGGAAGCCAAGTCCTTGGCTTTGATTAAATTCTCATCATTGGACATAAAAGCAATAGTCCGAAATCTGAAGCAAGAGAGGCCATGATAATTGGTACGTAAACAAGAGCAAAGAACAGTCGAAGTTTGACCCTTGAAATCTTGTGCATTGGACATTGAAACAAAAGTCCGGAGATCTGAGGAAGAAGACGCCTTGTGGACAGATTTTGTCTATGAGGAAGAGGCGAAGATGTCGAATTAAAGAACCTAGGAAGCGAGAACAAGGTGAAAAGGTTGCTTCAAGGTTGAAGAAACCAAAGAAGAAGCGATGAGTTCTCGGACACAAGACCCTTAGAAGAAGTGAATTTAGGGAAGGTTACGTGCATGACCCACCTATATAAGTACTTGCTTGAATGTTACGGAGAGACCGGTTATTGGTTGTTCTAAAGAAATACAAAGATTGCTTTGCATGGTCTTATAATGAACTACGAGATTGGATAGATCATTGGTGGAACATAGGTTCCTATGAAGCCTAATTTCAAGCCATACAAGTAGAAACCAAGAAGGATGAGTCGAAGTAATTGAAGGTCAAGGAAGAAATTCTTAGACTACTCAAGGACTTTATTAGAATGACGGTATGTTGAATGGCTATCTAATATTGTGCCTGTAGTTAAGAAGAATGGCAAAGTGAGGGTATGCATCGATTTCAGAAACTTAAATCTAGCAACTCCTAAAGATGAGTACCCTATGCCTATAGTGGATCTGCTGGTAGACAGTTCAGCAGGGCATCAAGTTTTATCAATGATGGATGGCCACTCTGGTTATAACCAAATCTGCATTGCAGAGGAAGATATCCACAAAACAGCATTCAGATGTCCTGGGAATATTGGCACCTTCGAATGGGTTAAAATGCCATTTGGTCTGAAGAATGCTAGGGCTACATATCAGAGGGCTATGAACACTATCTTTAATGATCTCATTGGAGGGTATCTAGAGTGTTATATTGATGACATTGTGGTGAAATCCCAGTCCATGGAGGAGCATTTGTTTCATTTAGAAGCAGCTTTCGAAAGAATGAGGAAGTTCAAGTTGAAACTTAATCCTCTTAAGTGTGCTTTTGGTGTATCATCTGGAAACTTCTTGGGTTATGTAGTGCACAAGAAAGGAATACAGATTGATCAAAATAAAGCTAAAGTCATCATTGAAGCTAGGCCTCCATCAAGTAAGAAAGAATTACAAAGGTTCCTGGGGCAGGTTAACTTTCTTCGAAGGTTCATTTCTAACTTGAGGAAAACTAAAGTATTTTCTTCCTTGTTAAAATTTGAAAGATGAAGAGGAATTTGTGTGGACAGCGAGCATCAAAGTGCTTCGAAGGTATCAAAGCCTACTTGGCCAACCCTCGATCTTGATGCCACCAAAGGGAACAAGCCTTTGAAGTTGTACATAAAGTTGCGTGAAGATTCATTGGGAGCTTTCTTAGCCCAAGACAATGAAGAAGGCAAAGAGCAAGCTATTTATTACCTTAGTAGGTTTTTAAATTCTTGTGAATGTAAATATTCAGCTATTGAAAAGCTGTGTCTTGCTTTGTATTTTGCTGCAATAAAATTAAGATATTATCTTTTACCTACAATTGTCTTGGTAATTGCAACCACAGATTTGGTTAAATACATGTTATCTAGACCTATGTTGAGGGGAAGAATTGGCAAGTGGATACTAGTCTTATCAGAATTTCATCTAGAATATGTCCCTCAAAAGGCAGTAAAAGGGCAAGTTTTAACCAATTTTCTGGCAGATCATCCATCTCAAACAGAAAGCCAAGAGATAATGGAGCTTGGTATGGCTAATGTTGAGCCATGGTAGATGTGGTTTGATGGATCGAAAGCCAATGGCTTAATTGGAATTGGTGTTGTGATTAAATCTCCACAAGGGGTAGAAACCACACATGGTTTCAGAGTGGATGAAGCCACTTGTTCCAATAACCAGGCCGAGTATGAAGCCTTAATAGTGGGACTAGAAATCCTCATTGGATTACAAGTACATGCAGTTGACATATTTGGGGACTCTCAATTGGTGGTTAACCAAGTGAAAGGGATTTTCAAGTGTTAAAGCATAAGCATCCTACCATATTATGTTGTTGCATTACATCTGCTTTCTCAGTTTCAAATAGCAAATGTAACCCATGTTCCAAGATTCTTGAACAATAGAGCTAATGATGTGGCTCAAAAAGCTTCGAACTTCAAGAGAAGGGATAATACCCAAAGGGACATAAGCCAAACAACATATCAGAGATTAATACAACCTTTGAATAAAAGGAATGTGATCTTGGAAGTCAATCATAATAACTTACAAGAACAAGATTGGAGACATCCAATAATGCAGTATTTGGCTGGTCCATCTTCGAAGGCCAGCAGAATAGTTAAATTGCAATCCATGCAATATATGGTATATGGTAATGCTCTCTATAAAAGGGGGAGAGATGGCTTATTACTGGAATGTTTAGGCCCAAAAGAAACATTAATAGCTATGGCTGAGGTTCATGAAGGCATTTGTGGTACTCATCAACCTAGTGTGAAAATGAGATGGTTGCTTCGAAGGCATTCCTACTATTGGCCAACTATCCTTAAAGACTGCATAGAATATGCAAAGGGTTGCCAGGCATGTCAAAAGCATGGAGCAATAAGGCATGTGCCCATAACTGACCTACATGCAGTAGTGAAACCGTGGCCATTCAGAGGATGGGCCATGGATATGATGGAAAAGATACACCCACCTTCTTCGAAGCATCATTGTTTCATTCTAGTGGCCACTGACTACTTCACTAAGTGGGTCGAAGCTAAGCCATACAAGGCTGTAGACCAGACAGAGGTCATTGGGTTCATTAAAGATTTGATCCATAGATTTGGCATCCCACAAACCATAACAGTTGATAATGGGACTGTGTTCGATGGAAAAATGGTGAAGTCCTTTGTGGCAGAATTTGGAATTAGCCTTATTAATTCCACACCCTATTATGCACAAGCCAATAGTCAAGCTGAATCATCCAATAAATCCTTGAAAAAAGGTATACAAAAGGTTGTGGAGGATAATCCTACGGATTGGCATAACCTTTTATTGGATGTTTTGTGGGCTTACAGAACCTCCCCAAGGTCAAACACAGGAGTTACTCCTTATGCTTTAGTATATGGGCATGATACAGTTTTACCTCTGGAAATTAATGTTAAATCTTTGAGGGTAAGATGCCAAGATCAGTTAGATCCTGAGCAGTACCATCAAAGAATGTGCTTGGAATTAGAAGGCATAGATGAAGCCAGAATTTTGGCATTAAATAGCATTCTTTTCCAAAAGAAGAAAGCAGCTAAGAATTATAATAAGAAAGTCAAGCACATTGGTTTCGATGAAGGTGATTTGGTATGGAAAACAATACTCCCAATAGGAATTAAAAGCCACAAGTTTGGCAAATGGTCACCTAACTGGGAAGGACCATATCAAATTTATAGAGTTCTGCCTTTTGGAGCATACCATTTGAGAAATCTGAATGGGTATGTACATCCCAAAAAGATTAACGGCAGATATTTGAAACCTTATTTTCCAACCATTTGGGAAACACAAGGAACAAAATGAACATTAAAATACAAAAACATAAGACTGCTCGAATGATAGACAAAATTTGTTCTTTTATAAGAAATTAAATACATTGTGCCACAAATTGGCCCAGAAATCATTACAATGTCTTAATTGTTTTTGTATAGTGGATTTCCTATTACTAAGTGATGGAAACAATTGAATAGCTGCAGCCATGTCTTCTTTTCGATCAGCCAGCCCTTGGTTGGTGATGTGCAATTTGGTATCAGTTCTAACCAAGGCTTGGTTTACTACGGCCAGCTCCTCTTCAAGCTGAGCTTTCTTCTCCAGCAGTTGGACTCAAAAGTGAGAGGCAAAAGAGTGTTGTTCCTTAAGCGTTGATACCTCGGTATGCACTTGGGAAACAAAACTCTGGTCCCTAGCTAGTTTCTTATCCGCAGTCTTAGCAGCATGACAAATGTTGAGATAGAAATCAATAGTAGCTGCAGCCTAGGATAGATGACTTGAGACATTCATGCCAGACTGCTCGGCAATGTTACAGCATTGAAGGAACCCATTCCTGATGATAGGCCTTTGTAGAGCCTCGAAAGGGATCTTCGAAAAAGAAGTCAGCAGTTCCAGGCATACGTCCAGATCTATTGAAGGTATAGAAGGCCTGCTGCTGGAGGAAAGAAGACACTCGAAAATTTCCAGTAAGGAGTTAGCCAAAACTAATGGCTCAGCTTCAGCACTAAATGTTGGAGAGGTAGAAGGTATGTCGAAGAGACTAGCTAGTCTTCCTTCGAAGATGTCTACCTCATCCCTGGACATGAAGGGCATAGAGAGTGTTGTGGTGCAACCTCTATGGTCTTAGCCACCAACGAATCAAGTGAAGAGGGGCTGGAAGTAGGCATAGGTAATGAACCATGAATTGGAGAACTACCAGCACCCTCTGTAGAAGAATCAACTGCCATTGGGAATGGAGTAGCAGTTGGAGTTTCTGTGAAGGACGGAGGAAGAGCAAGGCTCGAAGGAAAAGTGGACTGAGGTAGTTCAAGGGCCAAAAAAAGGAGATATGGCTCTAAGCCAAGAAGAAGAGATGCAGGAATGCTGTGGCTTAAGGAAGGTATAGAAAGTGTAGGCTTGGGAAGTGGAGGCAGTATTTGAATAGTCTTCACATTCTGCATCTGATCAACTTCAACTGAAACTGGAATAGGCCTCATGGGGAAGATAATTGTTGCTGCAAAAGGAAGAAATGCAAAGCAATGTCAAACTTCAATACAAAAGTCGAAGGAAAAAGCAATGAAAAAATGAAAGAAATTACTTGTTTCAGAAGTGTTGGCACTGATGGGAGAGCTGCGAAGGGAATAATGCTCGATAGTTTGTTGTCTTCGTGCAGCTTCTCCTTGTAATGCATCAGCAGCATGTCACGACCCAAACCCGCCCCTGTAGGTTTAGCATAAATGTGACGATAATCACAGGATTACCTCGACCTCTGAGACAAATTAACAAAATATTAGGGGCTAGCGGAAGCAAATAATAATATACAACGTCCATTGAGCTGTGCAGACATATATGAGACAGAAAAATTTTAAACTTTTATATACATATATACACATCATCTTCACGTCACAATATATATATACAAATTAGGCAGAGAGTGGCTTAATCCCTTTTTCAAAATACACATGACTTGCTGAACCAAAAACATAGTTTAAACTTTAAATTACCAAACGACAACACTTAACATATTCGGAACCTCCACGGGAGGCACATAGGTTGGCTGACAAACAGATTCTAGACAGATGCCTCTAAGCCTGGTCACGCGCCTGATCACCTACATACATGAATAATAGAGTGAGCTAAAGCCCAGTGAATAATAACAGAGTAAAGGGTTTAATGAATGATGTCCATCACAGAGTTAGAAATCAGAGTTTATCTCAGAAACATAATCTTATCAGAAACAGAGTCTTATGCATTTTCAGATTCCAAATCATTTTCGTAATCATTTTCATAATCATTTCCATATTCAGATTTTGCATAAGATTCATAATCATTTCCATATTCAGATTTTGCATAAGATCATATGTGGTACACCCATTAGCTATCCGATCAAGTAGGTCAAAAGACCACAACAAGTGGGTCCGAAGACCACAACAAAGTTGGTACCAACAACCATAAAGGTCCATATCTTGCGCGCAAGCAACCATGGTATTATTACCCCCAGGCAAGGGCCGTAGGCCACGGTATTGTTACCCATAGGGCCATAGGCCACTGTGATTATTACCCAGGCGGGCCATAGAGACTAAGGGTGCCACAACTACTTTTCAGGAAACTGGACATTCATTCATTCATTTCCAACATATCATAGCTTTTCCAAGAATCAATCATTTCGTATCATAGTATACTGAAAATACATAACATTGAACATAACTTTACAAAGTTATTACTCACAGAGGGCTGCAGAAGCAAATCAGACAGACTGGACATATCAGATAAATCAGGCAGATAATGGCGCGCGACCTACATAAGCACATAACATATACACATAGAAATACAATGTTATTTCCTTGATCAAACTTGACTTTCCTGTCTTTTCTGCCCAAGTAGTCTGAGACTCTACTACGTTTATTCTTTCTCATTTAAATAAACCGGGTTCTTATTTCACATATTCATTCATTACCAAGTCCCTTTTTTTTTTCCAAATAGATTGATCCTACACTTGGCTTCTTAAATAATTACTACAAGATCAATGATTCATTCTTTAACTAACTAATCTATGTTGATTAGTAGCTTATTATTCTTTATTAAGTCATAAATTCCTTAGAACATTATTCACATGCATGAAATTGACATCAAAATTACTAGTTTTATATCCTTATAAATTTTCCAACTAGTTTCCATAATCTTGAACTTAGCTTAATTTATAACCCCAATTTAATTCATAACCATAGATGTCCCAAAATATGTTTAATTTAAATAAAATCTCAAATTATAAGTATGGGTTAAAATCTAATTATTAAATCAACACTTTATCTAGCATTAGGATTAATTCTAATTTTCCATAAACTTGATGTTTATAAAACATTTCATTTTTCTCTTCAAAATATGAGATTAAATTAATTCAAATCTTTCAAAATCCATGATGTATGCAATACTAATATGTCCAATTTTATATTAATAACAAAATCAACTTAATTATGAATTACACAAATCAATTTCTTAGAAATTCAACTTAACTCAGTTTCTAACCAAAAACTTAATTTATAATTATAGATGTTCTAAAATGTGCTTAGATTGAACAAACCTTTTAAATTAAATCACATGCAGGGATTAAACAAATGCCTAATTTTCATAATAAAATCAAAACTTTAGGATTAGTTCCCAAATTTCCATAGACTTGATTTTAGTTCCAAATCATCATTTTCTTACCAATTTCCTTCTAATCCCATAAAATTGATTCCTAACTATTTTCTATCTCCTTAAATTATGAAATTGAAATTATAAAACTCCTAGAAAAATATTTGCATGTGTGGAATTAAAACCAACTAATTTTCTATATTCAAAATCAAATCATAATTTAATTCTTGATTTAGCCAAACTTAGGTTAAATTAATTTCCTTCATAACATACCCAAAACTTAATTCATAATCAAAGATATTCCAAAATATGTTTAATTTAAGTCAAACTCTTAGATTACATTACATGCATGGGTTAATATAATTAAAATCAAAACCCCTATTTATTCTTTAATTCCTCCAAATTACATGCATGTAGAATTAAGGCCCAAATTCATGCAAGATTACAAACATTAAATGCAAAATAATTAATTTCTAAGTTGATTTCCATAATTATTAACCTAACTCATTTGTATGGGCCAAATCTTGAATAAACCCTTGTTGCATGTAAATTATAGAACTTGATCCAAGAATAATTCTCTAAATTGAACCCAAATTTAGCAAATTAAAAGAATCATAACTCAAGTTTTTCAACCTAACTTGATTTAACATTCAAAACCCATTTTCCTATCAATTTATATAATTAATCGTCAATTTACTTCTTAATTTCAACTTTTAGCCAAATTATTCATAAAGTCTAAGCTTCAATTTCTTACCTTAACTATTCAATGGTTGGATTTCCTTGAGTCCCCATACAGTTTCCAGCAACTGTTGCTTAATTGAGCTCCCTTTCTAACTCTTTCTCCCTCTCTCCTTCGGTGCTGAGAACTCTCTTTCGGTGCTTCTCAGAGCACCCTTGCAACTCTCTTTTTTTTTTTATTTATTTCTTTCTTTAATTCATTCCTCACGCTTTGCCAAGACAAGATGTGAAGCACGGGCTGTACTCAACAATAAATAAGTGGGTTTGCCTACTCTCTCCCCTCAAATGCATATATAAACATAAGACTCACCACTAACTCCCAACTCTCTAGAATTTTCTCTCACAGCTTTAATATACCAATTAATTGGGTAGAATTAAATTAGTATATAATTATATATCAGCTAAATTAAATACCACTTAATTTTAATAAACCTTAATCAACACATAATCAAATTAATTATAACAAATCATAGATCCCTCATAATTTAATTAGTTTAGTTTGACTTCCATTAAGACCTAATTAATTATATTTAATTCTATCAATCTGAATCAGATTTTTAATCGAACTCCTAAAAGGTTTCAAATATCAAATTAAACATATTTCCATTATCAATTTTAATTTCTCAAGCTATTTAGGCCTTTAATTTCTAATCAGATTTCAAATTCCGTCAATAAATTACATATTTAAATTGGACACACCATAATTAAATTTAACTTATAATAACCACAATTCTCAATCCCCATGACTTAACCAACTCCAATTAGGACCTAATTAATCGAATCTCAATTTCATTAAATGAAACGAATATTTAATTAAACTCCCAAATGGGTCCGTAATTAAAATCAAATTGAATCAACTTTCTATCTTCACTTCTTTAAGCCATTTGGACCCTTAATTTCTCATTCCAAAGTAAATCTTTAATAGAGCTATAAACGAGTCAGATCCCACAATCCTCATAAATCCCAAATTAAATTATAATACTCGGCAATTAAATTTCCAAATCTCCTTAATTAATTAAATGCTAATTGTTATACGTGATGGGGTCATTACAGCCTTCCCCCCTTAAGAAGTTTGGTCCTCCAAACTTAAGACACTAGTACCGAAAATCAGTCATATAATCCGTCTCATTTCATTCAAATCCTAGTAACTCCCTTTTTCATTGGACTTTCTCTTCGTAAATTGAACTTACTCCCAATCACTAAATGGTTAGTAACCCAAATTGGCGATTCATTACCGTTTCTATTGGCGTCAATCACATAACCTCTATGCTCAACTTATCAATCTATAATTCATATACTCCCAATAGTAGGAGATTTCTCTTAAGGAATGTTCATGATTCTCCTTATTTTCAAACTAATCAAAATATTCTGCTATTGACATGGTAGATTCTTCAAATTAAATTTAATAGCCCATGCATTACTAATAGAAAACACGACTTCTCGATCCTTCAGTCCTATTAACAAAATATAATCCCGATACTATCGCTATGCAATCTGTAATTCATCCTATCCCAAAGAACAGACATTAACTTTCATTGACTATGGTCAAGGTTCTTAAGTTATGCACATAACGTACTTTCCCCAAATATGGTTTCACATGTTAACCTATAACAGAAATTTCCGAGAAAAGTTGTCACGTATTAATGGTTTTAGTTCCAAACAAACATCTTGGGTACCAATTATGATGGTAATTTCAAAACAGGGGTGCCCATTGGGTTTTCAAACAGAAACATATTTCACAGAAATTCATTGAGCTTATTGAGTAACAGATGTGGGCTTGCTCTCATATAATGGCAGACAGTCATACCGATCAAATCTGAACTTTACATACTTCTGTGAAATTAAAATTACTATTTTGACAATCTAACTTACACTATCATTCCCAAGTAGTGATTCGATCCATAACAGGTCTACGTTTTACACGGTCTCCTTAACTTCCTTATTTATCTAAGACCACACTTACATAAATAATTCAAATTACATTATCTTAAGCTCATTCCAATTCGTAGGCCTATATTGTTATATTCATTAACTTTTATCAATTGCCACGCGGTAGTTTAGGGCTACACTCTTAAATTTTCCTTTCTAGAAGTCTATATTTTGACTTTGTAACTTGAAATCATTATAAACGTTTCTTTTAACGTTAGAAAATTCAATAGCGATATGATTTTTGTAAATTGGGTCATTCCTTTCTAACTCTCATAGGTTTCAGTCTCCTAACATGGAGTACAATTTTCTTTCTATTCAAACAAGGTCCCAAAAACACATAGCTTGTTAGACTAAACAAAAATCCCAATAATTTTCGATCTTCATCAATGGGTCAAGTCTTGCTCATACTCTTCGAATTTTGACATTACCAAGTCAAGTCTTAGCGATGTGTTAGTCATTTTTTTTTTTTTTGCAATTTCAGGTTGAGTTCTAAATGGTCCAACCAATGGGTTCCATCTATATCAAATAACACAAAACATAGCTTGTAACAAAATATGGGATGAATTGAGTTCATCAATTGAAATCTTTCAAAGTTTTTTGGGATGTTTAACAGCATCTACATAATACTTGGGGTTGATGACATTCTAGACAAAACAAAGGAACAATCGCCTCGGAATCAGGCACACCCGTTCATAGACCGTCGGTGGCCGACCCGTAATCGATTAGACAAATCCACCCGTTTAAAACCGTCGGTGGCAAAAAGATATCTCAACAAGGTGCTACATAAATTTAACGTCCCCTAGCACAAAAGGACCTTTCAAGAATGTCATCAAAACAAAGCTAATACTCGTTACAAAACTAATGGATCATCATTCCTGCTTGATCAAATACTTTTTCAAAACAAAACAAAGCAAAGCAAAGCTTCATCAAAATACTATAACATAGCTTTATAAAAAGAAGTGTCACTCACACATAAACTGTTAACTTCAAGCAGTCCCACTTGTACTTAAGCACCATCCTTAACCAATTTAATCATTTGAGCTTTTTCTTATATTGGGACAGTCTTTTATTTGATGCTCAACTTCCCATATTTCCAATAATTCGATGACACAGTTCTCGATGAATCTTGTGACATATTGACATACTCGAGTAACTTACTTCTCTTACAACCTTGCCTAGAATTACTCATCTTTCTTACCACAAAATTCTTAGTTCTCTTCTTTGATTCACTTTTCACTCCCCCACTTAACTCTTCCTTTTGATCTTGCCATGTAGTATGGGATTCACAACTCTCACCAGATTCTTTAGTACTTCTTCTATTTCACTTAATCACTCTGATAAAGACTCAATTTCCACTCCATTCACACTTTCACTAACTATTCCTAATGACAGAAGAGAGGAGTTGAACACAAGGAAATGGTTGATAACACTTGGGTTAATTTAATTGACTTAATTTATAATACCAAGCACACACCATATACAAGTAGACATTCACATATAGGCATATAAGGACACTGGTAGGGTATCTTATTCATTCCCCAGGAATTTACCAAGAATTTCCGACTCGAAGCTACGCTGGCCGAACGTGATTCCAATCGGACTTTCAAGGTCATTCTACAAGGGCATGAGACTCTACGGTTTAACATTCCACATCATAGGTTCTCACCAAAATGCACTATCGTACATATCAAATGACTTTTCTCATCCTCAATTACCATAGCTCCACCTATTTCATTGATCAACAACTTTCTCAATTTCAAATTATTCTCGTAGTTCAGTTTAACACATAACCCATATAGCTTTCATGACTTTCATTAAAGATTCTAATTTCTCATAACACCATGTTTTCAAAAATCAACATACTTGTACTCCTCAATGTTCTAGCTAAAAATTTTGATTTCCTTATAACATTTGAAATTTCTCAATGTCTCACTAATTCTTAGCTTTTAGCCTCATTCCCAAACTACGTAAACACGTTCTAGTTTCCTTATAATCACCACAATCCCACAATAGCTCATACTACTTAGTCCCAATACTTAAGCATATTACACAAACATATATGCATATTCCTAAATGCACAACTTTTTACTTACTTACTAGATGCATGGAACCTAAATCTGTTCTAGACATTCTAGTGCTCAATGGACACGTGTGTGAGAAATTAACACGTGCTCTGATACCACTCTGTCACGACCCAAACCCGCCCCTGTAGGTTTAGCATCGTAACCGGCCAGTAATCCTGGGATTACCTACGGCCTCTGAGACAAATTAACAAAATATTAGGGGCTAGCGGAAGCAAATAATAATATACAACGTCCATTGAGCTGTGCAGACTTATATGAGACAGAAAAATTTTAAACTTTTATATACATATATACACATCATCTTCACGTCACAATATATATATACAAATTAGGCAGAGAGGGGCTTAATCCGTTTTTCAAAATACACATGACTTGCTGAACCAAAAACATAGTTTAAACTTTAAATTACCAAACGACAACACTTAACATATTCGGAACCTCCACGGGAGGCACATAGGTTGGCTGACAAACGGATTCTAGACAGATGCCTCTAAGCCTGGTCACGCGTCTGATCACCTACATACATAAATAATAGAGTGAGCTAAAGCCCAGTGAATAATAACAGAGTAAAGGGTTTAATGAATGATGTCCATCACAGAGTTAGAAATCAGAGTTTATCTCAGAAACATAATCTTATCAGAAACAGAGTCTTATGCATTTTCAGATTCCAAATCATTTTCGTAATCATTTTCATAATCATTTCCATATTCAGATTTTGCATAAGATTCATAATCATTTCCATATTCAGATTTTGCATAAGATCATATGTGGTACACCCATTAGCTATCCGATCAAGTAGGTCAAAAGACCACAACAAGTGGGTCCGAAGACCACAACAAAGTTGGTACCAACAACCATAAAGGTCCATATCTTGCGCGCAAGCAACCATGGTATTATTACCCGAGGCGTGAGGCCATTATTATTACCCGCGAGGGCCATAGGCCACGGTATTGTTACCCCCGGTTTTGGTAGTTTGAATCGTTTTTATATTTTAAGAACCACGGATTGTAATACTTTTTGTAAATGAATCATGTTGTGATTGTAATATGTGGATGAGGCATGTAGTGATTGTGATATTCTAAAGTTTCAAATTTTCTTTCTTTGAATGAGGCATACAGTGATTGTAATACTTTTTTTTTTTTTTTGAGGAAGTGCACAAGTTGAATTATGTTGAAAATTTATAAAATTTTAAACCGCCAACCTGATTCGCATCCATCCGCCAAACCGCCAATCCGCTTAATCCACATCTGCCGGATTGGCGGACGGATGCGGATTGATTTTCTCCAATCCGCTAATCTGGCGGACGGATGGTGGATTGGAGGAGGGAGGTCGCAACCGAACCGATCCGCGCCCCTATCGAGAACTCTCTTTTCGGTGCTTCTCGAGCACCCTTGCAACTCTTTTTTTTTTTATTTCTTTCTTTAATTCATTCCTCACGCTTTGCCAAGACAAGATGTGAAGCACGGCAACTCGACAATAAATAAGTGGGTTTGCCAACTCTCTCCACTCAAATGCATATATAAACATAAGACTCACCACTAACTCCCAACTCTCTAGAATTTTCTCTCACAGCTTTAATATACCAATTAATTGTGTAGAATTAAATTAGTATATAATTATATATCGCCTAAATTAAATACCACTTAATTTTAATAAACCTTAATCAACACATAATCAAATTAATTATAACAAATCATAGATCCCTCATAATTTAATTAGTTTAGTTTGACTTCCATTAAGACCTAATTAATTATATTTAATTCTATCAATCTGAATCAGATTTTTAATCGAACTCCTAAAAGGTTTCAAATATCAAATTAAACATATTTCCATTATCAATTTTAATTTCTCAAGCTATTTAGGCCTTTAATTTCTAATCAGATTTCAAATTCCGTCAATAAATTACATATTTAAATTGGACACACCATAATTAAATTTAACTTATAATAACCACAATTCTCAATCCCCATGACTTAATCAACTCCAATTAGGACCTAATTAATCGAATCTCAATTTCATTAAATGAAACGAATATTTAATTAAACTCCCAAATGGGTCCGTAATTAAAATCAAATTGAATCAACTTTCTATCTTCACTTCTTTAAGCCATTTGGACCCTTAATTTCTCATTCCAAAGTAAATCTTTAATAGAGCTATAAACGAGTCACATCCCACAATCCTCATAAATCCCAAATTAAATTATAATACTCGGCAATTAAATTTCCAAATCTCCTTAATTAATTAAATGCTAATTGTTATACGTGATGGGGTCATTGCACAGCAGCAGCTTCATCTCTCAGAAACTGTTGCTGTCGTCTCTTCTCAGCCCTCTCAAAAACGATTATTGCCTTGGAATGTTCCTGTTCTACTGTTTTGGCAGCTGCTTCATGAAGCGAGTCCTCACCCAAGTCAGCAGCAGAAACAGTCACCTTCTTCCTCTTCCTCCTTGGTGGTGATACTACTGGTTCCTTTTCGATCTCCCTCTCTTCAATTTGGGGTTCAGATTTTTCAGAGGTTAGTTCTTTCTCCATTACCATAGTGGTTACCTCGAGAGAAGGATGCTCAATTGTATCAGAAGAGGAGGCAGCCACCTTTTGTCTCTTTGTTCTTTGTAAGGGCACTTCTTGCTCTTGTTCAACCTCTTCTTCTCCCAAAGATTCAGATTCCTCAGAAGGGAGGACCAGCTTCCTTTTTTTTTTTCTGTTGTTGTTTCTTTTTTAGAGTAGCTAAAGTTTCAGCTCTCTTAGGAGATTCTTCTTGCGGGGACCCTGCACCAAAGAACATAAGTATAAAGGAAACAAACAAAAGATTCAAAACAAAAAAAAAGAGAGAGAAAACAAAGGCATATACCTTTCTTTGAAGCAGCCCGAGTGGCTTTCGAAGGAGTTGATGTAACAGGAATGGACTGAGGCACAGTGGAGGAAGAGACAGTTTCAGCTCTCTTGGGCTTGGCCACATCTAACACCTCCAGTAGGTTTTGAGGTGAAATGGCTAAATAGATTTCCATATTATTTTCCCACCAATTTTGGTATCTCTTCAATACGGTACCTTCAGGAATGAAAGGGGTGTACTCAAAACTAGCCAAGTCATCTATGAATTTGAAGGTTGCCTCATCCAGCCTTGACTTCCTAACCTTCAAGTCTCTCCTAGTAAGGCTCAGATTAGTGTTGCTGCATAGGGGTATTGGGACCCCTTGTGTGAAACCAAATTGTCTAGCAAATTGAGCAGGACAATAAGGCTCAGCTATACATTTATAAGCTCTGGGGTTCGTGGTCCCAATAAACAGCTCCCTAGGAAGCAGAAGGGAGGCCCATATGTCCTTGTGAATAGGCGAAGCACAGAGCCTGTCACTTAAGAAGTGACTCAACCAAGTTGGACCTATGTTGGTCTCGAAGAGACGAAAACGGTGAATAGGAAGGGCGGCTGGTAGTTGATGGAAGAAAGAGAAATAAAAGGCAAAAGTAGAAGGATAAAGGGAAGCATTGGCCAGTCTTATGCCATGGGTAAGAAAGTGTAACCCAGAAAATTTAAGGCATTTGGATTGTAATTCAGTGAAATAGGCGAAAAGCCAAAGCTGAAGGATCCAGAATGGCCCTCCTAGATTAGCATCTAAGGGCTTCTCGCAAAAGAGGGAACAAACTCTGTATACATGACCTAGAATATATGGGGCTAAGGCTACTCTTTTTTGCAAAACAAAGGCTTTGGCAAGAGGAGCAAATTCAGGCATGATTCTTTGAGAGGAGGTGCAGAAGAAAAATTTGCAAAGCCAGTATAACAAAAAGGAAAAGAATTCCCTATTAGTTACTGGGCCCTCTTTTTTATTCTCAGCTTTAACAAAATCGCTGTAGGATAAGTTAAGAGAGGGGAGGGAAAAAGAGACTGTTAAGTCAGGGAAATTTGGTGTAATGAGGGTACCAATAGGAGATACTCCTAGTAGATGGCAGATGTCAAGAACAGTAGGAGCCATCATCCCACATCTAAATTGAAAGAAATTGAAGATAGGGTTCCAAAAACATAAAGCAGCAGGGATTAAGAAAGGGTCCTCCGAGATAGTTACCCTAGATAGTCGGAGATCATCGAGAAGGCAGAGTTCTTGAAGGTCCAGTGTCCTCGCAGGGATGACCTGATCATACCATTCTTGCCACTCCGGTCTCGTTGTGGGCCAACATCGGTGCGGGCGATTGATTCTCCAGTTCCTTCAATCGAGACCACCTTCATAAAGGAGACATTGGTTTTCCAGACGAGGATATAGAGCTGGAAGATCAGCAGGGATCTCCTTGAATATTGGCCCGAACACGTAGTCTTGCTGCTCATGACGACGAGGGACAAAAATACGCCCGTCAATGGCGCTTTTCCTCCCAGCTTGTACTTCTCACATTCTACGTCAATAAGCCTTTTCAAGGCTACGGATGAGCTCACACGCTCTACGATTGGCACTTCTGGTGAAGAAGAAGCCATTGATGGTACGTTTTTCGAAAAGGAAGGGGGGAAGTAAAGAGGAGTGAAAGATATGAGGGTTTGTGCGTTAAAGGAGCAAAGGATTTCAAAAACACGAAGCAAGAGGGTTTTAAAAAGAAAGCTTTTGTGTCTGAAAATCTATTGCATAAGTCGTTAAGTACTAAAAGTACGAATACGAGGAGTCTTTTCCAATATTGATAGTTTTGGAGGGAAAAAGCACATTCCGGATGTTGACGCCAGTTTCGAAGCAAGATATTTGGCTTCGAAATGAGATTTTGGCGCCAAAAAACCAAACAACAACGGCTTCGAAGTACATAAGCCGGTTTCGAAGCGTACTACATGCTTAAAAATGCTAGAATGCTCGAATATTGGTCCACTTCAAAGGGTTTAAAGACCTGTGTGAGGGTTATTAATCAAAGTAACGACCTTCGGAGCAAATCCTCGGATCCTTTAAAGATGAGGAGCACTGTTCGAAGCATTAAAACCAATCGTTGGTTTTTATATATATAAGAAGGAATTGCTTTTGAACCAAAACAGTATAGATTACTCTTCGAAGCAAAAATGGTCAATTTGAAATTGATTGGCTATATTAACCATGACCATATATTGGTTATAGTTAGTTTCGAGAGGTAATGTGGTTAAAATTCAAAGCATTAATTTCAGATGATGTCAGCCAGAATTGTCAATTTTACTCCATAAATTGGAAAAAGACATGTTGGTTTTTTTAGCGTTTCATTAAACAATTGAGTCTAAATTCGAAGGATGAGATTGTTCAATTCGAAGCTATGAGTTGGCTTTTAAAGACAAAAGGATGCAGAGTCAAACAATGTCAAATACAGAAGGACTTTGTTTGTATTGAAGCCAAGACAATTACATTAAGTAACCCTATTTGGGTACAAATGCAAGCTCATAAAAATAAGGAATAGAATAAATAACAAGATCATGAAACTTTGTCCAACAATGATCAATGAATGTTTGTTCTTTCTTTATTATATCTTCTATCTCCTCTAATGTTGGCTGCATAAGTTGGTGTGCTCTCACTTCATAGTAGAGCTCCTCAGCCTTTATTTCGAAAGCCTCTTCCCTCAATTTTTGTTCCAACTCATCTATAACCAAATCATCCCAATACGCAGAATCTTTATTTTTGAAGTCATCGAAATCTTCGATGAAGTTCTCTGCTTCGTACTAGGCATGAATTCGGTGAGACGAATGTTGATCCAAAGATTGGATGGTGTCCTTGGAATTTCGATGCGAGTGGAGGAGTACCGGGAGTTGGTCCAGGAACATGTGAAGTTCTGCTTGGGCAATGGGATTAAGGACATGGCCCCTAGTCAGAATATCACAAGCCCATCGAAAGTTCTGGAGATGGATGTCATCCTCAAGAACATTGAAGGGCAAGTGAGAGAAAGCCGCAAGTAGAAGTTGAGCTTGTTCCCGCTCAGCTGGAGTTGGGGATGATGGTGGTTTGTAAGGTGGAAAGATTTTGTCCATGGGAAGGGCAAGCCTTAGTTTCTCTGTCCAGGAAAGAGTGGGAGGAGGAGAAGGAATAGATGGTTCTGCTTCAGAAGATGGAGAAGGTGTGGATGCTTCTATTCCAGAAGGTGGAGAAGAAGGTGTGGATGCTTCAATTTCAGAAGTTGGAAAAGAAAAAGTGGATGCTTCTGTTATGGGAGATGGTACGGGAGCGGAAGGAACAAAGGCATTAATGTAGTCAAGCCAGTCAGAAGAGCAAATCTTCGCCTTCTTGGCTAAAAATGAAGGGCTGTACATTATCTTTGTGGGCATAGAGGATGTGTACCAGGCCACAAGCAGATTCTCCTCCAAACTACGTCGAAGGTCAATGGGCACATAAGGATAGACCACCGAGCTTCGAGCGTAAGAGGGAAAATCTAAAGGGTCAGCGAACTCAACAAAATGGTGATTGATTCGTTCCCTCAAGTCCCAAGACTCAGTCTTGACCGGTTGTCCATCAAAACCCGGAAGATGAAGAAGTTGTAGCTTCATCCCAAGTAGAGGTTTGTGAAGAAGAACTTCCCAAGTCCATATTTGCAACTTGTTGAAGCAAAGGCTTGAGAATAGTTCGTTCAAAGTACAAGGGGAGTTTAGAGGAAGAACTTCTTGTATCTGTAAATTTGTAAACTGAAGGATTGAGGGCAATGTGTTCGTAGTCCAAAGGTTGATAATTTGCAAAAGCCTCCATGATCTGAATATAGAAGGGCGGGTAAAGGTGGCTAATGAATGCGTGGAGATTCTTTCGAGGGGAAACAACATTACTCAATGGCTCTTCGTATGCTTGATCAATAGAGTGAGAAGTTGATTGAGCCATAGTTCGTTCGAATGCTAAAGGTATTAGGATGTTCAACAAGTTGAGAGTTAATGCAAATGATCACCAAATAGGTGACAGTTGTGTTTCCTAAAGATAGATTCTATGCACGTTCTAAAAGCGCGGGAAAAGCTTTTGATCCACTAATATCTCCAAGTATTGGGTATATTAGTGCGGGGGGTAATGTTGGCTACATATTTTGTAAAAGCCAAATCACAGTTTGACACGTGGCGGAATAAGAGTATTATGGGAAAATAATTCAAGTCTTCGATCCTGATCGAGAACGTGGCAATGAACATTGGTTCTCACGAGATCTGAGTAGCACTAGATCAGTAAAGAGATACAAGATGACGTGGCTTCAACGGTTACTCATATTCAAATTCAAATACAGGAGGGAAGCTCAACTGCAAGAGATGACGTAGTGGGACTACTTCTAAGGCAGCATGATCAGCGATCATGGAGGAGTGGTTCGACGGTTTGAAGTGCAGTTTGAAGGTCATCTTTGACAAGTATAAATAGCAGGGAAGCCCTCAGAAAAGACCCCCAGACTCAGATCATACAAACCAGTCTTTACTTCATATTTTATTTTCCAGTTTTATATTTCATGTACTTTAAATACCTGCATTTTAAATACTTGCACTTTAAATACCTGTTCTTTAAATATCCGCATTGCACTTCGATTCATAGGAGTAGTTTCAAGTAGATTCAAGTAGACTGTTGTTGTAAACCTCTTCGAGGCTGAGTTTGGACTATTGTAAGTGTTCATTTTAATGAAATATTTCGATTGTTCTTCATATTAACTGTTATTTTTCTTAATTTCTCCTAAATCAAGCCACCAGTAAAAGTCCTCTTCATTGAGGCTGAAAGAACTAAAACACAATCGTTTGATAATTGGTTGGCAATTATAATTTCTGTAAGGACTGATTGATCCTTGCTGGCACGCTCGCATTTACAAAAATATCCTTCGAAAAGCCAAAAAGCCAACAACATTATATCATTAAATATTTTTTGAAAAAATTATAACACTGCATTACTCAGATCAACTGCTAGTTGTTATATTATGAAAATAATAATAGCAACGATTGATATGCCATGATATTAGGGATTAAATTATGAGATAGGTAAGAGATGGGATAAATGATTATAAATAATGGATGTGAAGATGGAAGATGGGGTCAATGAGAACTCGGGGATACTGTTTTTTATTATCTCAAGATTAAATAATGATGAGATAATTCCCTCTATTTGTAACAACTCAAATTTTTAATTATTCTGTAAAATTTATATTAATATTATTTAATTACAGTTAAAAAATATATGATCTATTTTATATTATTATGTATAATTTTATAAAATAATATAATTATTAAAAATTGAGAGGTCAAAGTATAAATAATAATAATAATAATAATAAAAAAAATAATAATAATAGATATGGTAGTAAAATAAATAATTAACTTTATATTAGTATATGATAAAGTGTAATTTAATTAAGAATTAATTTATTTATATAATTATATTAAAATATTAGATTAAAGGGTAATTATCTTAAATATTTATTAAGGTTAAGAATGAATCTATATAATTATTGAACGAATCCGGAGAGAGAGATGCGTCGGGCCACGTGTTGGCCAACTGACGCTCGCACCTCCTTATAAATAAGGAGGTGGTGATCCTGGAAAGGAAAGGAAAAAGAAGAAAGAAGAAAGAAAGAGAGAATGAAAGAAAAGAAAGGAAAAAGAAGAAAGAAGAAAGAAAGAGAGAATGAAAGAAAAGAAAGAAAAAAGAGAAGGAAGAAAAAGATAGTGGAAGTTGAGACGGTCTTTGATAGTGAAAAAAAAAAAGTAAAGTATTAAAGTTAAGGTGAGTTATATTATACCTTGAGTCACTATAATATATTTTACGTATGTTTTGATCTACCAAAATTTGTTTTACAGAAGTTATGTTTTATTAGTATATTAATAAAAGTTATATTTTATAAATGTTTCAGTTACGTAGTTTTATTTCTGAACCCTATTTGCTTAAAAGGTTTATATTTTAAAGAATATTTGACTATGACCTTATATACAATTATGTTTTGTAAGTATCACCACGGGAGTCCTACGCCTTGAGGGACTTAAATAACCATTGGCTTCTGTTGGGTTACTTTGTGGCCCTCTAATCCATTGACCTCTGTTTTGTGCGGAGCTAAGTGTTACACTATTGTGGGAGCCACCTCTAGAATCCGTACGAACCACCTCTTGAATCCGTACTTCTGTTCTGATTGTCACTTCTGTGACCTCTGTTATGTTCTGTTCTGTTTTATACCGTGATTATAATCATTTACTTACATAATTTCCGTATTTCAGTTTCTGCCACTTAAATGATTTGTTTACCAAATTACCGTGGTTATGATTATTTATTTACATAATTTCTGTATTTCAGTTCTGCTACTTAAATGATTTATGTACCAAATTGAGTTATGTAAATGTTTGGCCTAACTAACTATCCATGGTTATTTCGTGTCCCTTATACTCTTGGTATAATATTTCTCACTCTGTCATGTGCTTATAGTTGTTTACCAATTTTCAGGAAATAATGCAATTCAGAAATGACTTTTGGAAAGTCTTAGATGCGGGGCTGCGGAATAGACACATACAACACTTTTATGATATTTTTATATGTAAATATCGGCCTTTTTGTCAGTAAATTTTGTAATAAAAATAGAAGCTTTGATGATTATTTTGATACCCTCATTTAAATTTTACTTCTGCTTGCGTTTATTGATTTGATTAAGAATTGGCTGGAAGTAACGCCAGTTACTGGCCATCACGATACTTAATCCTTGGGTACATGGAGTGGATCGTGACAAATGGTATCAGAGCAATAGTTTATAAAAATAAAATAAATAAAAAAATCATTTGAGCATAGGACACATACACATTTAAGAAGTAGAATGGCGAGTAATTAGTACCGAATTATTATATTTTGTTCGTCGATTTAATTATATTATAATTTTATATGATTATATATATAATAATTTATTTATTTATTTTAGTGTGCCTCATTTGTGAAAGATATTCGATATAATTTATATTTGTTATAGTAAAAGAAGGACAAGAAAAGAAGGATGTCGGGCTCAAGCACCCCCAAAATTATAATATAATTAAATACATATAATTTTCAGTTCAGTATTCAAAAAAAAATTATTTATTTTGATTTTTTTTTTAAAAGTGGGTTCAAATTATAAAGATACTAATTTTGAAACTATTTCCCATCAATAAAAAGTTCATCTCAAAATTTTCAAATTCTTGCATATAATTCTGTCATTGTGTTCTCATTTTATTTTATTTTTATTTATTTTTATCGTAAACAAAGCGAGTGAAATTTTTTTAAAATCGCTCTTTATTTCTTATTTTGGCCCAAAACAATTTTTGATAACTAGGCAGTGAATTATTTTTTGTAAAGTTTCTTCTCTTTTTTTTTGAGATAGTATTTTCTATCAGATTAATCATCTAATATATATTTATCAGATTGCGCATCGGATAGCTTACATATAACAAATTTTGAGGACAAAATTTTAAAATGAGGGAAGATTGTAACAACCCAGATTTTTAATTATTCTATAGAATTTATACTAATATTATTTAATTACAGTTGAAAAATATATGATCCATTTTGTATTATTATGTATAATTTTATAAAATAATATAATTATTTAAAATTGAGGGGTCAAAGTATAAATAATAATAATAGATGTGGTAGTAAAATAAATAATTAACTTTATATTGATATACGATAAAGTGTAATTTAATTCATGATTAATTTATTTATATAATTATATTAAAATATTGGGTCAAAGGGTAATTATCTTAAATATCTATTAAAGATAAGAATGAATCTATATAATTATTGAACGAATTTGGAGAGAGAGATGGACCGGGCCACGTGTTGGCCGACTGACGCTCGCACCTCCTTATAAATAAGGAGGTGGTGATCCTAGAAAGGAAAGGAAAAAGAAGAAAGAAGAAAGAGAAGGAAGAAAAAGATAGTGGAAGTTTAAAGGGTCTTTGATAGTGGAAAGAAAGAGTAAGGTATTAAAGTTAAGGTGAGTTATATTATACTTTAAGTCACTATAATATATTTTACGTATGTTTTGACGTACCAAAATCTGTTTTACACAAGTTACGTTTTATTAGTATATTAATAAAAGTTATATTTTATAAAGATTTCAGTTACATGATTTTATTTCTGAACCCTATTTGCTTAAAAAGAAACCCATGGATATGTTTGTTTATATTTTAAAGAATCTTTGATTATGACCTTATATACAATTATGTTTTGTAAGTACCACCACGGGAGTCCCACGCCTTGGGGGACTTAAATAACCATTGGCTTCTGTTTGGTTACTTTGTGGCCCTCTGATCCATTGACCTCTATTCTGTGCAAAGTTAAGTGCTACACTATTGTGGAAGCCACCTCTAAAATCCATACGAGCCACCTCTTAAATCCGTATCTCTGTTCTGTGCGGAGCTAAGTGCTACACTATTGTGGGAGCCACCTCTAGAATCCGTACTAGCCACCTCTTGAATCCAGATTACATTACATTGTCACTTTTTGTGACCTCTGTTTTCGATACGTTTATCGTGATTATGGTCATTTACTTACATAATTTCTGTATTTCAGTTTCTGCCACTTAAATGATTTGTTTACCAAATTACCGTGGTTATAGTTATTTATTTACATAATTTCTATATTTTAGTTTCTGCCACTAAAATGATTTGTTTACCAAATTACCGTGATTATGGTTATTTATTTACATAATTTCTGTGTTTCAGTTCTGCTACTTAAATGATTTATGTACCAAATTAAGTTATGTAAATGTTTGGCCTAACTAACTATTCATGGTTATTTTGTGTCCCTTATACTCTTAGTATAATATTTCTCACTCTGTCATGTGCTTATAGTTGTTTACCAATTTTCAGGAAATAATGCAATTTAGAAAAGGCTTTTGGAAAGTCTTAGATGCGGGGCTGCGGAATAGACACACACAATATTTTTATGATATTTTTATATGTAAATATCGGCATTTTTGGTCAGTAAATTTTGTAATAAAAATAGAAGCTCCGATGATTATTTTGGTACCCTCATTTAATTTTTACTTCCGCTTGCGTTTATTGATTTGATTAAGAATTGGCCGGAAGTAACGCCAATTACTGATCATCATGATACTTCACCCTTGGGTACGGAGAGCAGGTCGTGACACTATTATCATTTTTTATTTATCTTCTTTTTTTAATCATTTAATCACCATATGAATATTAAAATTATTCAAAAATTTTATACCATGTGTATCAAGCGTGGAGTTATTTTGTTAGGAGAAGGCTTCTCACTAATTAAGTATTTCAATTGAAGGGTATTGCTGGGTTTCTATGGGCTCATAACGAAACTTATATTAATAATTTAAATCATTTAATATGTAAAAGTTGTTTAGTATTTTATTTTTGAAAAAAATTATAATGGTCAAATATCGATAGTTATTTGATCATATCACATTTATATGAATAATTTATTTTAAAAACTATACGTACCGTTGACATAAATATGATCAAATTAAATAGTTATCGATATCCGATCAATATGATTTTTTTATAGAGATGAAATACTCGACAAACCCTACATATTTGTTGAATATACCTCCTTAGTAGAGTATGAGATCCAATTAATTTATTAAAATATTTAGTTTGATTTAATATTAATTATTAATTATAATATATTTTTAATATATTTAATGTTCCGTTTGATAACTGCTAGGACTTTGATAAAAAATTTAAAATTCAGCAATATATATATTGTTTAGTTCTTCCGAAGTCGGTGCGGCTGTTAGAACATTGAAATTCAATTCAATGGAATCAAGAGTTTTGGTGAGACAGTGCCTGGGAAAAATCTCACTTTTTTGGGTCAAAGAGTGCTACGTTTTGGCTGCTGGTTTGCTTCCTTTATTGGCTACTTTGAAAGATTGGTTGTTTAGATATTTGGTTGATTTGGGTTTATTATTTTTAGTTTTCTATAATTCTGTTTTGAAGATTTTTATTTATCTATTTGATGAGATATTTTCTTTTGATTATATGTGATTATTTGAAATTCATCTAAGGGTAATTTGTGAGACTATTCGTGTCTCGTTTGTAATTATTTAAAAACTTTTTGATTGATAATGGAATTAAATTTCGATTCCGTAAACATACCTCATATTGAGAGAATCACGTAAAAATTCTTATGTCATTGTTGATTTAATTTTTTCACATTAATTCTTATTTTCATTGATTAATTTATTTATGAAAAATCAATTATTCTTCTTAACAACTAAACGAATTGAATAATTGATGCGATCCAAGAAGACCCAATAACATCATTCAATTCTATTTGAACTATAGAGAAGCCTTCTTCATTTTGTAAACCCTGTCAATATTAAAATAGTGAGATCTTTCGTTATAAATGGTACGATAATGCTACGTAGCTCAAATTTTGTGGCTCAAATGGCCAAAACGACATCGTTTTGAGTACAGAACAACATAAAAATGGTCAAAACGACGTCGTTTTGGCCATTTGAGCTACTTTTGAGCCACAAAATTTGAGTTACGACACATTTTCTTAAATGGTATACATCACACTTTAATTGGAGGCCTCAAAAAATGTACAATGTTCATACGCCAATATGTGAATAAAATAGTTGACCTTTTTAAAGATGTTTTAAAAAGATGGTTATGAAATTAATTTTTTGATTTTTTTTTTTTATGAGAGATAAAATAAGTTAAAAATTAAAAAATAACTTTTAGTCCACTTTTTAAAATACTCCTAGTATAAATCCACTTTCATTTCTCTTGAGAGAGAAGACAATTTATGTTGGTGTGTGTCTCACTTCAGTAGGAGTTGTTTGAGATGTCTTAAATAAATGTATTTTTTGTTTTTTTGAACTAAAAAATTGAAAATATATATATATATGTTTGGGTTAATTTTTTTGTCTTTTTACGAAAAAATGTGTAATAAAAAATTATATAAATAAGTATATAGGAGAAGTAAGTGTAATAAGCTGTACGGCACCTTTTTTTGAGCAGAGTGTAGGAGATAAGGACATGATTACCTCTTTTGCGGGCAACTATTTGGACTGTATTGTTCGGCTCGTGGGACCCACCATGAGTCTCATTTTGATAATCTGAACCGTTCAATATGTAGAACTTGTCGAGTACTATATGCCTGTAAAAAAATCACATTGATCGGATATCGAAATCACATTGATCGGATTAGTTTTTGTTCACCAGTTAACTATAACACCATCCTTTTTTTATACAAAACTGATTTGATCATATAGTTGGCGATATCCGATCAACGTCATTTTTTACAAGCATATAGTACTCAACAAGTTCTACATATTGAACGGTTTAAATTATCAAAATGTGATCCATTGTGGCCCCCACAGACTGAACAGCACAGACTAAATGGTTGTCCGCGAATGAGGCAATCATTGCTAGACCAGTACAGCAGACCAATCATGCGGACAGCCCATCGCTTCAGCAAAAAGTTGAGTTGTATTTTTTTATGTGCAAATTTATTTTTTTTTTGAATAGTGATAACTTGTTAACTTTTTAAATAATTTTTTAATTTTTAATTTTTTTCAAGATATACCAAATCAGGCTTAAGTCTAATGCACCACGTCATCATACTGATGCGGTGTATCAAATTAATAAAATTTTAATGACAATAATAATTATTAATAAATTTTTTAAATTCCTTCATATATATTATGATTTTTTCTTTTATATATTATTTTTATTAGTCAAACACATTGTTGATATGGTATGTCAAAGTTATAAATTCTCTCCGATCAAAAAAAAAAAGGTTATAAATTGTCGTGTCCCACTCCAGTAGGCTGATGCACCCCGTCTTCATGTTGATGTGATGTATCAAATTAATAAAATTTTAAAAAAAAATGATAATTATTGTTAAATTTTTAAAAATTCCTTATTATGGCTTCTTTCTTTCATGCATTTTCATTGGTAGAACACATTGTTAATATGATATGTCAAACTTATAAAATAACTTCTCTACACACTGGGTCTACGCTTTTATTTGATCCATAATCACAGCCAAGCAAATTTGATGAAATTTTATTATCAAATATATTTTATTTTATTTTTTTATAAATAATTTACACAAACACTAATGTGAACACTAGAATAATAAAATCACTAAAGCAAATTGATTGGCTCAATAGTCTTTTTCCCAATAAAGGCACAAATATGCTCCACCTTGTACGTAATTAGTTAGGATTTTTCTCTTCTTCCGCACTCTTCTATTTAGCACTCTCTAATTATATCCAACAGATGAAGATACGTGGTAATGAGAGATCCAAAGGCAAAGGAGAGAGAACGTTCTGTGCATGTCACTTGACTGACTAGACGATCGGTGCAATATTTGTTGATTGTGATTGTTATTTTTATTGATGGTAACTATCATCTTATTATCGAATGACCGATTAAATGACCTACAAGAGAGTGCAAGATAATGACTGAATTGAATAATGCTGAAAAGAAGACGATTCTAATTGTTTAAGATAGTAAGATCCATCACTTTCGTATTGAATTTTAAGAGGTAAGATGTGAAGTGATAAATTATGAGTAGGGTGAAATCCACCAAATAATTTTTCCATATTTAGTGGGGACAGTGACGTCAGTTTCCACTTTGCTTCGCTCCAAATTTGTGATGGAGGTAGGGGTGTAATTTTGGCCCGGTCCATCCGGGCTCAAGCCGAGCCCATGTCGGGCCTTGCAGGCTCCCATAAAAAAAATCAGGACGGACCGAGCCGGCCCACGGGTCAGAAAACTAGGCCCAAGCCCAAGCCCAAGCCCAGGGGTATTTAGGCTTTGGGCGAGCCAGTGAGCCGGGCCTTGGGCCTGGGCTTGGGCTTTGAGCGGGCTTAGGTGGGCCTAAACAATTTTTTTTATTTTTTCCACCAAATTTTATTATTTTTCATTAAAAATAACACTGGGCTCGGGTGGGCCGGGCTTTTGAGCGGGCCTTGAGCAAGCCGATGGACCGAGCCAAGCGGGCCGGGCTTCAAAACGATGACCCAAGCCCTGGTCGAAGGCCTCGAACTGGGATCGGGCTTAAACGGGCCTTAACAGGCCAAGCCCACCTCGAGCCACCCGCGAGTCACGAGCCAAAATTACACCCCTAGATAGAGGCTGAGGAGCGTTTTCCATTTTAGATTTTTTAGAGAAATTACAAAACGGTAAAAAGTGAAAAAAAAAAATTAGGAGTAGAATTTTTATTGTGATTCTTTTGCAGAAAAAATTGTACCTTTTTGTATTTATAATTATTTTTTATCTTTTACATTAATTTATAATTTTTACTAGATTTTTTTCATTGTTTTTGCTATGATTATTACCATTCTTGTAATAATCTATCATTGCAAAAACAAACAAACAAAAAAAATTGTAATTGAGGCTCTATTTGACAAGTGGTTAAAATAATCAAAAATTATTTTAAAAAAATAAAAAATTATTCTCAAATATTTTTATTGACTCATATTTTAAAACCCCCAAAAAAAACAATTTAAACTCTAATCCATCGCTGCACTAATCTTTAAAGATGACCAAAAGAAAAAAAAAATCATCATTTAAGCTATATTTGGTTCATGATTTTAGATAGAAATTTGAAAAGATAAACAAAAAATATTATTAAAATGTAAATGAAATAGAATTACATTTCATATATTTTTTCTCTTTTTCTTTATCAATCTCTATTAAAATTTATGATTCAAATACAGTGTTAAAAGACAAAAATATCATGCTCAATTTGAGGTGGATACTGTAAAAAAAAGTATTTATATGGAAAGCAATGATATATCTACACAAAAATTTCTCAAATGAATATTGATGATGAAATAACTTCAATGGAGGATGGGTCGGACTAATCCACTCTTCTAAAGGGCTGCTGGGCTTGGTATCCTTAAGAGGTGCCTGCAAAAAGGTCCAAAAAGAAAGGTAGCCCCCCGACGGACACTCCGACGACCAAATTAGGTTATGACAGATTAATTTTAGAGAGAGAAACAAAGGGGTAAAGACTTAACCTTTAACGTATCTCGAAAGCTTCTTTATATCCTTTAATTATCATTTTCTTGTCCATTCTGAGCTGTCTTGTTGGCCGAAAGTCTATTGGTTAACATCGTTTATGGTGACTCTGCATACTCCGGCGTAAGGGGTCTTGCTGCATTTAATGCTATAGTGGCCTCATTAAATGACTGATGTGTGGGTGCAATAACTTTGTATGATCTTTGTTTGCTCACGTAGCTAATTCCCTACTTGACAAGTGTTTGAATACTATTGGTCCTAGGCCAGCATTGGCTTCTCAATGTTACTAGGCTTATTAAGCTTTAACACCTGGGTCGTGAGCTAGGCCTTGAGCCGTGGACTGGCCCCCTTGGGTGCCCATCAGTATCAGTAGTCCTCCATTCCCAAGTGTAGCTTTAGTCCAACTAAGGGAATAAAAAATGAGATAATAGTGCCCCAGAAAGCCAAAGAGATGACAAAAGGGAAAGAATGGAGAAAGATGGTGGGCGTGACAAAGGACGACTGGGAGCGGGTGCGGTTAGTGGGCGACCGAGGAGAGAGGTAACCGACCAACGTAGTGGCCGACCGACGTAGTGGTCGATTGTGGAGGGAGGTGACCAATCGACGTAGTAGTCAACCGATGAGGCATTTATGGTGCACGAGGCTCAAGGTACACGAAAAGCACGTAATGTGAAGTGGAATAGATGGGGGAGAGGAAAGAGAATGAGTACGATGAAGGAGGAATCAAGGCTGTACACGTGGGGCAATCTGGGCCACTAGTGAGGAATGTGAAGCGGTAGTAGCAAGTGAAGGGGTTGTATAGGGGGTGATGTAGGAAAGACAGGGTTTTAACTTGGTGGAATTTTTAAACTGGTGAATTTTAACCGCAATTCTTGGAACACAGGCAAACTTTGGGCATTCGGACTAGTACGATTTACTTACCTTACTGCAAAAAATCAGAACATCCCAGACTTTAGCTCCGACATCTCGATAGACTCTCCCCTCTTTCACATCAAAATTTTTCTCGCCCTTATAACCAAAACGATATACAGAAACGTGAAGGAGATGGCACAAGACAAAACATCGGCCATGACATCGAATGCGTTGGGAGAGGATGACAGAATGGCACTGGCAGAACAATATAGAGTAAAGAGGCTAGGCGAAATGGGCGTGGAGCAGCCAGTGTGATCCGTTCCGGGGACAATGATCTCGGTGGCCCAGCCAATTAGCCAAGTGGCGCCTAACCATTGGCATACCAAGGCTAACAAATCTACACTAACAACAGAGGATCTAGAGCAGTAGCGTAGCAAATACCAGATTTTGGTAGATGTAGAGTTGAGATTGCCAACGGCGAAGGAGAAGGCGTCTGATGCATGGCCGATAAAGTTCGCACTATACGAAGAGGCGCTGCAGGGGCGCTTAAGGCTACCCCTCCCACAGTTAGTGGTCAAAGTGCTGAATCGCTTGGAGATGGCTCCAGGACAACTAATGCCGAATGCATGGAAGATTCTATTTGCTTGTGCGATCACATGGCCACGGGCAACTGAAAGAGAGGTAATGGCGATTGATGAATTTTTTTCGTGCTACAAGGCTTCAAGGCAACAAGAAAGATGGGTGACCCTATAAGCAATTTTTGAGAGGGGATTGGTGGCGAGACTACCCTCGTCAGTGAAGGATTGGGGACCAAAGTGATTTTTTGTGTCGGCGAGTGGCAGGAAAGGAGTGCACACGATTTGGAAAGTCCCCACAAAATCGGGAGCCAAAGTTAGACACGGCGGTGAAGAGGATGGTCAAACAGGTAAAGAAGTGGAGGGAAAATGAGGGGCTAAAATAGGACGACCTCGTCCAGCCCTCAGTTCTGTTTGCCTTGAATCTAGGGCCTCAACCAATCAAGGGAGACCTTGTGCCAGAGGAGGTGGAAGCAAGGAGGAAAGTGCAGGAGGCAGAAGACAAGCGAGCTTTTGCGATGGTAGATAAATATAAGAAAAAATAGTTAGGCCCAACGCCAAAGCTGGTCACAAAGCGATCGGTCCGACCACGACCCAAACTCTTGGGAGAGAAGGACTTAGCAACATTTGTCCCCCTACAACCGCTAGTGGATCCGCTGAAGGATGGATGTAGAGCAAGTGTTGAGAAGAAGAAAATGAAGGGGACTTCAGAAGGTAGGGAAGAAAGGCCCTTGGTGAAGAAGATGAAAGAGGAGGTGGTAGAGATGCCCCCAACAGTGGGAGGAGATGAGACCAAGGCTGGGTTGGATGCAAAGGGAGGTATAGTTGAGCCCCCAATCGCTGAAGCGATGAGTTAAGTGGAAGAAAATAAGGAATACCAAGTGTTGATCAAGAAGAGGGAGCCATGAGGGACTAATCGACAAACCTGTCTGCAGTGGACTTGCCCCTAACAGATTTAACCTCTAGCCAAAAGTTGGGGAAAGAGCGGGCGAGTTCACTGGAGAGGAGCACCATTGTGTGGTCATTGGGGACTGTCACTTATTATGTAAATGTGGTAGCTAGCCGCCTAATAGTGGATGGGGGGCAACCCCTCTAAGGTGCAACGGGAGGTCAGGATTGGTGCAGACCATTTGTTGGGGATCATCGAGGATACGGCCGTACGGGGTGTTTCACAATTTACAGAGGTCGACCTCATGAGAGGATTATGCGCAGCGCTAATGGAGGCAGCAAACCTGGCGGCTGCTCAGTTGGGCAAGGGAGTGGGGGCAAAGGTGGAAGCGGAGCCGCTGAAGGCACAATTAAAAGAGGTTCGAGCGCAATTATAGAATGTAAGGGTGAAGACAACTAGTTGGAGAAAGACAACGCGGAGCGCCTGCGCAAAGGGTATGGCCTATACTCAAAAGGCAAAAAAGATAGAGGTGTTGGCGGTGGTTCAGGGTTACTTGGCTGAGCGCACCAGGATAGGCCAAGCTGAGGTTACTGTCGAGCTGTTAGTCGTCAAGGCTGAGCTTGAAGTGGTGCGTCGCAAGGTGGTATCTCTAGAGTTTAAGCTAGCAGAAGAGGACTGACGAGGCCCAACAAGCCTACACCACTGTCAATGAGAGATTGGAAGAGGCTCTCATAAATAATGAAGAGCTGCATGATCAAGCCTTGAAAGATAAAGAGGAAGTGGATGCACAAGTTGCAGAGTTGGAAGGGGCATTGGGAGAAGAAAAGACCAAGATAGTGGAGTTAGCCAGGATGATGGCGTCTGCGAGAGCTGCCTATCCCGATCTGTGCACCGTAGCGGTGGAATAATTTAAGCTATCTTTCGAGTTCCAAATGGCTGTTGATGTGGCTATAGCTAGGAGCTTGGCCAAAGAGGGGAAAGTTAGCGTTGGGCCATCAAACGTGGTTGTTGCTGAGCTGGTGGAGGGTCAAACCAAAAAAGAAATAATCCAGAGTTTTCAACAATCAGACTATTACAAGCATGAGATGAACATGTACTGGGACAGTGGCTGGACGAACTTCAAGTATAAGGCGAAGGAGCTCTTTCCAGACACGGACTTCAGCGGTGTGAGGCTAGGAGAGGGGGACATTGCTCAGACCCCACTGGATAAGGGCGTTGAAGAAAAAGATTTGGCATCCAGCAAGGACGAAGGAGGTGAAGGTAGAGCAGATTGAAGATTGGACCTAGGCTTAGGTGTTTTGTTCTTTTTGAATTGAAATAGCTCTTTGTAACAAATGGTTGAAGCTTGTAAATAATTTGTGTTTAAAATTGTTGAATTAAAATTTTTTTGTGTTAGTTGTTGTGGTTTTTTTGTTTTGGCTTTTGTATGGGTGAGCTGGCTTTATGTATGATGTTTTTTTTTCAAAAGAGGGTAAGTTATGTTTTTTAAGATAAAGAATATTGTTGAAAAAAAAAAGAATACGGGTGAAGTTGAAGGAATTGGAAAAATAACCATGTGGTAAATAAAAACAATCATGTGATAGAGAGATGTGACTATATAAAAATTGGATTTGTGAATTTGAAAATTACCTAAATAAACATGTGATTATTATCGTATATACATTATGCATGAATTGGAAGGTGTGGTAGACTTAACAAGACTGAGGCATGCTTGACTCAGTCTGGCTGAGCTCCTCAGGCTCAACCTGGCTGACACTTGTGATGCTCAGTCTAGCTGAGGCTTGTTTGACTCAGTCTAGCTAAGCTCTCCAGGTTCAGTCTGGCTCAGACTTAGGATGCTCAGTCTAGCTGAACCTTGCTTGACTCAGTCTGCTTGAGCTCTTCAGACTCAGTCTGGCTAAGCTCTTTAGGCTCAGTCTGGCTGAGACTTGTGATGCTCAGTTTGGCTAAGGCTTGCTTGACTCAGTTTGGCTGAGCTCTTCAGGCTCTATCTGGCTGAGATTTGTAATACTCAGTCTAGCTGAGGCTTGCTTGACTCAGTTTGGTTGAGCTCTTCAGGCTCAGTTTGGCTGAGACTTGTGATGCTCAGTTTGGCTGAGCTCTTAAAAAAAGGTACAACACAAATAATGAGGATTGAAAATTTTTGTCATTAAGGCACAGTCCTGCGATCATAAGTTTATACATTGTATGGCAAGGGCAAAAATGAACAAGTGTTTAGAATAGCAAAGTGATCCATATAACAATTGAACCATACTAAAAGCAGAAAATGCCGTTTTATTGGAAATATCGCTTCAAGTGCTTGCCATTCCATGGATAAGGGAAGTCTCTGCCCGCCATATCTTGGAGACTGTAACAACCCCCATACTGTTTACCGATAAATTACTGAATTACATACTGATTACTGCTAAACTGGACTGCTTATGACTGATAATTGAACCAACTGATGTACTGAATGGACTGATTGAAAATTGGAACTGAATTGACTGAGCATATCTATTGTATTGCATTTTTATCTTTTCGATTATTTGATTATCTGTTCGTGTTTTCATGTTTAAACTGCAAATTGAAGGCCTTATCGGCGATCGAATCGAAAATAGATTGATGTTTTGGGATCATTGGAAATTATGTGATTTAATGGTATATTTATCAGAAATGTGATTAGGTATGACTAAATTAGATTAAATATTGTTACATTGCAAACTTTGATTTATTTACCAAAATGCCACCTAGTGGCCACTACCTTACACACTTAGAGGCTTGTACACATTTGATCAAAACATTTTCATCTGCCCCTTGTTCTTGTCTTAGCCTTAGAGAGAAGAGGGAGACTTAAGTTCATTTTGTTGAATTGGCTTGAATTGCTTGGAATTGAAGTGTAAATTGTCAAATTGGACTCCTAAACCTTGAATACAAGACTTAGGTAAGAGAATTCATCCCTCTAATTGTGAGTTTAAGCTAAGTCTTGCATGTTTCATACTCCATTGTAGAACTAAGTCATGTTGTAGCTCATACATGGTGAATTATGCTAGAATTCATGCATGCATGTTTGAAAGGATGAGTTTTGAGTTGAATTTATGGTAGAATTGTACATGCATGCTCATGTTTAAACTTAAGTCCATGATTTCAACTTGTTTTTGGTATAAATGGCTCACTAGAACATCAAATTGGAGCTTTGAAATGGTTTAATTTCATACATGTTTGCATGTTCCTCATATTCTTGAAAATGGGTTTGAATATGGTTTTAATTGACTCACCTTTGCGGCTTGAATTCATAAATTGAGCTTTGAAACTTGTTATACATTGAATTTAGATATGTTTTCTAGAATTTGGGCCCAAGAGGTCGAGTTTGGAGTGGGAGAATGCTTGGTTTGAGCTTGGGAGGCAAATCTGGGAATTCCAGATTTGGCTTCCTCGTTCGAGCGAAGGATTCCTCGCTCGAGCGAGCACCTTTGTCCAGGGCTCTGCTCGAGCGAGCATCGAGCGACCATCGCGCGTAAAATCACAAAGATCCAGATTTTTCTTGTTTGACGAAAGCTCGCCGAGCGAAGCCTTTGATTTTGGAAGCTCGCTCGAGCGAGGCTCCTATTTTCAGCAAACTCTGCAAAATGTTTTCTAAGTGTATTTTTGCATCCTCATCCCATTCTAGGCATTCTTAGGCCTAGTTTAAGGCATCTTAATGAGGATATAGATGTAGAACACACCAAGGCAAATTAGGGATTAAGTTATGATATTTCCCAACTGTGTAGCTTAGTGTGTGTTCAACCTGTGAACTGTGTAGGGTTGGCGACTGGGGAGACACGCTCTAGCATACTGTAGCCCAAACTCTGTGAGTAACAATTGTGTAAAGATATGTTCAAAATGATTATCTTTCGAATACTGAACTGAACTGTTTACTGAACTGGTATTATTTACTGAATGAATGTATGTCCTTTATTTCCGAACTGTACTGTGGCATCCTTAGCACCTACTGTTTACTGTTACTGTTACAGAGATCTCTGTCGGTTCCCTCGTGGAACCACTACTGTTTACTGATTGATGGCCATCATTACTGTTCGGTCTTTAAGACCTACTGTTTACTGCTATGCTAATGGATGTACCACATATGACTGAATAACTATTACATCGAAGATCAAATATGGTTTAATGAACTGTTTTCATTACTGTAAGGACATTTCATTCTTAACCTCTTTACGCATTATGTTATTCACTGGGCTTTAGCTCACTGTTTATATATATATGTAGGTGCTCAGCCACCAGATCGGAGCTAGGAGCGTGGGTTAGACTCCAGTTTTGTCAAGCCAGCCTTTGTGCCTCACTGCGAGGTTCCGAGTTGCCATGCTATGGCTTTGGGGTGCTTTGTTTTTCCCCCGTCTGTCTCCGTACTGTTTTGGATTACTGTATAGATCGCCTACTACTGCATCGCTATCAAGGGATTAGGTCCTGACTGTGTATCAGAAATTTTTGTATAGGCAGATCTTGTTCTACATGTGTGAATGCATGAAAAATCTTTTTGGCATACAGACTGTCACAACTCAATGGACATTATTTATTTCTTGTATTGGCTTCCTTGCCAGAACTCTGTTTCTTTGTACTCTTTATTAGCGGGCCTTGATAATCTCGGATTCTTGGCGATTCTGATGCTAAACCCATAGGGCCGGGTTTGGGTCGTGACAGAGTGGTATCAGAGCGATACTTAACCACGAGTTATCCCCCACACGCGTGTCCAAATGAGCTATAGGGTGTCCTAGAAAAGTGATTAGGGCATTTCATGAACTTGAAAAGTGTGTGGCTATGTTATGACTGAATACATGTTAATGTGTTAACTGTCTAAATATGCAACTGTTTATGTTATAATTGCTATAACTGCTTATAGTGAAATGGACAATGCAAATGAACCTGAATCATCCGAGGCCAGAATGGCACGAATGGAAAGAATGATGGAACTGATAACTGCTAGACTTGAGCAACAACAGAACCAACAGCCCCCACCTCCTCCTCCTCCGGTACAGCCGGAACCCAATGCAAATGTGAATGATGGGGATATTATTGCTCTCACCCATAAATTCAGCAAGATGAAACCGCCATCCTTTCAGGGAGGCCTTGAACCGCTAAAGGCTGAAGCTTGGGTGCTTGAAACAGAAAAACTATTTGAAGTGTTTCCGTGCTCAGAAGCGAATAAAGTACTGTTAGCTACCTTCACCCTACAAGAAGAAGCTAGAAGGTGGTGGATGTTGATCCGTGATACAAATACTGTTATGACTTGGGCTCAGTTCAAGGAGTCCTTCTTTGAAAAGTACTTCCCACAGTGCGTCAAGGATAGAAAAGTGACTGAATTTGAACAACTGAGACAACAGACAATGCGTGGTGAATATGAAGCAAGGTTCAGAGCTTGCGGATATGCACCACATATGGTGGACACTGACTACAAGAAGGCCAAAAAATTTGAGGGTGGCCTTAATGTTGCAATACTTGACCGAATAAGTGTTTTGAAACTACTGACTTTTGTGGGTGTTCTCGACCGGGCATTGATGGCGAGTCGAACATTGCAGCAGATGAAACAATCAAACACCAACAATGAATGGCATGGTAAAAGCGGGGTTTCAAATTCAAGAAAGGCAAGCACAACCCGCCAACAAGAAGCGAATCACGGGTCAACAACTAGCCCGACCAAGGGAGTGGGTTCATTCCACCTGCTCAGTATGTGGCAACAAGCACAAAGGGTTTGTCACAAAATATCCGGCTCATTACAAATGTGGCAAAGTGGGCCACATGGTTAGAAAGATCCTCTGCTCATAAGTTAGTAGCAAAGCTACACCAAAGCGCAGCGTCAGCAATCAGCACCAAAGCCTAACCCCAAAGCTACCGGGAAAGAGCCTATGAGGTAGGGCCGAGTGTTCGCCCTAGTACCGGGAGACGTGCAAAATACTGAAACCGTTGTGTCAGGTATCCTTTCTATTTGTACACAAAATGCATATGTATTGATTGATTCGGGATCTACACATTCTTATGTGTCGCATGCTTTCTCACGGAAATTGAATAGACCCTTAGAACCCATGAATTACTTGTTAGCTGTATCATCACCTATTGGGGGATCCATGACATGTGCATATTTGTATCCTGCTTGTGAGATTATTGTTGGGGATATGCATCTGTTTATTGATTTACTGCCATTGAACATTGATCATTTTGATGTAATATTGGGGATGGATTGGTTACAAAAATATCATGCCACTATCGATTGTGTGACCAAGCAAGTTGTTTTCCGTCTACCTGGTTTGCCTGAATTTGTGTTTAATGGGAGTGGAGTAGTACCTCCTCCGTACTTGATTTCTTCAGTGAAAGCTGTTAAATTAATTAGAAAGGGGTGTAAAGGATATCGTGTTACATCTTGTTGTGTCTCTTGATGATAGTGTTAAACCGATGTGAATTGTATTCCTATAGTCGAGAATTCCCGGATGTATTTCGGATGATCCGCAGGATTTGATTGACAGAGATTGAATTTACCGTTGATGTGATTAAGTACCTGACCAATATCTAAAGCTCCCTCTGAGAATGGCCCCAACTGAACTGAAGGAATTGAAAGTGCAATTGCAAGAACTGTTAGACAAGAAGTTTATCAGGCCCAGTACTTCACCGTGGGGTGCACCTGTTTTGTTTGTAAAGAAGAAAGATGGCTCCCTGAGACTGTGCATTGATTATCGTGAATTGAACAAGGTAACTGTGAAAAATAAATACTCATTGCCACGTATTGATGATTTATTTGATCAGTTACAGGGTGCACAAGTGTTTTTCAAGATTGATCTCAGATCGGGGTATCATCAACTGAAGGTTAAACCGGAAGATATTGATAAAACTGCTTTTAGAACGAGGTATGGCCATTATGAATTTTTAGTTATGCCATTCGGAGTCACGAATGCCCCTGCTGCTTTTATGGACCTTATGAACAAAATTTTTAAACCATACCTTGATGATTTCATTGTGGTATTTATTGATGACATACTGATTTATTCAAAAAGTAGAGAAGAACATGAACACCATCTGAGACTTGCCCTGCAGACCCTAAGGAACGAAGCGTATGCTAAATTGTCTAAATGTGAGTTCTGGCTTGATCATGTTATGTTTTTGGGGCATGTTGTTAGCAAAGATGGAATTTCTGTTGATCCGCAGAAAATTGAAGCCGTAGTGAACTGGCCTAAACCAACAAATATGACTGAAGTCCGAAGCTTTTTGGGATTGGTTGGATATTACAGAAGATTTGTCAAAGACTTCTCCAAAATTGCCCTACCATTGACTCAGTTAACTCAGAATGGGACATCATTTGACTGGACTGACCAGAGGGAATCAGCATTCCAAGAGTTGAAAACTCGACTTGTGACTGCACCGGTTTTGACTTTACCTTCAGGTACGGATGGTTATACTGTATTTAGTGATGCTTCTCATAAGGGTTTGGGGTGTGTTTTAATGCAGAATGGGAGAGTTATTGCTTATGCTTCCCGACAGTTGAGACCACATGAAAAGAACTACCCGACCCATGATTTGGAACTGGCTGCGGTGGTGTTTGCACTGAAAATTTGGCGTCACTATCTGTATGGGACGACATGTGAAGTATATACCGACCACAAGAGTTTGAAATATTTCTTCACACAGAAAGAACTGAATATGAGACAGCGCAGATGGCTAGAATTGATCAAAGACTATGACCTACAGATTCTGTACCATCTAGGAAAAGCCAACACTGTTGCCGACGCATTGAGCCGAAAGTCAATTGCCAACCTAGCTTGTTTGCTCACCGGACAGAAAGAGCTGCTTTGTGACCTTGAAAAATTTGAAATTGAAGTTGTTTTGAGAGAACAAGGTGGAACGCTAGCTGCTATTTCTGCTCAACCGGCATTGATTGAAGAAGTTAAAGGGAAACAGCAACTGGATGACTTTTTGAAAAAGATCATCGAAGAAAGAGAGTCCAAGCCGAGACCGGGTTTCAAATTTGAGAACAATGTACTGAGATTTCAAGAAAGACTGTGTGTGCCGAATGACACTGAACTGAAAATAAGAGTTCTGCAAGAGGGCCACAATTCAAAATTGTCTATCTACTCGGGGAATACGAAAATGTACCAAGATCTGAAACAGAGTTTCTGATGGCCGGGAATGAATAAAGAAATTGCTGACTTTGTGTCCAAATGTCTTCATTGCCAACAAGTCAAGGCTGAACACTAACAACCTGCCGGATTATTGCAACCCTTATCCATACCAGAGTGGAAATGGGAGCATATCACGATGGATTTTATCGTTGGGTTACCTCGCTCCAGAAAAGGTATGGATTCAATTTGGATTATTGTTGATAGACTAACCAAATCTGCTCACTTCTTACCTGTCAAGACAATCTATAATGCGGACAAATTGGCTGTTATCTATATTGATGAAATTGTGAGACTGCATGGAGTGCCTGTGTCTATTGTTTCTGACAGGGATTCGAAGTTTACATCGAGGTTTTGGCAAAGCCTACAGACTGCATTGGATCAATTGAGGTGAAGTAGTGCCTATCATCCTCAGACAGATGGACAGTCGGAAAGGACCATCCAGACTCTGGAGGATTTATTGAGAATGTGTGTCCTTGATTTTCAGGGAAACTGGGAAAGTCATTTGCTATTGGCTGAATTCGCCTACAACAACAGCTACCATTCGAGTATTGGTATGGTGCCTTTCGAGGCATTGTATGGCAGAAAGTGTAGATCTCCGATCTGCTGGGCAGAAGTTGGAGATGGGCCTTTGCTTGGGCCCGAGATCGTATATGAGACGACTAAAAAAGTGAAACTAATTCAACAGAGACTGAAAATTGCACAAAGCCGACAGAAAAGTTATGCGGATGTTAGAAGACGAGACCGAGAATATGAAGTGGGTGATCACGTCTTTGTGAAAGTGACACCAATGAAAGGCCAGACTCGTTTTGGAGTCAAAGGCAAGTTAACGCCGAGATACATCGAACCATATGAGATTATTGAGAAAATTAATCCGGTGACGTATCAAGTTGCGCTTCCTCCTGAAATGGAGCATATGCATAATGTTTTCCACATTTCGATGTTGAGAGATTATCTCTGAGATCCCTTCCACATGATTGAGCCTACTCATATCGTGTTGAGTGATGACTACACTTACGAGGAACGGCCTATATAGATTGTAAACAGACGGATCAAGAAACTGAGAAACAAAGAGATCCCGTTAGTGAAAGTTGACTGGCAAAACCATGGTGGTGTGTATGCCACTTGGGAAAGGGAAGATGACATGGCTAAGAGATATCCTGATTTGTTTCTGCTGAATCCTGTTTTCTTCCAGAATGAAGGTAACTCGAGTTTAGAGGACTAAACTCCTTATAAGGAGGAGGCTAATAACCCCCATCTTGTTTCGATAAATTCTTGAATTACATCTTGATTCTTGTTAAACCGACCGCTTATGACCGATAATTGAACCAACCGATGTCTTGAATGGGTGATTGAAAACTGGGCCAGATTGACCGTATATCTATTGTATTGCATTTTTATCTTTTCGATTATTTGATTATTTGTTCGTGTTTTCATGTTTAAACTGCAAATTGAAGGCCTTATCGGCAGCCGAATCGAAAATAGATTGATGTTTTGGGATCATTGGAAATTATGTGATTTAATGGTATATTTATCAGAAATGTGATTAGGTATGACTAAATTAGATTAAATATTGTTACATTGCAAACTTTGATTTATTTACCAAAATGTCACCTAGTGGCCACTACTTTACACACTTAGAGGCTTGTACACATTTGATCAAAACATTTTCATCAGCCCCTTGTTCTTGTCTTAGCCGACCTTAGAGAGGAAGAGAGGGAGACTTAAGTTCATTTTGTTGAATTGGCTTGAATTGCTTGGAATTGAAGTGTAAATTGTCAAATTGGACTCCTAAACCTTGAATACAAGACTTAGGTAAGAGAATTCATCCCTCTAATTGTGAGTTTAAGCTAAGTCTTGCATGTTTCATACTCCATTGTAGAACTAAGTCATGTTGTAGCTCATACATGGTGAATTATGCTAGAATTCATGCATGTATGTTTGAAAGGATGAGTTTTGAGTTGAATTCATGGTAGAATTGTACATGCATGCTCATGTTTAAACTTAAGTCCATGATTTCAACTTGTTTTTGGTATAAATGGCTCACTAGAACATCAAATTGGAGCTTTGAAATGGTTTTATTTCATACATGTTTGCATGTTCCTCATATTCTTGAAAATGGGTTTGAATATGGTTTTAATTGACTCACCTTTAGGGCTTGAATTCATAAATTGAGCTTTGAAACTTGTTATACATTGAATTTAGATATGTTTTCCAGAATTTGGGCCCAAGAGGTCGAGTTTGGAGTGGGAGAATGCTTGGTTTGAGCTTGGGAGGCAAATCTGGGAATTCCAGATTTGGCTTCCTCGCTCGAGCGAAGGATTCCTCGCTCGAGCGAGCACCTTTGTCCAGGGCTCCGCTCGAGCAAGCATCGAGCGACCATCGCGCGTAAAATCACAAAGATCCAAGATTTTTCTTGTTTGACGACCGCTCGGCGAAGGATTTCTCGGCGAAGCCTTTGATTTTGGAAGCTCGCTCGAGCGAAGGAAGGCTCGCCGGCGAGGCTCCTATTTTCAAACTCGCAAAATGTTTTCTAAGTGTATTTTTGCATCCTCATCCCATTCTAGGCATTTTAGGCCTAGTTTAAGGCATCTTAATGAGGATATAGATGTAGAACACACCAAGGCAAATTAGGGATTAAGTTATGATATTTCCCAATGTAGCTTAGTGTGTGTTCAACCCGTGGCTGTATAGGGTTGGCGGGGAGACACGCTCTAGCATACTGTAGCCTAAACTCTGTGAGTAACAATTGTGTAAAGATATGTTCAAAATGATTTTCTTCAATAATCGAATCTGAATCTGCATCGAATGGTATTATTCTTGAATGAATGTATGTCCTTTATTTCCAAACTGTACTGTAGCATCCTTAGCACCTACTGTTTACTGTTATTGTTACAGAGATCTCTGTCGGTTCCCTCATGGAACCACTCATTTCTTGATTGATGGCCATCATTCTTTGTTAGGTCTTTAAGACTTCTTTGTTCTTGCTATGCTAATGGATGTACCACATATGGTGAATAATCGCTTACATTGAAAAGATCAAATATGGTTTAATGAACTGTTTTCATTACTGTAAGGATATTTCATTCTTAACCTCTTTACGCATTATGTTATTCAATGGGCTTTAGCTCCTTTGTTTATATATATGTAGGTGCTCACCACCGATCGGAGGGAGCGTGGGTTAGACTCGATTTTGTCAAGCCGGCCTTTGTGCCTCACTGCGAGGTTCGAGTTGCCATGCTATGGCTTTGGGGTGCTTTGTTTTCCTAAATACGTCTGTCTCAAATGTTTTGGATTATTGTATAGATCGGCTACTAAGCATCTTGCTATCAAGGAATTAGGTCCTCACCTTGTGTGTATGTAAATTTTGTATAAGTGTCTTTGTTCTACATGTGTGAATGCATGAAAAATCTTTTTGGCATACTGTTATCCTGACTCAATGGACATTATTTATTTATGTATTGGCTTCCGCCAGTTCAACTCTGTTTTCTTGTACTCATTAGCCTTCTAATCTCGGATTCTTGGCGATTCTGATTGCTAAACCCATAGGGCCGGGTTTGGGTCGTGACAGAGACGGTAAGTATTTGGGCAAGGTCTAGTTTTGATGATGTAAGGTCCTTTCCACTTAGCTGCTAACTTGCCTTCAATCGGATTTTTGGTGGCGAGTATAGCTTCTCGTAAGACTAGGTCTCCTACTACGAATTCTCGAGGTCTGACTCTGTGGTTATAATGTTTCCGCATGCTCTGTTGGTATGAGGCCAACCTAACAGCAGCTGTCTCTCGTAGTTCTTCAATCAAGTCCAGTTCGGCCTATTGTAACTCATTATGTAGTTCTATGTTCGGGTGTATCATTTGGGGGGTTGGAAGACCAATTTCCATGAGGATGATCGCTTCGGTGCCGAATGTTAGGCGGAAAATGGTTTCGTCGATAGGAGTTCTTGCTGTCGTTCGATAAGCCCAGAGTACATTTGGGAGCTCGTCTGCCCAAAGTCCTTTGGCGGCTTCCAACTTGGTCTTGATTATTTTCAACAGAGAGTGATTGGTGACTTTAACCTGCTCGTTAGCTTGGAGGTGGCCAAAAGAAGAAAAACAGGTCTTGATGTTAAGTTCTTCGCAGAATTCTCTAAATTTGGCGTTGTCGAACTGCTTGCCGTTGTCGAAGACGATGGCTTGAGGGATCCCGAAATGGCACACAATGGACTGCCAAATGAACTTGGTGGTATTTTGCTCGGTAATCTTTGCAAGAGGCTCTGCTTCCACCCACTTGGTGAAGTAATCGATGGCGACCACAACGAACTTTACTTGGCCTCTATCGGTTGGCAATGGACTGACAAGATCGATTCCCCACTTAGCAAAAGGACAGAGGCTGCTGAGCGTGATCAACTCTGCTAGAGGGGCGTGGAGGATGTTAGCAAAGTGTAAGTATTTGTCACATTTGAGTACAAAGTCAGTGGCGTCCTAATAGAGCGTAGGCCAAAAGTAGCCTATGCGAAGAATTTTATAGGCTAAGGACCGTTCCCCAAAATGGTTGCCGCAAACCCCTTCGTGGACCTCTCTCATCACATTGGTAACTTGGTCAGTGTTTAGATACCTGAGGTATGGTCGTGAGAATCCTTATTTGTACAAGATCCCATCGATAATGACATAATTAGATGACCGAGCCCTGATCTTGTTGACCTTCTGTTTATTCTCTGATAGAATGCCCTGTTCTAAGAATGGGATGATGTCTTGGGCCCATGGGATAGGCTTGTCCTAGAGCAGGTGAACCTTTTATAGAGCTAGTGAAACTACTAGGTGGGTTAGGTATTTAATTCGGACACCGTGGTTGAGGTCGGATTGGTCTGCTGAGGCTAATTAGGCCATTTCATCTGCTTGGGAGTTCTCTGACCTGGGGACATGCTTAATGTGAAAACTATTAAAGAGACGGGTGAGGGGAAGATCGATGTCCCAGTATGATCGCGTTGTTTTCTCCTTTGCATCAAATTCGCCTGTTATCTGTCCGATGACCAACCAAGAATCACTAGACACACAAAGATGGTCAACCCCAATGTCCCTAGCCAGCCAAAGACCTGTTATTAGGACCTCATATTTGGCCTTGTTGTTACTTGCGGGGAACAGAAATCGGAGAGCACACTTGAAGGATTCACCCTCGGGGTTGGTAAAGATCAAGCCAACTCTACTACCTTCTTTATGAAATGAACCATCAATGTTAAAAGGCCAAGAATGGGGGTCCTCTGTATCAGGAATGACATTTGATGATGTCGGGGGTATGTCAGGAGTGAGGTTAGTGAACTCTAAGATAAAATCTGCAATAGCCTGGCCTTTGATGGCTGTTCAGGGTCGGTAGGAGATCTCATATTGGCTCAGTTCAATAGACCATTGCATGAGCCTTCATGACAACTCTGGTTGTTTCATAACCTTTTTCAAAGGCTGGTCAATGAGGACCACTATGGAGTGGGCTTGGAAATAGGGTCGGAGGCATTTGGAGGTGATGACCACAGCTAGGGCCATTTTTTCTAACAATGAGTGATTCTGTTCTGCCCCTCGAAGTGCGCGACTGATGTAGTAAACTGGGCGTTGGACTAAGTCTTCTTCTCTGATGAGGGCAGCAGTAACCGCAGTGTTGAAGACAGCTAAGTAGATGAAGAGAGTCTCTCCAAGCATTGCTTGAGAGATGAGAGGGGGATTGACCATGCATCATTTCAGTTGTTGGAAGACCTCCTTGGATTCGGCGTTCCATTCAAAAGCCTGCCGGAGAACTTTGAAGAATGGAAGGCACTTGTCAATTTCTCGCGAAATGAAGCAATTGAGGGCGGCAACTTTGCTAGTAAGCCGCTGAACTTCTTTTACCATTCGGGGAGATTGCATTTCGATTAAGGCCTTGATCTTTTCTAGATTGGCCTCAATACCTTTGTGGCTGACCATGAACCTCAAAAACTTACCAAACCCAACACCAAAGGCGCACTTCTTTGGGTTCTGCTTCATCTTATGCGTAAGGCCTAGAAGGTCTCCTGCAGGTTGGCCAGGTGATCGGAGGGGAGTTTGCTTTTAATGAGCATGTCGTTGACGTAGACCTCCATATTCTTACCTATCTAGTTTTTGAAAATAACATCGACTAAGCTTTGGTAAGTGGCCCCTGTATTCTTCAAACTGAATGGTATCATATGGTAATGATAAGTTCCTCTGTCAGTAATGAAGGAGGTGTGTTCCTAGTCAGCTACATGCATCAAGATATGATTATAGCCTGAGAAAGCATCCATGAAGCTGAGCATCTGGTGTCCTGCCGTTGCGTCAACCAATAGATCGATCCTAGGTAATGGGTAGCTATCCTTAGGATAGGCTTGTTTGAGGTCGAAGTAGTCAACGCAAAGTCTCCATTTGCCATTATTTTTGCGGACCAACACCACATTGGATAGCCATTTGGAATAGTCTACATTTTTAATGAACTGGGCCTTCAACAGCTTGTCTACCTCAACAGTGATGAGATTGTTGCGATCTGGATGGAAAAGGCACTGCTTTTGACGAAAGGGTCGGAACTGGGGCTCAATACTGAAACGATGAGTAAAGAAAGAAGGGTCAATACTTGGCATGTCAGAGTGAGTCCAAGTAAAGACATCATTATGTTCGGCTAAGAGGGCTGTAGGGTCGGCTTTGGCAGGGGGCAGGCTGCCAATTTTAGTCGTCTTCATCGGGTCGGTGGGGTTAATAGGTACTTCAACTAGTTCTTTCACTGGTTGTCCTCTGATTAGCTCCTCCTCATCTCTGACATCAAGGCCTTCTATGATCATGGTCTCCTTCATTCTAACCTTCTTTAATAAGGTGACATAGCATTCTCTGGCCACCATCTGTTCACCGCCTCACCGTGCTGACCTCCTGATTGGTCAAAAATTTCATGGCCAAATGGTACATGGAGGTTACAACTTGGAGGGCGTTGAAAGCTGTGTGTCCAAGTATGACGTTGTAGACGGAAAGGCAGTCGACAGCGAGGAAAGTGAGTAGTTTTGTGGACTGTCGTGGATATTGTTCGATGGTGATTGGAAGGTCGATAAAGCCTATAGACGTCACCCGATCTCTGGTGAAGCCGACCAGAGGGGTTTGTAGAGGTGACAACTCTTCTTCCCCGACTTTGAGTTGTCCGTAGGCGTTGAGGAAGATGATGTCTGAGGAGCTGCCATTGTCGACAAGTACTCGTCTGACTTTGTAGTTTGATAAGAGAGCAGAAATGACCAGGGGGTCGCCATAGGGATAACGAACGCCTGTGCAGTCTGTCTCCGTAAAGGTGATCGGTTCAGACCATTGCTTAGGTTGTTTGTAGGGGCGGTCCACTATCGTTACTGCCTTATCGGAGCCTTGCCTGATTTTTCCGAACTCAACTCGCTGTGTCGACCGAGATGTTCCGCCGCACGCGAGCCCTTTGGCAAACCCTGATTTTGCCGACCAGAGAGGCAAAAGCACCTTGCGTGCGAGGTTGTTGTGAAGGCTAGTCATCATGCAGCCTAGGTGGTTCAGGCTATCTAGGATAAGTGCATCGGTCGTTGCGCCTCGGGGGTTCAGTCCTAGGTCTTTGGTAGGGGCGGGCTGTTGTGAACCAGTTAAGGCGCCCTTGGCAGATCAGATCCTCAACTTAGTCTTTGAGGTTAATACATTCTTCAATAGTATGACCGTGGTCACGATGGAAATAGCAATACCTAGAATTGTCCCGCCTAGTGGAGGGAGATTTCAATGGTTGGGGCCACTTAAGGTCATAGTCATTCTGGATTTGGTGCAAGACTTGCTCTATAGGCGAGTTGAAAGGTGTGTATCGTTCGAACCGACCAAGCGGTCAGGTAGGAGATGGTAAGTCTAAGCGTGGGGGTTAGTATGTATACTGCGGAGGTTGGTGAGTGTATTGCGAGTACCTAGGTTCAGGTTTTTTTTCTCTTTTTCTTGGACTGCGAAGCTTTGGATGTGGAGTCTTGGCGAGCCGCTAGGAAGTCTTCAGCATTCATGTATTTCTAGGCTTTGGCGAGAAGAGTTGCCATTTTAGTCAGGGGGTTTTTGGAGAGAGAAAAGAGAAAATTCGACGGGCGCAAATATGCCATGAAGGCTGTAAGAATGACCTTGTCATCATTTTCCTCCACTTGTAAGGCCTCTATATTGAAGCAGGTGACAAAACTGTGTAGCAATTCCCCTTCGGTCTGCCGAATATTTAGCAGTTGAGCAGCGGGATGTCATTGGCGCTGCGCACTGATGAAATTGCTCAGGAAAGACTCGCTGAGCTAGTGAAAAGAAGTGACAGAGTCTAAGAGAAACTGGTTGAACTAGAGTCGCGGCGACCTTTTCAACCTGACAGGAAAAGCGTGACATGTGATTTCGTCTAGAAATACGTAAAAGATCATAAGTGTCAGATATGCTTCCACATGGTCGACCGGATCGGTGGTACCATTGAAGGTGTCAATCAATGGCATTTTAAACTTAGAGGGTAGAGCTTTATCTCTGATGGAAGCAGTAAAAGGGAAGTTGATGGTGGAAGAAGGTTTATGTTGTATGTTCTGCATAACCCCTTGTAACTGAAGCTTCATGGCCCGTAATTCTTTGTCCCAAACGGGGGCATTATCTCCACAAGCATGACCTGGGGGTTGAACATTGCTAGTCTCGCCTTCATAGACGGTGGCATGGTGCAGTGGCAGGTGGTTATGGAAAAGCGGTGGTCCCTCCTGACGGGGCTTCAAGCCCGGAGGAGGGGTGCGCAGATCGTCGAGGTTCAACGGTTGAGGCTGTGGGACAAAGGGCGAGAATATTCCTTGGGATACATGTGGTAGGAATTGGTGATGATTGTGGGTTTGTTCCAGGTTATGGGGGACTATTTGAGGTGGTAAAGGAGAGATAAGTAAGTCGCATTGGAGTAAAGCGTTGATCAGGGCTTAGTTTTGTTCGGTCAACCAGTTGATGCTGTTAGTGAGTTTTGCGAAATATGGAGGTGGGTTATTTGGGTTAGTAGACTCGGCTTCAAAGTTACCAGCATTGTGTTGTGATGCCATGGACTTGGTTGTGACCATCCACCATGACGCAGGAGATGGGTGTTAACGGGGTTCCCTCCAACGACAATGAACACAACTGTCGACCAGAGATGAATGTCCATAGACGGCGCCAACTGATGATGCAATAACTTCAATGGAGGATGGGTCGGACTGATCCATGCTTCTACCGGGTTTGCTGGGCTTAGTATCCTCAAGGGGTGCCTACAAAAAGGTCCAAAGGAGGAGGTAGTCCCCCGACGGACACTCCGACGATCAAATTAGGTTAGGGCAGATTGATTTTAGAGAGAGAGAAAGAAAGAAGCAAAGGGGTAAAGACTTAACCTCTAACGTACCTCGAAAGCTTCCTTATATCCTTTGCTCATCATTTCCTTGTCCATTCTAAGCTATCTTGTTGGTCAAAAGTCTATGGCCTAGTTAACATCGTTCATGGTGATTTTTCATATTCCGACGGGAGAGGTCTTACCGTATTTAATGCTAATAGGGCTGGGCTTAGGGTTATCCAACCCGCACAACCCGCCCTACCTGACTCTACCTGAACACGCATGGGCAGTTTCGCAAATATAATTGGGTAGGGTGCGGTTTGAAATAATTCAATTTTGCGGTTTGTGGACGGGTTGCGGGTTTGAATCGCAACCTGCCACAACCGCCCGCACTATGTATATATATATTTGAAAAAACCTGGCCGTTCATTTACTTGGAAAAATTTACAGCTTCCATTATATGTTCTGTATTTGTTTTACTTAATTGACTTTTAGTCTTACCTAAGTTGCACTTTGGTTAATGATTTAAATTATTCAAAGTACTTTTTTTTTTTAACTTACTTATCCAAAAAAAAAAAAAAAAAGAGTACCTTTTTTTAAAATTGATTTTTATGTTTGATCAACACAATGCTCTCCTGTTACAAAATATAAACTGTGCAAATCATGGATGTTAAACTGATGGGTGACATAAGTGACAATTCTATTTACTCTGTAGGCAGTCTCAGTGTGTGTGAAGTTAAAATTAAACAATATCTATGTTAATTTTTAAAGAAAAAAATTCAAACCGCAAACCGCACTGCGGACGGTTCTCAAACCGTATAGATGCGGGCGGGTCAAAACTGAACCGCAAACCGCACAAATCCGATCCGCAAACACTCCTAAATGCTATAGTGGCCTCATTAAATAGCAGATGTGTGGGTGCAATAACTTTGCATGATTTTTGTCTACTCACGTGGCTAATTCCCTACCTGACAAGTGTTTAAATGCTATTGGTCCTAGGCCAGCATTGGCTTCTCAAAGTTACTGGGCTTTAACACCTGGGCCGTGAGCTGTGGGTTGGGCCCCCTTAGGTGCCCATCAGTATCAAATATCTTTTGCGTGAATCGAACATTTTCCTTATAATGGGTGTCAAAAAACTTTCCAATTTCAGATTGCTTGTTGACGTTTAATTTTTTTAGGCTTTGTTTGGTTGGGGTTGGAAAGAGAAACGAAAAAAAATGGTGAAATGTGAATAAAATATACCTACATTTTACTTAATTTTATACACTTTTTCCCTTTTCCTTTCCAAATCCCTCAACCAAACACAGTGTTTGTGGAGAGTGACGTCATCTTTGATTTGATTTTCAATTTTTAAAATTTTTTTAAATATTAAAAATTAATTTTATGAAAAATAATAATAAATCAAGAACCCTTATCATTCAATTTACCTTTTTTGGGAGGGGAATAATTTTTAAAATAACATTTCGATAGAATTTTCATCAAATTTTCTTTTATAAAAAATAAAAATAAAAACTAATTCTGAAATTGAACCAACCAATCTCGGCCTTAAGGTAAGTCCTATAAAAATTAAAAGTTAAAACATGCCACCAGTGGTATTGAATAATTTGGAAATTTTACAAAAATATTTGCATATTAATGCAAAAATTTATCAATTTAATTATTACGCTATATTTGTTTCGATGAAAAATATTTTTTAAACAAATTTTTCGGAAAACATTTCTATAAAAAAAAATTCAAAAAAATATTTTTGTATTATTTTTCGTTGCATTCTTAAAATTAAAGTACTAATCCTTGCATTAGTGACGACAGTAATAATAACAGTAGAGTGGGGTGAAAGTGGGAGGTGTTGGGGGTAGTGGTGATAGTAATGAGATAGAGATGGTAATGCGGTGACTATGGGGTGGTGGAGGTGACAACGGTGACAGTGGTAATGGTGGTTGTGGCCGTCGTGGTGGTGGAGGTGATGGTAGTGATGATAATGTAGTGGCAATGATAAAATTTTAATATGAAAAACATTTTTTGCCTTCAAAAAGTGAAAAATATTTTTTTCGCTCAAATAAGCTTGTTTTCTATTGACCATAGAAAATGTTTTCCATTGACTTTTATTTTTCGTTATACCAAATGATGGAAAATGCGAAAAATATTTTCTAAAATGGAGTGTTGATGTTTATAAAATTTACCACTGATTTAATTTTTTATTTTTTTATTTAAAAAAAAAACACTGACTTGTAATTTCTTCTATCTTTAGTGACTCCATTAAATTGTCATACAACTTTTTTGGAGAATTTGTTTTAAGGTCTTTCATATTAAGATTTTATAACATAAATGATATGAAATATTTTCATAATAGTCAGGGTTCCTCAAATTTTTATAAAGAAATTTCGAAGCAGAAAAATTCAACTCAGAGAAATTTCAATCCAAATTCAAAACACAGACAAATTTCTTTGGTTTGAAATTTCTCTGACTTGCTCAATTTCTCTGATTTTCTCTATGTTTTCAAATTTTCTCTAATTTGAAACATTTCTAATTTGCTAACAAATTTTTCTGATTTGCAAATCTCGTAAAACTTTTAGTACCTTTTTCCCACAATTCATCTTTGATGTCTCTACCACTGCCTTTGATGAATGTAGTGGTAGTCTGAGCGGTGGTTGCCTAACACCACAAAAGACGATTGTGAAAAAAGCAGTCATTACTAATAATGGTAAACAGTACCAGCTCTAGGTTAAGGCCAGTAAGGCCTGTGTTTTAGGCCCCAAAAATTTGGCCCAAAATAAAGGTCCCAAATTTAGTAAAGTATTATAATATATTACAAATTTAAATTAGCCCAAATTATTTTTGTTAAACCAATTCAAAGGGCTCAACAATATTTTGTTGGACCATATTTATTTATAAGTGTGAATTGGCCCAATTAAAATTAAAATATCTACAAAAAGTGTTGTGGCTTAGGAAGAAGATTAATACATACAAGCTCTCAATCTCTCTCACAAAGTGACGAAGGAAATGAAGCATATCAAGCATAAGCAGAGCACTGAGCAACGACAGAAATTGATTGGAAATTATCAACAGCGGCGACTCACTCTCTCTCTCATACAGTAGTCTTCTTCTTTCTCTCTCTTACTATTAGATTTTAATAGGAGAAATAAATTTGTCCTAATTTTTTTCTACCAACATTCTTTATCAGATTTTAGTGAAACAATAAATTTGTCCTAATTTTTTTTTTTACCTTCTTATTTATTAGATTTTAGTGAAATAAATAATTTTTTTTGTCCTAATTTTGTTTCATTAAATTATTTTTTATATTTTCTTTACTATCAGATATGAAATAATTAGTGGATTGTGATTTGTAAATTGAGTGGCAATTTTTATTTTTATTTTTTTTACTCTAGAATGAATACATTTTGATATTTATTTTAGTACCAATCGCCGATAATAATACCAATTAAGGTGTTTTTTTTTTATTATAATAAATATAAGGTCCTTTTTTGGTTTTGCCTTAGCCCTTGAAAACTCATGCTAAATCATTCCATACATCACCCAAAAACTACCATAAACCCCCTCTCTCTCTACATACATATATTTTCTTACAATCTAAGCCAAAAAACTGTCACACAATTTATAACACTTCCAAACCAAAATCTCAAAAACCCATTCCACAATATTTGACACACCTCTTCGGAAAATGAGCTCCATCTACATATCAAACTGTGTCAAAGGCACCAGAGTTACCGTTAGAGTCACCTACGCCAACCTCTACAAGTGGCCAAAATCTAACGCCAAGTTCCTTCGGACGGTGTCTGTAAACTCTATTATCTAGTTATGCTATTAATTACAAGTATTGGTCTTCATCAGAGAGAAGTTTCCATCGGAGACAAATCGCCAAGGAGTGTTGGCCGTTCATGGCCGTGATCTAGGGTTCGGTGCATCTGTTGATGAAGAGAGAGACTAGGAGAAGAGAGAAAGAGAGAGAGAGAGTGAGTTTATTAGAAGAAATGAGATGGTTGTAAGATAAATAGGTGAGTGATTTGATGGACCTTATGTTACAAAGAAAACATTGTAGATCTCTTCTATTAGTAAAAGTTAGAGAGGGATGTTAGACTAAATATCTCCAAATTTTTATACTTTTGACAATGTAATTCTAAAAAAACAATATTATATACACTTCTATTATAAGAATTTATAAATTTTCGTGAGGTGTGTAAAATTATGAATAAGCAAATCTCCAAAATAAAAATTAGGGACCATCATAATTATGTAATGTTTTGTGTTAATTGTTACAGATAATGAAAATAATAATAATAATTAATTTTAATTGTTTTTAATTTGTTACTAATGACACATCATATAATATTTGAATTTTCAATTCAAATTTTATCACTATAATAACATTGTTATCATATGGCTAACTAAACTATCAATCTAACAATGACTCAGTTTACAACTTGGATGCCCAAATCGGCAAAAGACAAAGATATGAACTTAGAAAAAGCAACTTGAAAATTGATCAGAAAATAAAATATATGGTTTAAATGCAAATTTCGTATAATGTGGATAACACCCAGAATGAATCTGCTTCCCTCACTTCATTTCAGAATTATTTTTGCTAATTCCATAGCATTATTGATTTGCAAATATTGTCAAGAAGGTGATGATGGCATGGTTTGATTGTATAAGAAATGTCTAAAGAGTGTGAGTGCAAGCTTAGGGCGGCCCAGGGGAACTTCATGTCCAGCTCCTCTTACTGTCACAAAGGTCAGGCCTTTATATACTTGGCTCCACCCTCCAACCTATGTATATGCATCATATTGTATATCAATCAAGAACAAGAGATTAATTACTTTATAAATTATTGTAATTTTTGTAGTTCATGTATGAAAAAAATTTAAAAAAATAAAAAATAAAAAAATAAATTACCTGTTGATTGTGGTACCAGGGAAACCAATCTTTGATGGTCTCAAGATTTAGAGCTTTAATGGAATATCTTGTTGCAGTCAGTGGAAGAACAGCATCAGTATCCCCACTGGTTTTTTTTTTTTTTTCAAATACTACTTTTAATTAGATGATGACAGAGAATGAGAGTAAATAGAGGTACATTCAATTAAGTCAAAGTCGAATTTATTTTATTTTTTTAAATATTCAAAATTTGAAATGTGTGAAAAATTATTCCATTATGAGTGATTCAGATTTATAGTACATCAAAATTTTTAAATTTATGCTATATATTTAAAATTCTAATTATTTTTTCATAAAAATAACTCAAATACTTATATAGGTGTCTATCCGTAACTATTTAATTTTTTGTGAGATTTACACTCACGTGAATATTTAGAATAATTTTCTATAATTTAATTTTATGCACGTAATTAGATTATGAGAAAGGAAAAAGAAGGAAATGGTATCATGTGACTGTCGCATGGTGTGACAACTACTTTAAGTTTGTTTATTGTTCCAAAAAAGAGAATGTTGCTAAATACATTTAAGGGCATTGATTTAGATCTCCTTAAAACATCCACCCCTATAACCTCCTCATACACATAGAGATTAGGGATTGGGTGAGAAGAAAAAAAAAAAAAAAAGTTGACCAATCAAAACTAAAAGGAATGAAGGGAGTGACCCCCAAAGGAGATCTCAACCTTTATTCTACATTTAATTTGTTATTATACTCACCTCTCTATGATATTTTATTCTTAAATTTCGTCCACTTACTTATTTTAAAAAATCACAATTCTTGACATGCAAAAATCTCAATACACAATCTAAAAATAAATTGTTTTGAGATGGAAAGAAAGAAAATAAGATTTGAGAAAAGTGAATAAGATTTGAGGACAGAGAATCTGGTGCCCTCTATCATATCACAAGCATTGAGAATTGTGTCTCTATGTGTGGGGAGAGAAGCTTGATTGGTGTATTTAGCAGCACTCAAATAAATATATATATATATATATATAATTAAATAAATAAAAAATTGAAACAAAAATAATGAAAATTACCTAAAGATCCATATCCTGAGTCCAGCTGCAATGAGTTCCTTTATGATAGGAAGCATAGATTTGGGCGAATCAGTCCAACTGCCCCTTATAACATCACTGCAATTAAACAAGGTGCTGAGATAGATTGAACATTAATTAGGCAAAATCAGAATTATATATTTTTTTTAAAAAAAAAACTTCAAGGGATTGTTTGGGTGATCCACATGAAAATGAAATCATCTTGATATGGGTGGTAAATTAAAGAATGATGACAACAAAGACCATGCATATATGTAATGAATTAAGTGATGCTTGAATTATTGTTGTTGTTGATGATGAAATTAACTAACCTGCAAGTCATCCAAGGATGAGGAATTTGAGTAACATTTGCATGGAGAGCCCTTTGTACATCCTTGAGATTCATGTACATTTTTGTATACCTCACTATGCACTTGTCATTCCCTCTAAATGTCCATGGCTGAATTTCCCAACATATGTAAAGTTACATGCTAACAAAATAGAAATAACAAAATAATTTAACTCTATCAATAGATTTTTCTCAGTCTTTTAGTTTTCACAAGTCAAAAGTATACCCTGAATAATATTTTTCTTCTATATTTTAATTCTTGAAACTAGTTATACATGTAATCTCGGAGTACCAACTTAACATGTTAACATAGTACTCTCAAGAGTAATTATGGAATTGGTTTAACATTAAACTAATCCACTATGGTGATTGAGTAGGAGAAAAGATCAGTATCATCTATAATTTATTACTTTTGTCTACTAGCCTCATTTATTAGGAACACACGTACATATTTGATAGGTTAAAGATTTTTTACTGTGAAAAATGTCAAATTCTTCAGTTCCAATATACTTCTAACCCTTAAATTACATGGGAACTCAAGACATAATTTAATAATTAAAAATACATTGATATAAAAATATATATAAAGATTCTCAGATAGAAGACTTAATGCGATCAGAACTACTAAATTATCTATTGAAAAGTAGGATAATATACAAATCAACACATTTTATTAATTTTTATTATTCACAGAGTATGGTGTTATGAAATTTCTTCATTGTAAGTGTGAATTCACTAAATTAATACTATGATGACAACAACAACAACACAACAAATACATGTGAAGAAAATTACAAAATAATGAATTATTTACACTTACCAAGGAAGTTTTTAAATTGTGAAGAAGAGTCCCAGTTTGAGAACATGGACCATCATAAATGGCATAGGGATTGATATCTCCGAATTGATAGTAAGCGCGAGTGAGAGCTTCGTAACACTGATTCCGAGGATATAAAAATGATTCATATGGACACGACTCGTTTAGTGCTTCGTAGGTTGAGTCCGATATCAAACCATGGTTCCACCAGAACTCAAATGTTCCAATATTATCATAATAATCATCTATAAGGGGATTCCCTAACTGCTCCCCAAAACAAAACAAATTAAAAAAATAAAATAAATAAAAACACTCATGTAAAATAAGTCAAATGTTCCATTTTTGTTTTCTGTGTTTTGAAAACAAAAATAGTTAAATTTTTATATAAACTTCATGTACTTTGCAAAGAAATAGTCTAGTAGTATTGAAACCGATAACACAACTTGACACAATTATTTCATATGAAATAAGTCTAATTTTTTTGTATGGATTACACACCCATCTGAGTGTGAGAATATAGAATATATTATTGTATTTTTTGTACAAATTAGATTGTGATTGTGTTAGAGTCCTGTTAGAGACATAATTGTATTTGTATTTTCCTTTTTTGGTTTAGGAGTTAGGGCTATATAATCTAAGGTCTGATTGTAATATTGAACAGAATTGAATATGCAGAAAAGCTTTCAGGAATCTTACATGGTATCAGAGTATGGTTCGAAATCCTAGCAGCCATTGTCAAAGCTTCTCTGCCTCGTTGAGTTCTTTGTTTCAACCTTCTGAATTCATGCGACCCATCTAGTTTGAGATTGGGTTTGGTTTGTTCAGTCTCTCTAATCGAGTCGTCTTCTAATTCGCAACCTCAGGTTCGGTCTCTCTCAGCCTCGTCTCTGAAGTCGTGAGTCGTGGGTTCTCCAGTCTGGTTCATAACCCCTCTGTAGTCGACATCCCAAGTTCTTTCCTGCTTCGATTCGCACGATCGAAGAGCTGTCTGCCCTTGTTCCTCTTGATCGGCTTCGACTTCGACTCTTGTCTCTCAGTCAACTTTGACTCTTGTTTGCTCCAGAGTCGACTTCGACTCTTGTCTCTCTGTCTGTGTGGTTCGACTCTTGACCCAGTTGTTTATTCTTGTTTGGCCCAAACAAGTTCCATATTATTATAGTTTGACCCCTCAGATTTTGATTATTACACTTTGCCCCATCAGTCCCCTTCACTTTTCTCTCTAGTTATTACGATGTCTCCAACTCCTGATCCCGCTACCTATACTACATCCGCTCCAGCTCCTGATCCTGACTTGGCTTCCTTAACTGCTCAGATTAGTCAGCTTCAGCATATATTATCTACCTCCCAGCCATCCCCATTTGCCTCAATTATTTCATTTCTTCATTCAGGTTTGCTTGGTTCTTTTTCAGGTATTTCTTCGTCTGTTTGGATTTTTGACTCTAGTGCTTCTCATCATATGACTCCCCATCTCTCCTTACTTCAAAATTGTACTCCTCCTCCCTTTCCTATTACTGGCAATGCTGCTAATGGATCTGGTATGTCTGTTGTATCTGTTGGATCTGTCCTACCATCTGCTATGTCTGTTGTCTCTATTCCATCTGTCTTTTATGTTCCTCAGTTATTTGTCAGTTTATTATCTATCAGTCAGCTTGATGCTGCTGGTTTTGATGTTATTTTTTCTTCTGCTATCTGTTTTGTACAGGATCGAATGTCTAAGCAGCAGATTCGGACTAACCGTAGAATTGGAGACCTCTATGTGGTGGAGGGCTTGCATCTGCCTATAGCAACCTCTTTGACTATCTTTTTCTCTTTTCAGTTAAATTATCTGTCTAGTCCTTTCTACTTATGGCATTCTCGATTAGGGCATTTGTCTGCTGACCACTTACGGTCTTTAGCTCAGTTAGGTATTTTGGGTAAAATTTCTCCTAGTGAACTTACTAAATGTCGGGGGTGTAAACTTGCCAAAATGACAGCCTTACCTTTTCGTAAAAGTACTTCTATATCTGATACACCGATTTCTTTAGTTCATACTGATGTTTGGGACCCTTCTTTTATTCTCACCAAATGGGGTTCTGCATACTATGTGTCATTTGTTGATGACTGCACCTGTTACACTTAGGTTTATCTTATAACTCATAAGTCCGATTTCTATCAGATATACTGTGTCTTTCAGTCTATGATTACTACTCAGTTTGGGTCTACAATTAAAGTGTTACGGTCTGACTTGGGTGGGGAATATTTTAAAAATGAGTTTTGTGAGTATTTGGCCAATTTGGGTACCATTCACTAAACTTCCTATACAGATGCACCTGCCCAAAATGGTCGAGCCGAGCGTAAATACCGTTATCTTCTTGAGACTGCTAGGTCTCTTCTTCTCTCTGCCGTAGTTCCGGCTCCATTCTAGGGGGAGGCAGTTCTTACTGCTGCTTTTCTTCTCAACCGCATGCCTACTCCCCTTCTTTCTGGTCGGTCTCCTTATGAGGCTTTGTTCTCCTAAATTCCTAACTACTCCCTCCTTCGTGTGTTTGGGTTTGCTTGTTTTGTTCTTCTTCCCCGCAAAGATAGGACCAAACTTAGTGCCCGGTCTGTCCTCTGTGTCTTTTTGGGTTATAGTCCTACTCAGAAAGGTTATTGGTGTTACGACCCTGTTTCCCGTCGTCTTTATGTCTCCCGTCATGTTGCCTTTCTTGAACGTCTATCTTACTTCCAACTTCCCCCTCTCACTGCTCCAGTTTCCAAAGAGGATTTGGTTCACATTGACCCATTTCCTTCTGAGGTCTCGTCTGATGAGTACATCTCCACTGTTCCCCCTGAGCTTATTCCATCTTCTCCTCTATCTAGCTGCTTCTTCTCCTTCGGCTTCTTCTCATCCTCCATTGTTAGTTTATTCTCGTCGTAAGACTCCTCCTCCACCAGTTGTCTCTGCCCCTACTGCTGCTCCCTCTACTTCTAACGACTCTGATCCTACTGCACACCGATATCCTTCTCGAGCACGTTATCCTCCAAACAGGTTGGCTTAGTCTAATACTTGTTTTTCTGCTTCCTCTCGTACCTTTTTGTCTGCTATTCACTCTTTTGTAGAACCTCAGTCTTACAAGGAGGCTTGTCAGGATCCTCATTGGGTTCAAGCTATGGAGGATGAGTTGTCTGCTTTACAGAAAACTAGTACTTGGGAGTTGGTTCCTTTGCCTGCTGATCAGAACCTGGTTGGTTGCAAATGGGTTTACAAAGTCAAGACTCATTCTGATGGTTCTCTTGAGCATTACAAAGCTTGTCTGGTTGCCAAAGGTTTCTCTCAAGAGTGTGGTATTGATTATGAGGAGACAATTGCTCCTATTGCCAAAATAACTACTGTCCGTACTTTGATCTCTATCGCTGCTATTCGTTCTTGGCCTTTTTATCAGATGGATGTTAAGAATACTTTTCTTAATGGCAATCTCACTGAGGAGGTTTACATGTGTCCTCCCTCTGGTCTTCGCCATCCCTCTGGTCAGGTGTGTCGTCTTTGGCGTGCTCTGTATGGTCTAAAGCAGTCTCCTCGTGCTTGGTATGATTGATTTCAGACTACTGTTACCGAGCTCAGGTTTCATTCTTCTGCTTCCGACCCTGCTTTATTTCTGCAACATACCTCGGCTAGTTTTGTTGCTTTCTTACTCTATGTGGATGATATGATCATCACTGGCTCGGACTTTTCTGCTATCTCTGAGGTCAAGCAACATCTCTTCTGCACCTTCGAAATGAAGGATTTGGGTCCATTACGGTATTTTCTTGGTATTGAGGTTGGTTCTTCTCCCAAAGGCTATTTTCTGTCTCAGGTTAAGTATGTTAATGAAGTCATTCATCGTGCTGGTCTTACTGATACTAAGGTTTCTGATACACCTATTGAGCTTAATGTGAAGCTTAACTCTATTGATGATGTCCCTCTAGATGATCCCACTTTATATCACGGGCTTGTGGGTTGTTTAGTTTATTTGACTGTCACTCGCCCTGATCTTGCTTATGATGTTCATGTGGTTAGTTAGTTCGTTTCTACTCCTCGCTCTACCCATTTGGCTGCTTTGGTTCGCGTTCTTCGCTATCTCAGGGGTACCATCTTTCAGGGCTTATTATTGTCCTCTACTTCCTCTTTGGACTTGGTGGCCTATGCTGACTCTGATTGGGCTGGTGATGTTACTGATCCTAAGTCTACGTCTAGTTTCTGTATGTTTCTTGGAGATTCCTTGATCTCTTGGAAAAGCAAGAAACAATCAATCATTGTCCGCTCTACTGCCGAAGCTAAGTATCGTGCTGTGCCTCATGCTACTGCTGAGATTGTTTGGCTTCGTTGTCTCTTGTTAGATTTGAGTGTCTCTTAGTCTTCTCTGACATCTCTCTATTGTGACAACCGCAGTGCTATTTAGATTACCCACAATACTGTCTTTCATGAGCGGACGAAACATATTGAGATTGATTGTCACTTTGTTCGCCAACATCTGCATTCTGTCTCTATCTTGCTTCCTTTCATCCATTCGGCTTTGCAACTTGCGGATTTCTTCACCAAGACTCACACTACTGCTCGGTTTCAGTTTCTTCTTAGCAAACTCTCAGTGTCTTCTATTAAAACACCTTGAGTTTGAGCGAGGGTGCGAGAATATAGAATATATTATTGTGTGTTTTGTACAAATTAGAGTCCTATTAGAGGCATGATTGTGAGAGTCCTGTTAGAGACATAATTGTATTTGTATTTTCCTTTTTTAGTTTAGGATTTAGGGCTATATAATCTAAGGTCTGATTGTAATCTTGAACACAATTGAATATACAAAAAAGCTTTCAGGAATCTTACACTGAGAAGGTATGTTCAGTTTTGTGATTAGTTTTGTGAGTGTTTGGGAAGTTGCTATTTTAATTTTTGGTCAAAAAAAGCCTTTGTCAAACACCTTATGTAAAAATAGAATAATTGTTTTGCAAGAGCGTAATGTCATACGAACGAAATTTTTGTATGTAAAGCATGATGTGGCCTTCTGTAATTTTTTATTTTAAGTCAAAACACTCATTATTTTGTCTTAGAATTGCAAATAAATAAATAAATAATAATTTACAGTCACATCATTTTATATATGTGTAAATTATTTTCTTTTCCAAAAAATATAAAAATATAATATAAAAAATTAAAAAAATGACTCTTATGTGAAAGTCTAAAGGTTGTCATTGATGCAAGAGTATTGTGACTTACCAAAAAACCTTTGAAATTGATTATTGGATCCTTGATACCCTTATTATGATGAACAATGACTTGGGATAGCTCAGGAATGTAATGACCTGCAAATCCATTGGCATGCATATATATGGTTGATGAATAAGGTTTTGAAATTATGATGTTTTGATATTTAGGAAGTGTTTGTTGGGAGACCTGCATAGCTTTCCCCAGCAATGTAGAATGGCCTTTGCTTGTATTGAGGGAACCTCTCAAGCCACTTTACAAGGAATGTGTATGCATCCTTAGCTACAAATTTCAATATATATATTTTTTATCAAAAAAAAAAACTCAGTTGAAAAATTAAGGAAATTACCACCATACAAACAATTTTCTTTTTTATGGAGTAGAAATTTTAGAATAAAAAATCTCATGCCAATAAATTGAAACAGAGGGAGACACACACACACACCTGTTCTTTGGTCACCCGTAACAAGATCAAATGAAGTGTTTGAGTATGAAAAACCAACACCAGCAGGTGAATCAAGGAAAAGCAAGTTGGCCTCTGCATCAACTCATAAAATCATCTTAGAAATAGAACATCAAAAAATTTAATTAATTTCCAAAATATCTGAACCGTCCAAGTGTCAAGCACCAAAAAAAGGATCCCACTATTTTTATGGGTCCCGCCTAATCTAACAACAAATTTAATCATTGATGATGACCATGCGATTGAAATAACCAACGGTTAAGATCAACCAAAAAAAAGCTATCAAACAAAATCTATACCTTTATTCCAAGCATATGGACTCAAGGTGAGAGTCTTTCCATCAGGACGAACACGAAATGGGCCCACCTCCTCAGAGGCCCCATAGGCCACCGATGAGCAACCAGGTCCACCATTGAGCCACAACACAAGGGGCTTTGATGTGGGCTTCCCATTGGCCGGCGACTCAATCAACCAGTAAAATAGGGCCCGGCCAGCCCGCTGGTCAACCGTGACATAACCGGAGTATTGAGAGAAGCTCACCTTCCCTGGCTGCCCAGGCAACTTGATGATCCTATCACTCTCTTGTTGTTTGTGGTGGTGGTGCTGGTGTTGGTGGTTGTGGGTGGTGTTGGTGGTGGCAGTGACAATAAAGGAGAGAAACAAAGTAATAGAGCCTAAAACACGTAACAAAGAGCTGTGAGAGCTCTTAGATTGGCCCCTCATCATTATGAATTCAAGCTTAATCGGCTTAATCTAAACTTAGGAGTAATGACTATGGTATTTCTCATGGGTTTGTTTTTGTGTTGTGTGATCCAAGGAACAGATGGTGTTGACTCTAAGTGGGTGCATTAGTTTCAACTAGTTGCGGTCAAATAATAAGTTATTTGAACAGTACCATATGGATTCAAAATTCGTACCAAAAAAATTTTACTTAAAAAATTAATGTGTGTCGATATTAAACTAGGTATGGACATCATACAAAAATTAAAAATGGAGCACACAATGTCAAAATGTCAATAAATTTTTGTGTACGAATTCTAAAGAAGTTACAATAAAAGTAGTATAACAGTATCTGACATTGTTTATATAGTGTTTTCTGATGAAAAATTATTAAAAACATTACTAAGTGAATTATCGTTTGCCTTTCAAGTAACTAACAAATATGGATTAGCATTATTTTGACGATAATTTTTTTTGGAAACACCATAAGAGCAATGTCATATGACCTGGCTCCTCTCTAGTTAATGGAGAGGAGAGTTTAACATTGGCGGGTTTTAATCCATGCCCATGTCGATATATAAACCGTTCAGTGTGCAGTAGAACTTGTTGAGTACATTATCCCTGTAAAAAATCACGTTAATTGGATATTGATAACCAGTTGATCAGATCATATTTCTATCGCAATCTACTTTGAAAATTATATTAAAAATGCTATCTGATCAAATAATTATCGATATCCAATTAACTTGATTTTTTACAAGAATAATTTACTCAACGGATTCTATTCTTTGAACGGTTTAAATTATCAACATGCACCCGAATTAAAACCCACCACTGCCGAACTCTCTTCTCCAGCCACGTCCATGTCATATAATGCTAAGAAATTAATGAATAATTATCCAAGAATAAGAGCTGGACCAAGGTGTGCATGTTTGAATTAACAATGGGTTTACCATTTTGATTACTATTTTGTAGGGCATTGATGGCGCCGTGGACTCTCCTTTAAGAAACACCACGTAATTAATATTATTATATATTATAATACATATATAGATATTATTTAGAATAATTTAAATAAGTATATATTTTAATTTTTTTTTTGAAAAAATATGTAGAAGAATAGAAAGGTGATAACTCAAAAAAAATAAATAAATAAATAAATACATTTTTTTAATACATCTCAAACAACTTCTTAGAATGAAAATGAAAATATCATATTGTATTAATATTATTCTTATTAATATAATATTAATGTAATAAACTTACCACTAACATATATTTCAGTGTTAATAATTAAATTTACAAATCATATGATAAAATAAGGTGACAGAAATAAATAATCATTTACGATATGCAAGGGTTGAGACATTTTCTTAGATCTTAAGATTTGAACAGTATTCTGTCCGCCCTATTAGATGCCATGAATTATGCTTTCTGGTCAAACTTATATACATGTGCCCATCACATCACATTTGTGGCACTAGTCAATTTTTTATTACTATTATTATTATTATTTTGGAGTTACTTGAAAAGAAAAAAAATGTTCCTTAAACATAATAAGCCGGCCAAAAGTCTATTACTAATTTGATAATACGTCTCATTAAAGGGAGTTGTGTCTAATTTTATGAAATTAAACTCTATTCTGATTTAGAGAGCCATTTAAAAACATCTAATTTAGGTTTATGTGTTGATCACGGATCTTATTTAATAATTTGAGTTATTCATCTTCTATGTGCATAAATCATTCATAAGACATTTTATTAATTTTTAAATATTTGTATTTTTTTTTGTTAATTATTTCAAAAGACTTTTACCTATGCAAGCATGTCCGGAGAGATTGTATTGGCCCAAACAAAAAGGCCTAGAGAGACAAAGGGTTGTAAAAAATACCAGCAGTAGGCCTATTCGAAGATTTCAGTGAAGTGGTTAATCTTCTGGGCCAAGACCCAAAAATAAAGTTAATACGGGCCGTCCAAAGACTTGCTACAATTGATGGTAGGCACATACATAACCCTAGGATTGAGGAAGAAATTCGTAAAATTCACAAATTGATATGATTTAGTCTAATCCAATAGGTTTGGATTTATTTTTTGAATCCATAATTCAAATCTGGATTGAAAAATTGAGGAGCCATATTTTGCAGATCGATTCTAGATTATACTTCATAGTTTTGAATTGAAACTGATCCAAACCGCATACAACTTAAACTATATTCATATCATACACCCTTGATACATACTATCATAACTCTATATTCATATCATTCACCTGTGGAATTTGGTGTGAAATTTGCTACTACTGCTACTATAAAATTTTGTTGCTATTGTTGTTTTTTTTTTTTTTTTTCAATTTTAGTTTTGTAATGGTCTAATGGTAGAACCACTTTTTTTTTTTTTTTTGAATTTGGTGATTGTTGTTGCTATTGTGGAATTAGATATTATGTTTGTTTAATTTAATGGTGGAACAATATGCATATTTATGTTTTGAAAAATTATAAAATGAAAATGTTATCACTTTGCTTGGTTCCTCTTTTCCAAAAACACTTTTTTTTTTTTTTTTTTTTTTTTTTTTTTTTTTTTTTTTTTTTTTTTTTTTTTTTTTTTATTTTTTTTTTTTTTTTTTTTTTTTTATACAAAAACATAAAATAAAAAAAAAAAAAAAAAAAAAAAAAAAAAAAAAAAAAAAAAAAAAAAAAAAAAAAAAAAAAAAAAAAAAAAATTAAAATTTTTTTTTTATGTATTTATTAATTTTTAAAATATATGATTTTTCTTTGTTAATAGATTATGTGAATTTGTGGTTCCAAACCGAACTGAACCATGTTTAAATAGTTTAGTTCGGATTGATTCTATGATTTAAATGGATTGGATTGGTTTCAATTTTTATAAAACCGTAGACAACAGATTAAACATGATTTTATTCCAAACTGAATCAATTCAGACCATGCTTACCCTACATAATCCAACCCACAAAATGAACCCATTAGTTATGTTTATAATAAAAATAAGGAGAACTCATCTGTAGGTCTCATATACAAAATTTAAAACTCATTTAATCTCAAAACAAAACAGTTGCACCAATTAATTTTACATATTTTTAATTGTTACTATTTTTTTTTTTTTAATTTAAAGACATTGCTATATCCCACCACTACCAGACTTTAGTTAGACAGTCACCGAAGGCTCGCCGGAATGTTCAACATCACCAGGAAGTCCCCAGAGTATCGCTGGAGTGTTTTAAACGTCACTGGAAGTCGCCAGAATGTCCAGAACATTCGCGAGGCGTCAAAAATATCATCGGAGACTCACCGGAATATTTAGAATATTGTTGAAAAAAATGGAGAAATTAGAGCAAAAAATATAGCAAAATGTGCTAAATATTGATAAACTGGAAGGAAAAATAAATATAACAACAAACCGGAACAATGGAAAAAAATATATACTATTAATTTTCAATTTTTGTAAGATTTAAGCAATTAATCTTTAATATTGTAAAATTGTTACAATTTCAAAACATGATTCTATTAAGCATTTATCCTTATTAATCAAACTGAAAAACATGTTATGAAATTATAAAATTTTGCAATAAAATTATGTTATGAAACTGTAAATTTTTACAGTTCCAAAACATGTTAAGAAACTGCAAACTTTTACAATTTTAAAGTATGATTCATTTGAGCACCAAAAAAACTGAAATTGGAAAATTTTATAATTTTCACCGCCTGTAACTAAAACTCGAAAACAACTTGTTCAAAATTTGAAAATTTTGTCTATTAAAACAAGAAAAGAGAAGTGTGTAGTAGAGAAAAAATAGAAAAAATAAGAGATTGAATAAGAGAGACAGATATAGAGAGAGGATTGTACTTCAGCAACTATTTTTTATTTAGATCTAATCGGATCTGATATAAATCTACTCATCTTTCTCGTCGAAAACTCATCTCCATCGCTGTCGGTGTCGATAGTAGTCGCCAGTGACTTTATATCAACAAGAAAAAGAGAAGAAAGAATGTGTGATCGTCATTGGTTGTTAGATATCAAAAAAAGAAAGAGAAAGAAAAGAATGAAACGCAAAGAAAGAGAATAAGAAAAACGCAGAGAAAAAGAAGAAAACGATGGCAACAAAGGTGCAAAGAAAGAGGAGAAAAATACGCACAGGACTTTTGACAATACACAAAAAATTATGGGAATAAATAGAGTTCTCCTCCTTGAGATAGGATTTGCAGGTTATTTGCCCTAAAAATAATAATAATTAAATTATAAATTTAAAAAAAAAAAAAAAAAAAAAAAGAGCAAGTATTTCAATTATCTAATTGTGATATCAAAGTCTAAATTTTAACCCATTAAGCAAAGTCAACCTGGAACGATAAACCCATCAAATTAAATTCATTTAAAACTCATTTATATCCATCTAAAATTATAAACAAATTTAGATAGATTCCATTTTATAAACCTGATGAAAATTGAATTAAAATATATTTGATATAAGTATTCATTTAAACTCATATAAATAGGTATCGCCTCCACCATCACCACCACGCAGGCATTCCACCACCAATGCTACCGTTGCTACTCCACCGCCACCAATTGACCACCACCACTACTACAACCTAAGCCTGCCCATTTGCCGACTCTACCTATTACTTCTTTTGTTCTTTTTTTTAAAATTTTTCTTTTTATTTCTTTTGGGTCATAATTTTCAGCCAATTATTTGTTTCAGAATAAAATATACAGTTAATTTACCTTTTTTGTACAAAATAAATAAATACGGCACAAAACAAGTATATGGACTTACACTTCTGCATTTATGAAAGAGAAAATACATCCATGATGCTTAATCAAACAGGTACATTTCACCAATCTAGAAGCATTAGAACAAGTAATGCTCAATAATGTGTTCAATGACAAACCTTAAGACACTATATAAATTACATTTACATGATTTATAAATTTAAAAATATATATTGAAAATCAAAAACCACTCCTGTCTCCGATTATTCAATTCTTCCAACAATTTTTGTTCCTTCCATAATCCCCGAGCAATCATCAACTAAGACTGAAAAGTGGTGTCGAGGAAGAACAGTTCTCCTCTCATACTGTTCTTTTTCAACCCCAATAAATCAAGATTTCTACTAATTTTCTCTTTATTTGTTGTGAATTAGATAAGCCGGGCCAAGTAGGTTTTAGCTTTGCATGGGCTTGTTCTCTAAAAATGATCTGAAAAGAATAAAAGCTTGTCGAGGGCGATGAAGTGGAACCTCATGTCCTGCTCCGGTTACTGTCACAAGAGTCAGTCCTTTGTATATTTGGCTCCAGCCACCAACCTATGTCACGAAAACAAGAAGAAGAAATGATGTGATGTGATGTGATGAATAGATGACTATTCCATCAGTTCCGATTAATAACACAGCGTAAGGACAGAAAAGTTGCAACAATTTTCTCATTATGTTATGAAACTGGGGAGAAAATAGAAAGAATTGGCAACAGAAATAGGAAATTATCCAGTAAGTCCGGTCTATAGCACACGTGGTGTGCCCTTCTAATAGTAGGTGGACGCATGACCGCTTTAATCCTATGGGCACACAGCCACATGGCAGGCCAGACATACCAGATAACTTATCGAGACAGCCCCTACTTGTGTCAAAGGAGAAAAAATTTATGTTTGATAATATCTTAAAACTAACCTTTCCGTTATCATACCACGGGTACCAGTTGGTAATAGTTGGAAGCTTCAAGGCATCAATGGAGCGTCGAGTTGCAGTCAGAGGAACAACTCCATCAGTGTCTCCGCTGAACAAAAAAAATAATCGTAAGAGAATTAAAAGTGTTTCTTACTTTCTCATCTAGATATTCCTTGTTACTACAAATATGAAAAATTTAGGGATTAGATTTTTTGATTTGATCAAGAAGAAAACGAATATTGGAAGCGAACCTCAAACCTTGAAGGTAGATCTAGTAAATCAACATAACTCATCAACTATACAGCAATGGTTATAAAAATTGAGATAGTCAAAAAAAGTTGATTCTACACAAGCAACGGAAGTACAGACCCGCGATGCAGGTTAGAGTCCCATAGAACCTTTGAAAGTTGCAACTAACAGTATCGTCTCTGTTGCATAACATAAGCTTTCAAATTATGGGCACTGTACATGGATTCCAATTTCCAATAACTAGAATTTACATTGCACTAAGTTTAAAAGAGGTTACAAATTAACATAAATAAGAAAAAAAGAAAATAAAAGGTTGTACCTGAATACCCATATCCTGAGGCCAGCTGCTATTAGTTCTCGATAAATAGGAAGCATGGATAATGGAGAATCACCCCAGTTGTTATTAACAATTTCGCTTCAAAGCAAAATAAAAAGTAGTCAGTAATTCTGTTAAAGCAAACACAAAAAGTTCGGTTAAACTCCAATATGCGAAACACACCTGCATGTTTTCCATGGATAGCTAATAATACCCGACACATTGGCATGAAGTGCCTTCTGAACTTCTGGGCGATTGTAGTACACTTCTGAATATCTCTCTGTGCACGGGTCATATGCTCTTGACATCCATGGCTAAGTTTTTTAAGCAACAAAATGAGTTTAATTAAAACAAAACCCTTTAACAGTTGGTGAACATTGAACAGTTTTTGTTCTCCATAACATTAATATAACAGTTTTTGCCGCCAGACACTTTTTTTTTTTTAAATCATGAATTATATGCATCTAAAACGAATTGAGTTCATTTGGTTGACTACTAAATGAACACTTACATAATGTCCCCTTAAGTTACGGTTCGGTGATGAAGTAATATTGCAAGTGGGCGTGAAAATGCTATACAGGTCGATGTGTCCTTGCTCCGTGTTTGCAACCTTCAGAGCCTCTATGCAATCATTTGATGGATGCTGAGAGGATCCAAAGTCACAGGCTAACCCAAGAAATTTGTAGGTAGAATCTGAAATCAAACCATGAGTCCACCAGTACTCAAACGTGCCAATATAATCATGGTAATCATCAGTAACAGCATTCCCCACCTAAAAGAAAGAATATTTGTTATACAAAAAAGAAAAATAAATTAGTGACTTATTCATTTATAATGAAAATTTGATGAATCATACCAAGAAACCTTTGAAATTAATAACTGGATTCTTAATTCCCTTGTTTCTTTCGTAAACAAGTTGAGACAACTGGGGAACATAATGACCTGAAAAGGAGAAACAATACGTATGATTGCTCAAGATCATACTGGAACTCTGCAATATAACTGTTTACACGAAAAAAATGGAACATAACAAAGCACCTGCATAACTTTCTCCGGCAATGTAAAAATTTCTATACTTGTATTGTGGAAACCTTTCAAACCATTCGACTAGAAATGTGTAGGCATCTTCAGCTACAAAATTCACAGTAGTCGGACCACAAAAAACATCTTGATAAATCAGAATTCAGGAAATTTAATCAGAAACAACATTAAAAAACTATCTCATACTACCCCGGAAACTCACAATTACATACAGATCAACAAAAACATAATGTTACAATGAAAAATTGTGGACCATTACCTGTTTTCTGGTCACCTACATTATATAAATCAGATGTTGTATTCGAATATGAAAAACCTACACCAGCTGGTGATTCAAGGAAAAGCAAATTTGCCACTGCCGACAAATTAAATGAAATCAGAAACAACCCATGATTTAGATTAAGGAGAGAATTTTGGAACTTTGGAGCTAAAGATTACATACAAGTATTCCAAGCATAAGGATTTAGGTAGAGATTCTTCCCATCAGGACGAATTCGGAAAGGTCCAAGCTCTTCAGAAGCTCCATAAGCTATGGAAGAACAACCAGGCCCTCCATTGAGCCACAACACGAGTGGCCTTGACTCAGCTTGACGACTCGCTGGAGCCTCAACCAACCAGTAAAACAATGCCCTCCCAGCTTGCTGGTTTACTGTCACATAACCAGAGTACTGAGCAAAGCCAACATTTGTTGGCTGTCCTGGCAAATTTTTTATCCTGTCTCTCTCTTGATCAGACAAAGAATAACAAATTCCCCAGAAAAGGAATGACAAGAAAAGTACGGAGAACAAGGAATTACCCATAAATCAATCAATCAATCAAAAAGAACAAGAACAAACAAGACCCAGAGACACCAATCCCAAACTATTTCTGTGTTTGCAAGGAACCTCTTAAGTGAGAGTGGTTGACTTATATAGTAGATGTGAACCAATCAATCAAAAATAAAACAGAACAAGAAAAAACAAGAAATACCAAGAAACACAAATACCAAAGTATGCCTAACTGAGTTCCCAAGAAATTTATTTACATAAATCTGAAGTTCACAGAAAGAGAGGACAGACATAGAATACAACCCACGAATCAAACAGTCAAGTAACAGAAAAATACAACCAATACCCAGAAGAGAAATCTTGGGTTTTTCCTAAATGATGAGATCAGCAAACAAAAATGCTATGAATCACAAATAATCTATTAAATGTTTTACCAAACCTCTTACATAAATATAGGATCCACACAAACGCACATGTGTGTGGGTCCTACATGAGAGATTTAATAAAATATTTAATAAATTATTTAAAATCTCTAGCATTCCTCGTCAACAAATAATAGTCTACATGAGAGAGAGAGAGAGAGAGGCACTGGACATCATATACACGTTCCCAATTTATTAGTTCAAATTTTCATGCACAATGATTGCAATTAATTGTGATTGAATTGCAACTATAGTCTCGTAGAGTAGTGGTACGTATATTAATTACTGTGCTAACATTAATTATGGTATTATTATTAATTCCATTCATTATACAAATTATAAATATTAAAAACATCTTAAATTATGTCATATTATCAATTAACACATTAGTTAGTAGATGCATATAGCATTAGTCCAGTCTCGTATGTGTGTCTTTTGTGCTTGGTTTTCACAAATATCAGGAGTTCAATTTTTCATGATAGTACTATACAAATAAATTTTCCTTACAAAATGATGTGTCACCTAAAATATTAATAAGTTGAGTCTCATTTTACATTGTAAAATTATACTACTTCATACCACATCAGTTTATAAAAAAAAAAAATTGTTTGTATAGCATTTTCCGTTTTTCATTGTTTCTCTCATACATTTGACCGAACAGGTGACATGCGCACGCCATTGATTACGTCTGTAGGGGCCAAAAAGACATTAAAAAGAAAGAATTACTACACAAGTCTTTTTCAAGCTTTTGGGACAATTCTAATATGCGTACAAACATAAAAACAAGAAAGGTTAAAAGCATCTCGAACCCATCCAACAAAATTTTCATCTAATTTGATTTTAAATTTGACTAAAAAACTTAATTTAATATGGACTGTTTTAATTCTTTCATCGATTTTTATTTTAAATTCTCTTATTATTCTAAATTTCTCTTTTTATCAAATTTGATAGGAAAAAAAAAATCATTTTCAATGCTTCATCATTTTAAATTTAAAGATTTAATACATTTTCAATTTGATAAATAAATATAATATTAAAATAAAAAAAACTATCCCTTAATTTGATGAAAAAATTTGGGATAATTTTATTTTTTTTATCAAATTTAAATTTAATAAAAAAATAACTGAATGATTGAAGATACTTTAATGGATAATTTTTTAAGATTCCTGATATTAAGATTTTATAAGATAAAGAACATCTAATATTTTCATAAAAGTTAAAGTCCATCAACATTTTTACAAAAAAAAATTGACTAAAAGAATTTGAAATTTTTCTGAGTCAAGGTCAAAATTTCTCTAAGTTAGGAGAAATTTCTCTTAATCGTATAAAATTTCTCTGAATTAAATTTTCTTTATAAAAATATTGAGAGACTTTAACTACTAAAAAATTATCTTAAATCTCTCCTAATAAACAAAATTCGAAAGAGATATTTCATTAATTTTCTCTAATTGAAAAAAAAGGGTATAAAGACAACGAGACAACGAGAGAGACAGGCTTGGAAATTTCTATTTGATTATTCTAATCATGGAAAAAGACTGATGGCAGAAGCTTTGTTTGTATTGTATGTATGCTCTGTCATGCATTTATTTTAATCTTTCTAATATCACCAAAAAGAAAAAAAGAAAGGTCCATTTTGAGAAATAATTTTCTTTTTTTTTTCTTATTGGATTTTTTATAAAAAATATATATATATACACAAAAAGTAGAGAAAATAGGCTTAAATTAATAATTTGACTTTTTTCTTAATTGTCAAAATTGGCTTAAGTTACTAAGGCGTGGATTTTTAAAATGGCGATTAGTCAAAAAGTCATAGAAAGAAGGGTTTTTTATTGATAAATATTATTTGGAAGTGTTTTAATTCAAGAAATTTATGAAAGAATTTTTTAATCCACTTAGTCTCAAATATTTATACTTTTATTTTATAAAGTCTTTTTTCTTGATTTACATTATTTTCTTAGATTCTTATGCCCTTATATTTAATGTTGGGGAATGAGAGAGAAGGGAAAGGACCAAAACATAAAAAATTTCATACACAAATTAAATAATATTGATGTTATTATTTTATATTATTATATAATGTGAATATATTTTTAATTGACAACGTATTAAAAATAATGTGAACATTCTCTCTCATCTGATGTGAACGTTCATAACACCTTTCCGAAAAATTCTCACTCATCTAATGTAGTGATGTGAACGTTCACAACATGTAAATCTTCTTGTTTTTAATTGACAACATATTAAAATAACGTTCATTATATTTTTAATTGACAACACATTCTTATTTACAACATGTAGTGATGTGAACATTCACAACATGTAAACATTCTCTCTCATCTAACATAGTAATATAAACGTTCACATTCATATGTTTTAGTACAAACATTTACATCATGTAATTAACAACACAATGACAAAAATTTATTTCAATGTGAATATAATGATATGAATATTCATTTCAATTACATGATGTGAATATTATATTTCTAGCCAAACTAAAACTGATACAACTGATAATGAAATTAATCTCCTAACCCAACAATTTCAATCTTCTACTCTCAATAAAATCCATTATCCCAAAGTAAATCATCAAACTACTAAAAATTGGTATTCTCGACCTACTCCACCTGATCTCCAATATGAAGAAAATACTCTTAATAACCAATTTTCTGTATCTGCCAAAAAACTATGCGAATGGAATATTGATGGCTGTAATGAAGATCAAATCCTTAAAAAATTAAATCACTTATCTATGGTCGCCAATAGTTATCTTAGCAATTACCCTAATTATACTCAACCTGAAATTGTTTCTTTAATAACCTCTGGTTTTACTGGTATGCTCAAATCTTGGTGGGAAAAATACCTTACTGAAGATCAACGTGAATCTATCCTTCATGTTAATCAGAAAGATGAAAATGGTCTACCTATATTTGATGAACATATTGGTTATTATATACCTGATGGAATTAATACTTTAATCTATACCATAGTTCGACATTTCATAGGTACTCCTACTAATATATATTCTCGCATACATGACCAACTTAGTAATCTTACTTGTCCTACCCTTAAGTAATTTTAGGTGGTATAAAGATGTTTTTACTTCACGAGTCATGTTAAGAGTCGACTGTACTAAATCATTTTGGAAAGAAAAATTTATTAATGGATTACCTAGTCTTTTTGCCCACAAAATTAGAGATGTTCTTAGTCAACCTAATGGCGTTATTGAATATGATAATTTAACTTATGGTGATATAATTAGTACTATCCAAAATGAAGGATTAAAACTGTGTATTGACCTCAAACTTAGTCAAAAAGCTGCCAAAGATAAACACAAAGCTAAATATGAATTAGGAAATTTCTATGAACAATATGGCTTGCCTCCTATAGCACCCTCTTGTACAAAATCACATAAACCCTCCAAACATAAATCATCTTGCAAATATTCTCATAAATACAAAAAGAACTATTCACTTTCCAAATCAAATGATAAATTTTATACTAAACCCAAAAAGAAATATTATAAGAAACCACATCCAAAATCTAAATCTAATAAAGACATTACTTGTTATAACTGTGGTAAAAAAGGTCATTATTCAAATAAGTGTAAAGAAAAATAAAAATTAAAAGATAGGGTTAATCAACTTAATGATGAATCAAAAAAATTAACTATACGAAATATTTCAATTAAACCAATTTGATAATCACTCCTCTTCTGAAAATCCCAATACTTCCTTAGAATCTTTACCTACTAGTGATAAGTCAGATAATGATATTACATTAGGATGTAATGATGTTTGTTGTAAACCAGTTAAACAAATTACTATTCTTACTAAACAAAATCAAGAAAAAACTGTTTTTATTGAATTAATTAGCCGACTAGATGATCCAGAATTAAAACAGAAATATACTAATATCTTAAAATCTTTATTAACCAATCCTGATAGGAAACCTCAATCTGATAAACCAATAATTAGTTTATCTAAAACTTTATAAAGATTTAAAACTACACACAAAGAAATCACATTACAGAATTTACAATATGAAATCAATCAGATTAAACAAACCATTAAAGATTTACAAAGTAAAGATAGAGTTTTAGAAGACGAAATTATTACATTAAAACTTAATAAAAATTTAGATAATTTTCACGAAAATAATGTTGAATCTCCTAATGAATCTGAACATGATTCTGACCCCACTAATCCTGATAATCTTGTGTCTGACAATCGATCACACCACTCTCAAAATCCTGAAGATAAAAGATTAAATCTTATTAATAAAATTCATATTCAAAAATGGTATTCAAAAGTTAAGTTAGTTATTAATAACTCTGAATTAGATGTCATTGCTTTAATTGATATTGGTGTTGATCTAAATTGTATTCAAGAAGGATTACTCCCTACTAAATATTATAAAAAATGTCATGAGAAATTAACTTCTGCTAATGATAGTAAAATGCATATCAACTATAAATTATCCAAAGTTCATATATGTCAAAATAATATTTGTTTTAAAACTTCATTTGTTTTGGTAAAAAATATGACTGATAAAGTTATTGTAGAAACTCTATTTATATTTTTATTATATCCGTTTACTACATCTAGTAAAGGAATAACTACTCATGTTTTAGGACAACTTGTTACTTTTAAATTTTTATCACCTCCTGAAATGTTTGAATTAAATCAACTAAAAGATTGTTCGATTTCACACACTATTAACCGCCTAACTCGCCAGGTACAATTTCTTAAAGAAGAAATTAATTACAAAAGAATTGATCAACAATTAACTGATCCAATTATTATTTCCCAAATAAATGAATTTAAATTAAAATTAGAAACAACTGTTTGTGCTACTTTACCTACTGCATTTTGGCATAGGAAGAAGCATGCAGTCACATTACCACATATTAAGAATTTTAATGAAAGACAAATTCCTACTAAATCTAGACCTATTCAAATGAATCATGAATTGCTTGAAATGTGTAAAAAAAAAAAAAAATTAATGAATTATTAAACAATAGAATAATTAGTCCAAGTAAATCACTATGGTCTTGTCCTACTTTTTATGTGAATAAAAATGCTGAATTAGAACGAGGTGTTCCTCGATTAGTCATCAATTATAAACCATTAAATAAAGTCTTAGAATGGATTCGATATCCTGTTCCGAATAAAAAAGATTTGATTAAAAGGCTTAGTCAAGCTGTTATTTGTAGTAAATTTGATTTAAAAAGTGGATTTTGGCAAATCTAAATTCATCCTTAAGATAGATATAAAACTGTTTTTACAACACTCTTTGGTCACTATGAATGGAATGTCATGCCTTTTGGATTAAAAAATACTCCTAGTGAATTTCAAAATATAATGAATGATATTTTTAACCCATTTAGTCATTTTTCCATTGTTTATATAAATGACATATTAATTTTTTCCAAATCCATTAGTGAATATTGGAAACATTTAACTGCATTCTTTTACACTATTAAAAGTCATGGCCTTGTTATCTCTGTCCCTAAGATTAAATTGTTCCAAACTAAAGTCAGATTTTTAGGTTATGATATTCACCAAAATACTATTTTACCTATTAGTCGCTCCATTGAGTTTGCATCTAAGTTCCCTGAAATTTTTTTGGATAAAACCCAATTACAAAGATTTTTAGGTTTCCTCAATTACATTGCTGAGTTTTACAAAGACCTTGGGAAAACTTGTTAACCTTTGTTTGATCGGTTAAAAGATAATCCTTCTCCTTGGTCTTCTATTCATACTGCTATTGTTAAACAAGTCAAACAATATGTTAAGTCTCTTCCTTGTTTTGGTATTCCTACTGAAAATTCATTCAAAATCATTCAAACTGATACTTCTGATGTTGGTTATGGTGGCATTCTTTTGCAGAAAGTCACTCCTCAATCCTCTGAACAAATTGTTCGTTATCATTCTGGTGTCTGGAATAAAGCACAATTAAATTATGATATTATTAAAAAAGAAATTTTGTCTACTGTTTTATGTATTACCAAATCTGCTAAATATGTTTTAGAAAAAGATGTTCAAAATCTTGCTAGTAAGCAAATTTTTGCCCGTTGGCAATCTCTATTAAGTATTTTTTATTTTGATATTGAATACATCCCTTGTTGTCAAAATTCTATTCCTGATTTTCTTACCCGCAAACTTTTATAGGATGGATAGTGTGTTACATCACGCCCTTTCTCTCTATTCCTTACCATAAATACCAAATTAAACACTATAAAACCTTAGTCAAACATACTACCCGTCGCCTTGCCTTTCTCAAATCAACCCATTTACCTACTAAAAGAGCCCAGTACATATAATTTCATCGAATTAAAGCTCAGAAACAATAACTTTCTCATTATATTAACTGTTTACATGAACATACTGATCAGTTAGATATCCTTAGTGGATGCTAATTTATCTCCTCTATTTCACAGATGTCTCGTCCCAGGCCTCCTTTCAAAGCTTTGGTCCCCTCTGGTCAACACATTGTTCCTCCTCCTTTGGAACTAGTAACCCAGTACCATCCTATTGAAATGATAAACCGTTACCACGTCCTTGGTAACATTCCTAAACCTAGTTACACATCTGCATTGGCTACTGATCCTTTTGTATCCTCCAGCCAAGCAGTTACTCCATACCCTCATAATCCTATTAAAACAACCCGATCTGATTATGTTAAATCCACAACTACTAATCTCTTTTTCAAAGAACCAAGACACCCTAAAAGTCAGTCTATTAATGACTTGGTTAAGTCTTATTTTCCTCCTGAATGGCATTTTGTTCCAATGCATCTTGAGAAAATAATTACCTTCTATAAAGACATTCTGTTCAATCATCAATCCATTGTGATTAAACCTATCTATGACCGCACCTACACTAGTAAAATTGTTTATCATTCTCTCTACATTCATAACATTGTTTCCTTAGCTGAATGGGATTCTCCTTATCAGCTTCGAGACTTACCTAATCACTTCCTTCAGTATAGTTATTATGACTATATTGATGCCTAGTTCAAAATATTCCTCTATCAAACTGATACATTTAGTCATTCTTGGTTTCCTCAATTTGATCAAAAGTTTAAATCTGAATTACCTTCTTGGTTTCTACGATGGTGAACTCATTATGGCGCCATTTCAGATATCTTCCCAGTTATTGTGCTGGAACAGGCTAACTATTTTTCAACTGTTTTCTCATTCACTCCACAACAAAAGAAATTTCCTACACTACTTATTTTTATATACAAATATAAAATTCCTTGGATATTTAAATAGCACTATGGCATTTATAATGATGTTGTTCAAAGGATACATTCGGTTAAATGGTGGGATAATTACAAAATTTCTGGCATTGTTGAACTTGTTCAAACTGAGTTCCCGATTAACATTCATGTTCCTACACCTGCCATGGTTAAAGCTCAGCAGAACCCAACTGCTTCAATCACCCAAGGAAGTCAACTTCCTACAGTCAACTTTGGAAGCCCAACTTCAAGTTCTTCCAAGCCCAAGTCATCCAAGTCAAAGGCTAAATCAAAGGATAAATCACAGATAACAAAGCCCAGCACTATTAAGCCCAAATCAGAGGATAAATCTAAGTCAAAGGATAAGCCCAAGCCGAAACCCAAGTCATCTAGAGATGAGTTGCTCAAAATGGCTCGTCTTCTGGTTGATCAGGCCGAAGCCCAATCAAATTCGGATAACAGCAATTTAGAAGAAGGTTCAGACAATTTAGACTCTTCTGAAGGTTCAACTACTCAAAACCCATATGGACCCGAGTTTCAAGATGCTCAGAACCCATATGCCTAGTCAGCCTTGCATTGGATTCCATATAGATACAAATTAGCTTCAATCAATACTCTTTTGAGAAAAGCTACCAATTTGTATTTATATAAATTCCTTTATTAATATGTCTCCACCGAAAGTAATAAATAGTAAAAAGTGACTATTCACTTTCCCTATTCATCACTTAATCAATCTGCTTAAAGCTGCTCCAACTTTTGTCAATCAACCGAAAGCATCCAACAGCCTGCTTTTGCCCATATGCTACCAGCTGCACTCATGATCAACTCCAAGTCACATGCTGCATAGTTAGATTAAACGTTCTATAAATTGTAATGTCAGAATCATTGGAAGGGCAGAGGTTAAGAAAAAACAGAGAGAAAAAGAAGTTCTCTGCTAGTCAAATAGTCAATTTGCTGTTCTTCAATTTTGCTGTTCTTCAATTAAAAGAATGTATTTGAAAGCAACCCAGTGTTTCTATTAAAATTGTAAGTTACTTTTGATTAAAAGTTATTTTAAGAATTTTGTGTTGCTAAGTTTTTGTATGCATATTATTCCATTTCCATCTAGTATATCTATGTTTACTTCTTCCTTCCTTCATTCTGCCCTAAAATGGTATCATGTGAATATTCATTTCAATTACATGATGTGAATATTCACATCATGTAATTGACAACACAACGACAAAAATTCATTTCAAATTAATATGAATATAATGATAGTCAACATCTTGATGCATGGGAACTACCAAAATATAATGACAATTAATATTAAATATCAACATTAATAGAGATAGGAAAGATTGAGGGTGTTTTAGTCTTCTTACCTCAAATAGGACCTAATGGAATAATTAAAAACAATATGGGTTGGATGGAATAAACTCTTAGAAAGAGAATTTATCAAAAAAGTTTCCTAGAAAGAATATTAAAGATTATTTTCATTATCTCTATATTTTATTTTAAAAAAAATTAAAAGTTAGTATCAAATATTTTTTATACTTTCACCTCATACGTTAGTCAAAAATATATATAAAATTTTTTTTTTTAAAAAAGCTCACTAAACTAATCACTTTCTAAATGAATCCTGAATAAATGACATAAAATGTTTTTTTTTTTTAAGTGTGTTCCTAATCTTATTCAAATTATAGTTGGTGTGTAGTGCATGGAAATTTATAATTTTGTGTATTAAAAACGCTTGTTATTATAATTTTTCTATGTATTATCGTTTTGAGTTTTTAATTTTTTTTAAAAATAAAAATAAAAATAATAAAAAGTTACCAAACATATCATAATAAATATGGGATTATTTGGAGTGTTCTAAATAAGTCTACTTTTTGTCTTTTTGGATTAAAAAGTTGAGGAAAAAAATATGGATGTTTTGATTAAATTTTGAATTTTTATGAAAAAATGTATATTAAAAAATTGTATAAAGAAGTGTGTAGGAGAAGATAGTGTAGTACGCCGTACGAATTGCAGTGCAGTCAGCTTGGTGAATACACGGGAAAAGATTGCCTCCTTTTTGGGCTTTGATTGGACGGTGTTGTTCGGCTCGTTGGGGCCCACCACAGGTCCCTTTTTTCTAATCGGAACCGTTCAATGTGTAGAACTCGTCGAGTACTATATGTTTGTAAAGAATCACGTTGATTGGATATCGATATCTATCTGATCGTGTTAGTTTTTTTTGTTAACTGTTAACTGTTAACTATAACACCATCTAATTTTTATATAAAACTGATTTGATTATATAGCTAACGATATCGGATAAACGTGATTTTTTATAACATATAGTACTAAACAAGTTCTACATTTTCAACGGTTCGGATTATCAAAACGGGACTCATTGTGGGCCCCCACGGGCCCAACTTTACCATCCAACTTAGTGAATGTATACATGCAATTTTTTTTTTTCCTTTCATTGAAGCAGGCCGGATGTTAGTACATTGATGGCCAAAAAGTTAATTTGTATTTAATATTTGTATATTAATTTTTTAATATTTTTTTAGTGAATAGTGATAATTTTTTAACTTTTTGACTTTTTGATTTTTTTTACACTTTCCAAACCAACCCTAAATAGTTTCTAACTTTATTTATACATCATCTTTCTTTTAGACACTACTACTAAGCTTGTTCGGAAGAAAAATATTTCTTTTAAATATTTTTCATATTTTTAGTATTTGATATAATAGAAAATAAAAATCAACATAAAATATTTTTCATGTCTACTTGGGTTAAAAAAATTCTATTTTTTAAATAAAAAAAATATTTTTTGTACTAAATTTTTACTATGTCACTGTATTGCTACGGTCACCATCATCGTCATCAACACCACTATTGCCACCCCACCATCTCCGCCTCCAATTCCACCTTCGTCCCACCACCACCCCAACCAAAACATAAAAAAAAAATTTCTCTAAAAATTATTTATAAAAAATATTATTTGTTAAAAACATATTTTCTATCAAAATAAACAACATAAAAGCATCTCCAACGGTTTATCAAAAATTTCATCAAAACTGAGTAAAAAAAAGATGAATTCTTCAATATGATATTAATCACTCCAACGGTGAAATACTGTAACTTTCATCAAAACACTGGACGTCCTGGGAAATGACCAGCCGATCGTGTCACAACCCAAACCCGTCCCTTTAGGTTTAGTGTCGTAACCGGCCGATAATCCGTGATTACCAAAGGCATGTTTAACAATAATGACAATAATACACGATATGGGACAGGCGAAAGCCAATCAATAAAAAGATAATGTCCAATGAACTATGAGGACCTGAATAGAAATAAACTTTCATATACATAGTCATACTCGTAACCACTTATGTTCATAAACACATATATATAAGACAATATGCAAGTTAGGGAACTAATCCCATCATCAAGACAGTATAAACAAAAGTCTTAAAACATTCTTTATACTTAGCAAAAGTAAAAGGATGGATTTGAACCACCCAAAAAGCCTTGACACAAGTAGGTTTGAAACCTCGCTATGAGGCACAATAGTTGGCTTGACAAAGCCATTTGATCCGATGCTCGATCACCTACATATATATAATAAACTGTGAGTTAAAGCCCAGTAAATAACATGTGTAAAGAGATTAAGAATGATGTCCTTACAGTCTTTGAAACAATCAATTATCATGGAACATTTTCAATCAATATCTTTTTTTCAATCAATCGTTCAATCGTTCAATTTGATCAATCATGTTCAATCATATTCATATTCATCTAAGTCATACGTGGAACATCCGATAGCAACAATACAATGCAATAAGTCTTAAAGACCAGACAATCAATTAATGGCCATCATACAATAACAATAGTTCCAAGATTTAAAACTGACAGAGATCTCTGTAACAATAACGATATCGATATCAATAACAATAGCAATAACATTACGCTATGGATGTTACGAATACTGTTCAAAAGAGGATCATCATTTAATCGATAAAGAGTAATCGTTTAGAAACAATATAATTTATCATTCAAAAATAAATACAATTTGTTATAACATTGTTACACACGGTGGGCTTCTCAATACACGTACTATGGGTTTGGCATCCAACCTAAACAAACAAATTCAAGGACAATAATTCAATGATATTCATATCGCTAGCCAATTCTATTAGATTCAGTTGTTACTTATTCACAAACTAATCGTCTTAATTAATTCGGTTCTACTTTTTCATTTATTCAATCTAATGCCCTTATGAGATAGAAATGATCATGAAAACATTTTAAAACCATGCAAACGGAAACCCAAAAGGTGAAAAAGTAGAGTGAAAAATGAACCCAAGGCAGTCCAAAAGGGTCGCACGTGCGGGACCATCACGCACATGCCTCTCACACCTACATGTGTTTAGCAAAATTACCCTGTTTTCCACACGTGCGAGGCCCCAAGTTGTACGTGCAGCAGTGTTTCAACATCAGTCCAAAAACTGCTCTGTTTGAGCAGTGTGTTTCTTTGCAAAAATCAAGTTCATTTTCATACAATTCATTACCAAAATTCATGGAAACATGTTGGACTTGAACCTTGACCATGAAACACAAATCAAAACTTGTAAACAATAACCAAATTACTAGTAAAGAAATCAAATCCTCACTTCGGTATGTAATTGCATAAAACATGCAAGTGTAAACTTTTAAACTCAAACTTCCATGGAATGTCCTCACAAATGAAGAACCATGAAAGAATTCAAATGAATGAAACCAATTATCCATGAATTATGCCATGCATGCAACTATATGAAGTTAATTTGATGAATTCTTCCATACCAAAACATGCATGACTCAAACTCTTCATATCATGAACAAACCTTTTACTTGGACTTCAATTCATCCTAAAATAAGCTTTAAGCTTTAATCTTTAAAAATGATGGATAACAAGTCTCTATATCCAGAATTTAGAAAGAAAAATGCTTCCCTTACTTGTTGATTTATGAGAATCTAAGGCAATTTCTATCTAAGCTCTTTCTTTTCTTCGTCTCTTTCAATTTTGTTGAATTCTCAAAGTCTCTCCCTCTTCTCTCTCTACGTGTATGTCTCTCTAGGTGCAAGAAAAGCCGCTACACTCTCCTATTCTAATTCAATTGATGAGTATGTAAAACACTAGGCTCAAATTAGTTAAAGTAATAAATTAAGTAAAATCACCTAAGGCTAAAAGATTAATTAAAATCAATTTGACTCAAATTAAATTACTCTCATCATCTTAAAAGCTTAATTACACTAAATTAAATTATACTAATGTGAATTAGGCTCTAATTCCTTTCCTATTGCTCAATTCTAATTGTTAAAATTAACGAATCAGACAGGTTTAATTTCACTCTAACCTATCTGTCCACAATAACACAATTCAAATAATCTCATGGCATAACAACAACACTTAATTACATATAATTACATAATTAGCATTAAACACATAATCAATTTAATTAATTTGCTTAATTAAGGAGGCGGTTATCACAGGTCGACTGGAAAAAGATAAAGTCTGAATTTGTTTTTGCAGCGTCCTTGGAGACTTGGTCAGACTTCTCTTTTTCAATAGAGAATGGATGGTGTTTGGCTATGATCATTTCAAGAGACCCAAAAGAAAGAAAGATATAGGGAGAGAGAGAGAGAGATATTTTAGCAAAACCCATGTCAAGTAGTCCGAGCAAGACATACAAGTTTTCACCGCCATTGATAAGATTTCTGAGAAGCAATGTTGGAAGCAAAAGCAGAGGCAAGTCTCGCTCGAAATAGATCATCAAATGGTCTTTAACGTGTGGCATTCACAAGCCTCTTTCTCTTTCTTGTGGCATCTTCTAATCTTGAAAGCTATCTCTCACCATCACATAACACAATAGCCATGTAAATTTGACAAAACTCACTATTCTAAAACTCTCTCTTAGCCATGTTTGATTTTCACAGATGTTTTGGGAATTGAATTAATGATCAAATAACAATAATATTTCATTGTTCGATTTTTGAATTGGTATCATTTTGGATTATTCGATCAGATTTCTCCTTATTGAATTTGGACTGGATTCGGATCAAATCTAATCCATTGGCAGCCTTTTTTTTTCTTTTTCTTTTTTCAACTGCAAAATTGCTCAATCAGCAGAGAAATCATTCTTTTGTTAGAAACAGATCTGGGCTAAAGAAGTAAAACAAACCCAAAATCTAGCAGTTAGGAAACATTGAATTATTTATAGATTTCATGACTTCAGCTCTTTCAAAAAAAAAAAAGAGAATTTGGGAAAATGAAAACAAATTATGGGATTGAACCAGACATGGATCACTATGTTCTTATGGTGGACTTATTGAGTAGATATGGACATCTCAAGGAAGCAGAGCAATTAATTGTTGGTGGTCGACCAGGGGGTCGACCTCTCAATGTAAAATTTTCACAAAAATTTGATTGTGGTCCACACTCAACGTCTATACATAGTAAATTGGTGAAAGGTGCAAGCGATCCTCAATTTGGTGAAACGTTCAATGTTTTCTCAATTTGATACCATTTTGGTGAAATCGTTGGAGCACAAAAAGTATCTCTTTTTAACCAAATTTGAATTTGATGATATTTTGGTGAATGGTTGGGAATGGTCTAACCAAATAGAATAATTCCTTAGTATGGGGAAGGCTCAGGGCCACCTGTCATAATTAGTTGGGCCCAGTCCGGTCCAGTTGCTGCATGCAGCTGAGCCCACCATTTTGATACATTACATCCAAAGCCCTTGTCTCAAAGCTTCAAGTCAGGCCATTGAACAAGGTCCACTAGATAAGACATTATGATATTTTAGGAGGGTCAATATTGTTACATAAATAAAAATAAAATTCACCAACTTTTCTTATAAAAAAATTAAAAATAAAATTTGCATAGCATTTTCCTTTTGAAGGAATATTGGATATACATACCTTGAAATTTATGTTAAAAGTGAAATATTTTGTGTAAATTCAATTTTGTGTTGTGTGAGTTGTCCCCAAATGAATGTGGTCAAGACATTTTGTTTTCAAAGTAATTTTATTTTTTTCTCCATACGTAGCATTATTGGAATAATTTAGAATTGTGAGGGGGAGGGGGGATATTTTGTAAATGAATCCAAAAAAGAAAAAATAAATAAATAAAAATAAAAATAAAAAGAAGGAAAAGTCTTGACCAATATGATGGAAACTTGGAAGTGAAGCATGGTGAGAATGTCCCTTTCTTTGTGTGGGCCAAAGGCCCAAAATATGATTCCTTGCCTCACCACCCCAAACAAAATCATGTGATGTTTTGGACAAAAATTTAAATAAAAAAATAAAATATCTTTTTTTTATCACTTCTATCTCAATACTAAAATATATTTTCACCAATTATTTTTTTAGACATTGATTAAGACTTTGTTAATAATTTTATTTGTTTTTCATTCGTCAATGACCGTCCTATGAACACACCAATTAGTGCAATGGGATACATTATTTATTAGAAAAATTACAAATCATGTGTACTTTTTAAAAATAATTATATAGACATAGAAAAATTTATGATTTTAATAATTAAAATTTATAAACTTTACCATCAATCTGAATTTTTTTTAACCCTTACACTAATTTGTTATTTTTCCTTAGTTATTTATTTATTTATCTAGTAAAATATATCATTTCCATTTTTGTCATTTTTATGTCAATGTTAGTAATCTCATTACTTACTCCTATATCACCCCCTTAAAATCCATGCCATTCAAGCCCATAAAAGCAAGAAAAGCATTTTCTACATGCCAACTAGGAAGAAACTATAAATTATTTTGTCGCTACATAGGTATATCATATCATACCACATATATATATATATATATGACTCAACAAAATGGTATGTATCAAATATTAATAGTATTAGGTATACAAATACTATACACAGAATGAGACATAAATATAATATTTTATAAAGAGTAGATCTAACATCACATCATTTAAACTTCACCCTTTATAAAATATTCGTATTTCATTTTATATTTAGAATCCGTGCATGTAGAATTCGTGCTACAGATCTCGAATATTAAGTCATAAATTTGTCTCGAATTTGTTTAACCGATCATCCGGGCAAAGAGGTTGAAAGTCACGGTTGACAAGGTGACAATCGCGGTAGACAAATGCTTCATCCGATCGTCCGCGTAGTTGTCCAACCAGTCAACCGGTAATCACAAATTCTCACTTGAAGTTCTCGAGGCCTGAAGCATTAGTGATTAATCAAATAGGTTTATTGCATGATATTTATGGGCATTGCTTTCACATTCAGCAAAACATCAAATTTGACAATACATGAGAATGTAAAAGATTCTCGAATGGGACAATATGCTGAATGGCAGCTGGATGTGGTCACTTGACATGGAAGAAGTATTTACATTTAGGCAAATTTCATATTTTTAAAAATAATTATAAATAAATAATAAAATTTATAAATATTGATAATTATAATTATAATTTTTTCATAAATATATAATAATTTTCTCAAATTATCACTGATAATTTCCCCTTTATATTTTATATAAATTTAAAATTATAAAAACAAAAAAAAAATAGAAATTTTAATTTCAAATAAACAACAATATTTTACATATATGTATATAATTATACACCCACTTTAGCCCAAGTCAATATTATTTGTTTCCATTTTTGCTCACAATAGTAAAATTCAATAATGAGATTCTCTCAAGTTAGCTAAGTCAATTGGAGTGGGGGTGGAGTGGGGTGTATTGTTGAACTTTGATAGGCCTAACACGGGCTCATCTTCATAATCGTTCATCTGGTGGTATCATCCAAATAGATTATCATAAAAAAAAAAATTAGATTAATCGGAAAATCATAATTATATGATTATATCACATTTGTTATTAAAAAAAATAAACTATCAATTTGAAAATAGACCATTTATTATTTTGAAAATAAAAACAATTTAATTATGTGTCTACGATTGTCTAGTCAAATTTAATTTTTTGAATAGATGACCATACAAGTTAAACGATTCTCCATTTGGAGAGTTGGCTTTTTAAACAAAAAATAAAAAATAAAAATCATTATAAATTATTACATCAGCTTCTCTATTTTTCTGTATAAATTTTTATAAAAAATTAAAAAATTAATTAAAATAATTAATTCCCAAACGAGAGGCCACACTAGATTCTGGTAGGAAAAGCCAATAAGAGATAAATTCCTAAATTTTACTACTGAGCAAAAATAAAAACAAATCATAGTGACCCACAAATAGGGTTGCAAACGAGCCGAGTCGAATTTTTGAATGTTCAAGTTCGTTTATTAAGAATTAGTCAAGCTCGAGCCGAACTCTATTCAAACTTCAAAAATCAAACTCGAGCTCGACTCATCAAATATTTGTTGAGCTCGAGCTTGCTCGATTACATAAACGAGCAGAGCTCGAGCTCGAATTGAAAAAGAATAAATTTAAATTAATTTACTTATTAAGATGAAAAAATACAAAATTATGAGTAAAATTTATAATAATACTTATATTAATAATAAATTTCATCAATCAAATATGTAAATTTACACAACCACCAAACATAAATAAAAGATAAAATAGATTATTGAAAATTTATTTATTATATTATTAAAAATAGTATATTAATTTATGGACCTTGCTACATCCCCCTAAAAACACCCCCCCTAATCTCCATAATTTTCATATTAAGTAAAAAAAAAAAAAAAACAACAAGGAAACAGTTACCCAGAATGGAAATTAGGGGGATTAGAGGGACACTTTTTAGGGCTCCAAATCATTTCCCTTAATTTATTTATTTTTATATTCACAAGCCTTATCGAGCCGAGCTTAGGGCTGCTTGAGCTTGACTCGATTAATAAACGAGCCTAAAAATCAAGCTCAATCTCGTTCATTTAGTAAATAAATTGAGCTCAAACGAGCTTTAAACGAATCGAGTTCAAGCTATTCATGAACAATTCGATTCCTTTGTAACCCTACCCACAAATAAGGTTAAATTGGACATTTTCATAATTAACTCTAAAAATGGGTCCATGGCAGGCCTAGTGAAGCCCAACAATATGCTCCATGCTAGAGACACTACAAAAATTTTAATTTTTTGCGATGACAAAATGCCGTCGCTAATACTCTTAATGTCGTCTCAAAAACTTTTTAGCGACGACAAATGACTTTTAGCGATAGTAAAGAGGGGTCACAACAGAGAGCGTTGTTAAAACGTTTTAGCGACAGCATGATGTCATCGCCTTTTTTTTGCGACGGCAAATGTTGCCTTTTGTGACGGCATTTTACTATCGCCTATAATATGTAAAAAATTGAGATCTTTTGCGATGGCAATGTTGTACCGTCGCTAAAAGTTTCATTTGAGATGGCAAAAAAACTACTGTCGCGAAATGTTTTTTGTTGCAATGGCATGACCTCTGTTGCCAATTTCTTTTGCGACAGCATTACCTATGTCGCCAAAAAAAATACATTTTAGTTCTAATGTTTTTTGCGACGGTGTGGTGCCAAAAAAAAAAAAAAAAACTGCAATAAAATTATTAATAATATTAAAATTACCTGTATTAAATGAAAAAATTTGAAAAAGAAACCAATAATTGCATAATAATATAAAAATTCCTGTATAGAAATAACAATTTCTCCATAATAAAAATATTCTTGCATTCATAATTACACATCAACAAAATTACCCCACAACATAATGTTCTAAAATACATATATAATGTTTAAATACATAATATTGTTCACAATTCAAAATAATATAAATCAAAAACAAAAATTTTCCTCATCATTCTCCTTAGGTAACAAAAACAACATGTAGTCGCATTCTTCAAGGGCATGCATTCCACAAGAAACAAATTCCTATTCGGAAAATATCTGAAAACAAAAAATAAAAATAATTAAGGACAATATAATTATGTATTAATATGTTAATGACAAAAAAACATAAAAATTTAACTACTATACAATTACAAAGATAATTAAGTAAATAATTTTGCCTGGACTGAAATCCGACTCTAACTCCCAAACCGGAAACCCGATTCGAGTCCCGTCTTCTCCCACAAGTCTCTCGTTCCAAGGCGATTGTGTATGCCAAGTTTTGTGCTAATTAGACGCCATTTGGTGATTTTGGGACGTCAACATCTTGAATTCTAAGTTTCTTAAGGAATTAGTTTGTGTAAACCGAAATCTGGCTTTAATTCCCAAACTGAGAACCCGATTTGAGTCCCGTCTTCTCCTACAAGTCTCTCGTGCCTAGGCGGTCATATATGCCAAGTTTCGTGCTAATTCGACCCCATTTGGTGATTTTGGGACATCAACACCTCGAATTCAAAGTTTCTTGAGGAATTAGTTTGACTAGATCAAAATTCGGGTCTAACTCCCATACCGAGAACCCGATTCGAGTTCCGTCTTCTCCCACAAGTCTCTCATGCCTAGTTGGTCGTGTGTGCCAAGTTTCATGCTAATCCAACATCATTTGGTGATTTTAGGGCATCAACACCTCAAATTCTAAGTTTCTTAAAGAACTAATTTGCTTAGATCGAAATCTGGCTCTAACTCCCAAATTGGGGACCCGATTCTAGTCCCGTCTTCTCCCACAAGTCTCTCGTGCCAAGGCGGTCATGTGTGTCAAGTTTCATGCTAATCCGACGCCGTTTGGTGATTTTAGAGCGTCAACACCTTGAATTCTAAGTTTCTTAAAGAACTAGTTTGCCTAGACCGAAATCCAACTATAACTCCTAAATCGAGAACCCGATTCGAGTCTCATCTTCTCTTACAAGTCTCTCGTGCCTAGGCAGTCGTGTATGCCAAGTTTCGTGCTAATCCAATACCGTTTGGTGAATTTGGGGCGTCAACACCTCGAATTCTAAGTTTCTTAAAGAACTAGTTGCCTAGACCGAAATCCAACTCTAACTCCCAAACCGGGAATCTGATTCGAGTCCCGTTTTTTTCCAAAAATCTCTCGTGCCTAGGCGGTCGCGTATGCCAAGTTTCATGCTAATCTGACACCGTTTGGTGATTTTTGGACGTCAACACCTCGAATTCTAAGTTTCTTAAAAAAATTAGTTTGCCTAAACTGAAATCCGGCTCTAACTCCCAAACCGGGAACCCGATTCGAGTTCTGTCTTCTCCTAGAAGTCTCTCGTGCCTAGATGGTCGCGTGTGCCAAGTTTTGTGCTAATCCGACGTCGTTTGGTGATTTTAGGGCATCAACACCTCGAATTCTAAGTTTCTTAAGGAACTAGTTTGCCTAGATCGATTATTTGCATACCTATAGGTACAAAAATATGAAAATAGTTACAAACAAGAGCTGTATCAAATGTCAATATTACGGCAAAAATTTTCTTCATCTATCTATAGGTCCCAATTAGTGTCACTTAAGAGTTCATTTATAAGGTTTGTAACAAGAAAAACAAATTCCATTTTTACCTATGGAATTGTTATGAGATCACTAAGATCCGGAATCCTAAAGTATTTGTGCCTCCATAGAATCCTACGCTTCAGTATTTACGTAGTACTTTTTATGTACCTTTTCAAAAAGTTGGACCTTTTGCCTATACTATGTTATAAAACAAAGCTAATGACCCAAAACATTAATCAAATTTGAACAGCCATAATATTCTAACACATATTGTGCTATGAAGATATATAGAAAGATTTGGTACAAACAAGTATATTGGAGTTATGTGAAACTTAATTACTAATAAGCGTAATTAAATCAAGTAACAATTCTAGAATGATGCTAATTCGAAACATTTTATCATCGACAGCTAGAGAAAATGACAGGAACATTAAAGGAGCAGCTAGATTCAATTACCCCAGCTCTATAGGAAATGCAACTGAGGAAATAAGAGAGGGTGAAGCAATTCCAAGCTGTGCAAAGGCAAATTTAGAAAATTTATGCAGAAATAGCAAGTCAATCAGAATGCAATGATTCATCGTCAAAAATCAAAGTAAATGAGAATGATCTTTCACAGAAAAAACTCGATAAGTACCAAATCGGGCTACAAAGGCTGCATAAAGAGAAGGTACTATACCAATAATTAATAATGTCACGACCTTATTCTGCCCCTAGTAGAATGGTGCCGTGATGGCCAGTAATCCGAGATTACCAAAGGCCAACTTACAAAAATTCACATACAATCAGAGTATACATATGGGGCTTACATGTGCGGAAGCAATAAATTTAAATCTAAATAGTCCAGAAGAGCTGTGCATAAGTCAAATGAAATGGCATACAATTTAACATGGTTTACAACTTGAATACAAATAAAATAAAGTACATGTTACGTCTTGATCAACAGGCTTCTCAAGCCGACATATACAAAAAAAGTGAATTAAAACTAAGAAACATAATCTTTAAGAGGTTAGCAAAATGAATCCAAAACAACTTGCAAATAACATCTAGGCGTCACCGCCTTCTTGCTCGCCACCTACATATATAAAGGGGAGGGTGAGCTTGGATACTCAGTGAATGATATAATTAATTAAGGTTTGAATGAATGATATCCCATATCATTATCAAAACAATACATATCATAGCTTGTAACAAAACATGGGATGAATCAAGTTCATCAATCAAATCTTTCAAATCTTCTTGGGATGTTTAATAACATCTACATAATACATGGGATGACATTCCGGACAAAACAAGAGAATAATCGACCCGGAATCGATTAGACAAATCCACCCGTACAAGACCGTCGGTGGTACCATCCGTACAAGACCGTCGATGGTAGAGATATCTCAAACATGGTGCTACATGGGCTTAAAGTCCCCTAGCATGAAAGGACTTTCCAAGAATGTCATCAAAACAAGATAATACTTTATATAAAATTAGAGGACAATCATTCATGCTTGATCAAATACTTTTCCAAAACGAAGCAAAGCTTTATCAAAACTTTATAACATAGCTTTATTAAAAATACCACTCACATAGCTCTTCGGGTGTAGGGATTAAGGAAAGGATCCAAGACCTACAAATACATAATAAAGTCTACTGAATGCATTTCAAGAAGACAAGAAAGAATGCTCAAAGATGGATATGAAATGTATTCTTAAAAACAAACTTTACATGAATGAAAATGATCTCGACATTTCTTTCCAAAACCAAGTCAAGACAAAGTAAAACATGTGCTGGAAGTCAAAATACTCTTTTTCTTCTTGAAAAAGCATGCTGGGTACCAACTAGGTCTTGGAATGGATGCACAGAAATGATCTAGGCAGAAATGACCTAGCTAGGTGAACTCAGGAGGTCTTGGCCGAGGTCCTACATCTCTTGGCCGAGGTGTGGTTACCTAGGCTTCGGTGTACAGCTGCCTGCCGAGGTGTTACAAGGTGATGGCAAGGGTGTACCATGGTCGGCCTAGGTGTGCAGTGGTTAGCCTAGGTGTGCATGCAAGATAGACTAAGATGCAAGTGATCATGCAAGGTTGGCCAAGGTGAGATACGATGCTTGGCCTAGATATGAGATCTAGGCAAGAGTGGTCTCGGTGACCACACCTAGGGAAAGGTGAAATCTGAAAATCTGGGTTTCCTTCCTTGAAGAACATGAATGCTAAAATCATAACTTCTTATTCCAAAATCTGAGATTTCATGATATAAGCTCAAAAACATGGACCTTGGTACCCATACTTGGAGATTTCATGAAAACAAACACAAAAACATGGAACTTGGTATAAACTTTCGGATCAAAACAAGGTTTTTCTTCAAGAACACATGAACACCATTTTCTCTTTCTAAAACAAACTTTAAATCAATGCATGGTTCATGAATCATGCTAGATCATGCAATGTGATCGAATCAATATAAAGAACAATAAGAGTAGATCAATAATCTAACCTCAAAACATGGATCAAACGGCTCAAACTCTAAGGATCAAACTTGGAAATCTAGTTCTCTCTCTAAGAACTTCTTCTCCTCTTCCTAGAGCTTCTCTCTCTTCGTAGGACAAAGATATGACAAATGATATGTTTTCTCTCTCTGCCGGCTGACTTAACCCTCTATTGGGACACGTGGCAACGACTAGTTAGTTCTCCCCAAATTGGTGACAGAATGACAAGACAAGAGTATGACAAAGTGTATATAACAAGTAAGGTGACATGGGCACTCCGACAAGTAATGATCTCGGGTTAGGACATAGGCTTCGGCAAGTAAGGTCTCAATGATCTCGGCTAGAAAGGATAACACTTGACCTAGCTGTGCCACACCTTGGTCTAGGTCATACCAGTCCAGGAACAAGATCACTAGGTGCAAGGATCAAATATCTAGGACACCTAGATGATAACATCTCGACCTAGATGATGACATCTCGGCCAATATGCCTAGGTGATGGTGGAGGTCAACCAAAGTGGTTCTAGGATGGTCCTAGGTGTTGGCGCTCAACGGCCTAGGTGTTAAAGGCTCAAAGGTGTGACCTAGGTTTGGCATGACTTAGGCTTAGCATGACCTAGGCTTAACATGACCTTGGCTTGAGACAGCAAGGAAGGAACAAAGCATGCATATAACACTTAGGCAAATCACAAAAGTACAAAACAAGACAGGGACCTTTACTTAGGCAAAACAAGTCAAAGTCTACAAATGCAAGCTTAACAAGACAAAATCATGCAAATGCACATGAACATGACTAAAACATGAATGTAGGTTATTACAAATCTTTTTTTTTTTTTGCGACTGCAACTGGTGCCGTCGTAAAAACTCTATTTTTTCGCGACAGCAATTTTTGTCGTCGCAAATACTCTCATTTTTTTTTACGACAGCAATTTTTGCTGTTGCAAATACTCTCTTTTTTTGCGACAGCATTTTCTGCCATCACAAATACTCACCTTTTTTGCAACAGCAAGTTGTGTCGTTGCAAAAAGTTACTATTGAGACGACAAGTGTACCGTCACAAATGCTTTTGTCTTTTAAGCCCACTTTTCTTGTAGTAAGAATTAGATGAAGAAGCGGATTATGGTGATGAGTTGGGTTCACAAAAATTATGTTTATTTTAGAAAATTACTATGGGATTATGAAATCCTTCTAAGAAATGGACTAAAAATCTTATGTGAGAGGTGGTATTGAAATTTAATCTTATGAGATTGGAGGTGAAAATACTAATTTATCCCTCACTTTACAAAAATAATAAAATAACCTTTTGTATAATAAGGGCTTTTATGTAATTTTAAAATTTTAATCTCAATCAACTAATAGAATGTTTCATCTCCCAAAACACTTAACAGTTGAGCTCATCAATCTTCCCCTTACCATTGAACTCACCAAGCTTACTCTCACTATCGAGAGAGTTGCACTGTTAATCTCTCCCCCGTCAATATCAATCATCGTTAACCTCTCTTCGTCGTCAATCTCTCTGTTGCCATGTTCGGACTTGTGTTGCCGAACAAATTACCCATATTTGGACCTGTGTTAAACATTATAAAATCGTAAAGTCATTTGTCTGTAAACAAGCTTGGCCCATTAAATTTTTACAAACAAAGATAAATGTGCATCAACTAGTTTGATTAATAAATAAAACTAAAATTCATCACATAACAAAATATAAGTATGCATTAAGGTTACATTTAAAATGCCGAATATATGAATAAAAAACAATCAGATCCAAAATACCTAACATATGAATGATGTTTAATTAGACATTGCCGAAGTAATGCTTTTAATTCAGCACTGTGTTGCCATTTTTTATTTTTTTTTGTATATATTTGGGAGTTTAGTACTGAAAAAAATTCAAATTGTTTTTATCTTTTTTTTTTTTTTTTTTGTGTTTTCAAAAAAAAAAAACTTATCATTATAAGGTCAACTTCTTTCAAGCTACGAGCATCATTCAAGCTATGAACCTTTTCTGAGCTTACATGTAATGCTCTATTTGTCTCACAATATTGGGGTTGTCTAAAAAACTTCACTCATCGCCATTATTCGAGAAATGTGTATTGTTGAATAGTTGTTGTAGTTGCCATTGCACTGGAAACTACAGCAAGCCTAGTCGTTAAAGGATTTTGAAGGTTCTGAGAATTTTGAAGTTAGTGGTAATAAAGGTGAGTACTCTAAAAAAAAGTTATGATGTCATTTATTAGTGAGTGGGTGGGTGAGTTAAATTGTAAGATAGGGTGTTCAAAAATAATTTATGTCATTTTTAATAATTTCAATTGAGATTATTATTGTAATTAAAAAATGAAATAAATAAGGGTTCAAAATATTAATTGAGGTGTTAATAGCTGCACTCAATTAATATCGTTTTATAAAATATACAAACAAACATAATTTATACTACATGTTTAATCTAATATTATTACACTAATAATTCTCTTAGTTACTCAATTCATCCAATTTCACTGCAATAATAATTCTCTCACTCAACCAAACCGATTATAATTCCAAAATTTTAATAACACTCTCAATACACCTACGTGCTCACTATTTTCCTCAATAATATATTAACTTGTGAAAAAAACGAGAATATATGGACTTTATCTGACTATAGTACAAGTCCCAAATAGAATTCTAATCATTTACTATTTTAAAGTTGTAATGGAGGATTTTAATTCTATTATTTAATAATTTATAAATATTTTTTATAAATTTAAAATATTAACAAATTTTCATAATTATTTAACAATTGTTAAAAGATATAATGTAGAGGATCTCAATTCTGTCAAATGATAAATTTGAAAATTGGTTTGGCATATGTAGTAAAATCAGGCTGTTTTTGTGAAATTCAAAGTTCGAAGGCAGATATGAATCAAAATAAATAAATAAGGTAAAATAAAATAATTATAATAAAATTCATTTAATTGTTGATGAATATTATATTATTATTTTTATTTGTAAATTTGTATATTTTGATTATTTTTTATCATAAAAAAATTATTGTTTTCAACCTCTCTCTAGACCATTTTCAAAGTGAGGCATTTGCATGATTTTTTAATTAATAGTGTCAATTTGTAAGAATTCATAAATGAGAAGAGTAAATTCAAAATATGTATCATATTTTTTTAAATAAAAAAAATTTTTTTTTTTTTTTTTTTTTTTTGTTTTACCAACTATTGTTTAGTCTATGTTTTGTATTTTACGAAACTTACATAATTATCATTTTTTTTACATGGTTTAAGTTGAAATGTGGAGTTCATTTTCTTCTTAGAAATTATTATATGTGGAGTTTTATTAATTATATAAAACTAAAACTTGTTGGGTTTACTTGTAAATAAAGATATTGAAAGAATTATAAAAGTAAAAATTTAATATTATAATTTGAAGTCAACCTCTAACTTAATTTACATTTATTAAATTATCCACTCATAAATTTCATTATAAGCAGTCGATAGTTTAATTTATAGATTGTTATGACTCTCAGTTTAATTTATAGATTGTTATGACTCTCATCATTTTTGTTTTAATTTTTTATTGATGGTCAGTTAATTTAGATATTAAAAAAAACAAATAAAAAATAAATCAACATTTTATAAATAAATAAACATTTTCCCATGCCAAACCGTTGATTTCGCACACCAGTTTTGGGGAAATACCGTAAATAAATTAAAGTATAAGGCTATCAATATAAAAAAGCTATAGTGTGGGACCACAGTTTAATTTGTAAAGAAAAGGGAAATAGGACGCCGCTGACGGGCACGAAAAAAGCAAAAGAAAAGATTCGCCACGACAAGCCCCAGTTTGTGTCACGTGCTGGCCCCGTGTTGATTTAACTCTATTTTCTTGTTATTGACTGCAAAAAATAAAAAATAAAAGAATTTTTTATTGGTGAAATTATAATTCATTACAGATTTAACAAAAAAATTTAGATCAATGGTAAGTTTTACAAATATTAATAATTAAAATTTTAATTTTTTTATGAATTTATAATTAATTTCTAAAAATACAATTGAATTCTAATTTTTTATTTCTTATTACACCTTATTAAAAGTATTAATATTGTTTATTTGTATACAACACATGTTACAATGCTTATAGGAAGGGCGTTTTTCCCTGACTGTGGCGTTTTTGAACATTTTACTCCCATTTTAGGGTGTGTTTTTAACTTTATTCCCATTATAGGGTAAAATGGTTTTTGTAATGCCGTTTTATAGAAAACGGTTTTCCCAAAGCCGTTTTTTCGAATTAAAATAATAATAAAAATTAAACACAGAAACCGACTTTTCTAAAACCATTTTTAATTAAGTTTGTAATTTTTCTAAATTAATTAAAAACGGTTTTCGTAAAACCGTTTTCCTATTAATTTTTTTAAAATTTTCAACATAAATATTTTTGACCAAATATTCACAAATTTTTTTTAATGAAAAACGGTTTTAGAAAAGCCGTTTTTTGAATTTTTTTTTATAATGAAAAACGGTTTTAGAAAAGCCATTTTTTGAATTTTTTTTTTTTTAAAAACTGTTTTACAAAAGTCGTTTTTTAACCAAAAATATTTTTAATGAAAAACGGTTTTAGAAAAGCCGTTTTAGAAAACGGTTTTGGTAAAACCTGTTTTACATTAATTTTTAATTTTTTTATTTTATATTTTCAACTTAAATATTTTTTACCAAAAAATATTTTTAATAAAAAGTCGTTTTTACATTAATTTTTTTTAATTTATATTTTCAACATAAATATTTTTTGACCACAAATATTAAAAATAAAAAATGGTTTTAGAAAAAAATTTTAAAATTATTTATTCTCAGGTGAGAAGGTTGGACTTGGGAATCAAAAGATGAGTAAGAGAGCAGCAACTTCAATGCATTCAAAGATGGGTTTCTTTAGAAAATTACAGCACAAATAAAAATAAAAATTAAAACGTAATGCTTGCTTTGAGATTTCTAAAACATTTTTTAGAAAATTGTATTTTCTTATTTTTCGTTTTTTTTGTTTTTGTTGAATTTTTTAATATTTTAAGTTGTTAAACATACTTAACATAAATACACTAAATACCAAAAATACAAACCAAAAAAAAAACGAAAATTCATCACATTTTTTTATTTGTTTGTGTATTTATTAGTTTTTGAAAATATTTTTTTACAAATATTTTACTTTTTAAACACATCTAAGTAAAATGCATATAAAAAAGTTGAAAAAGAAAAAAATTGCTTAAACCGAGCAATTTTTGAGAAATTTTTTAAAATTTTTTTGTAGTTCAAATTTTTTGAAAAAAAAAATCCAAAGCACTTTTCAAAAATTTCCAAAATTTCAAAGGGTTTACAAAACCCACCCTAGAGTGGGAATAAATATTTTATGTTTTAAATATTTAGTTATTTTTTTAATGTGCACTATATTTCGTGGTTTTTCCCATATTAAGCCAAATTATCATCTTAATTCCCAAACTAGGCTTAGTTTAGACAGAATTCCCAAACTAGGCTAAAGCGCTATTACAAAACACGCTTTCACTGTTTGGAGCCGAAAATTTGACGAACATTGAAAGAGCTATTAGAAATCACGCTTTTAATTAAGAAGTCACTAATTTACTAAATACTCATACAGGCATGAAAACAACATAACTGAAGCTGCAAATGTAACAATTTTCAGTTACATAGGTAGTACAGACATAAATCTCCCACAAAAATACATTCTGGACACCATGAACTGAACACACAATACATACATCCTAGACACCCTGAACTGAACACACAATACATAAACATAATAGTTAGACAGACAAATATTAGGTAGACAATCTGACAAACTTATTACGGAAACACTTAGTCTAACACAGACATTACATATTAATGCAAGTTGTTATATTGCCGAAGTGTAGACATTAACACCGGCTTTTGTAATGAAAAGCGTTTTTAATTAAAAAAATATTTGGTCAAAAAACGGCTTTTGTAAAACCGTTTTTAATTTTTTTTTTTTTTTTTTAGAAACCGGTTTTTCTAAAACCGTTTTTTATTAAAAAAAATTTTGGTAAAAAAATATTTATGTTGAAAATATAAAATAAAAAAAAATTAATGAGAAAACGGTTTTACAAAAACCGTTTTTAGTTAATTTAGAATTAATTACAAACTTAATTAAAAACGGCTTTAGAAAAGCCGGTTTTCAATTTCAAATTTTATTATTATTTTAATTCGAAAATAAGGCTTTGGAAAAGCCGTTTTTTGAAAAACGGTTTTAAAAATACCGTTTTACCCTACTTTGGGAATAAAGTTAAAAATACACCCTAAAATGGGAGTAAAATATTCAAAACGCCACAAAGAGGGAAATTGGCCTATAGCAAGATATTTAAGAGTTTTTTTTTCCTTTTTTGGAATAATCGGGTGTCAAAGTCAATTTAGGGCTAGTTTGGCATGTACTAAGTCACATCATCTTATTTAAATCACATTACCTCTCTAACACATCACATCAAACCCAACCCAAACCCACCAATAAGTCAAAAAGTACACTTTTTTAGGACATCCCAAACTAACTCTTACACGTATATCGCCTAATTTTGGAAGACCAATCTCACTGTCAACTTATATAGACCCTATTTAAATGTTAAAAATGCTTGAGATTCCAAAAGTCCTACCAAAATTTTTACCAAATGTCTCGGATGTGAGATCCACATGGGACCCACATGGTGTGAGTCTCACACTCATGTGAGACATTTGATAGAACTTTTAGGATTTCTAATATTACTCTTTAAAGGTGGGACAAACATCCTACATGGCATATAAAAGCCTAAGAGATATATATAAAGGAAAATTCTATTTCCACACACCTAATTAACTCAAGGCATACACTATAAAATATTAATTTAATAACAATTATATACTAAATTAAAATAATCATAATAGACATCGAGCAATATCCATAATATCATATAGAAAAATTCTTTATACACATCTTCCACCGTTGCCACCGCCGCTAGCACCCTCTTCTCCCTCCTTCATCCGACTACAATTTTTGGTAAGCCCCCACTTCTATCTCTCTGTATTTTTCACTTCTATGTTGCTTCTCTTCATCTTCATTCTCTCTCATTCTTTCTTACTAGGTGCTGAACTATTCTCTTTGCTAGTTTAGAAAAAAAAGCTTGGTAAGGATTAAGAGAAAAAATGTTTGCAACGGGACTTCAATATCTTTTGGAAGATGCTCAAACTTAGAGATATTCAAGGTGAAGAGGACAGGAGGAAGAGGATAAATTTTTACTACCAGAGAGCTAATTCAAGGAGCAACAAAGATCATTGTTGCTAATCTACATCATTGAATGCAATTGTGTGAGAGAGAGAAAGGAGGAGCAGAATTACGTGGTGTGTGTACAATGGTTATGTGTGTAGGGTATAATTATAATTTTAAGTATGTGGATTAAAAAAATTAATTAATAATCAAATTAAAAAGTATATACATTACAAAAATATGCCTTAAAGTAATTAAGTATGTGAAAATAGAATTTCTCATATATAGAAACTTTCAAGTTTGACTCTCAACAAATTTGTAAATCCAAACATACCCATTTAACAAACCACGGCTTAGGCCTTATTTGGCAAGTGACTTTTTTAGCAAAAAAAGTTAAAAAGTTACTAAAAAAATTAAAAAGCCAACAACGCATACTAAAAAGTTAAAGATTCTATTTTTTCTCTACTTTTTGCACATCTTTTCGTAAAAAGTCAAAAAATCATACTAAACATATTAGTTTTTTTTTACATCACATTTTAGCCAAAAAGTTAAAAAGTTACTAAAAAAGTCTGTTCCCAAACGAGGCCTTATTGCCATCCTAATCATCCGTAGATGACGTGGGATGTAGTTTTATGAATTTGTATCATTGTAAATATTTAATTGTGTTGAATTTTTATATAAGAATCTGTAATGAAAATGAAATAGAGAGAGAGAAACATTAGTTGTGTTTGGTTAGATTTTTAAAGTGTGACTCTCCCTTCTGGTTTTAGTATGGTATTTGTTTACATTTTTTAAAAATTGATTTCACATTTACTTTTCAAAACACGTCTACCCAATCATCCTCCCGGACGTCTCCCGATTGATCGGAACAGTGTTTTTTTTTTGCACCTTTTATTTTTATATTTTAAATAAAAAATATTTTGAAAATTTCTTTTAAATTTTTTATGAGCTTTCAATATAATTTTGGGCTGTGTGTTTGGTTACGAGTTGTAAATTTTTTAATTAAATATCATATGTCACATAACTCAATTTAAATTCAATTCAAACTCAATTCAAAACTCGTAATCAAACGAATTTTTCACAATCAAACGAATTTTTCACAATCAAATCATAATTTCAAAACTCACAAACTCTATTCTCAAATCATAATTCTAAAACTCTACAAAGCGCAATCATAAATTATTTTTCCCATCTTTTTTATTTTCACAAATCCCTTCATAAATTTAAAATTTAAATACGACTTTAAATATCTAAATTTTAATAATTACATGCAAAGAAAAAACACCGAATATATAAATTAAAATTCTAAAATTATAAATAAAATGAATTTAAGCATTTTAATCATCATGTTTGGTTCTAGAAAATTGAATCTACCTTTTAAAAAAATGAGTTTTTTTGGTGTTTCGTATTTTTTATTTTAGTCAAAATTTTAAAAATATTTTAAGTATTTTTTTATTTTTAGATATATCTAATCTAAATATGTTTAAAAAATATAATATTTGTTAAAAAAAAAACTTTAAAAAATTCACCAAATATAAAAATACAAAAAATATAAAAATTCAATAAATTTTCCTATTTTGTTGTATTAATATTTTTTTATATAATTTTTTGTACAAATATTTTACCTTTTAAGTATATTAAGATTAAGTGAATTCAATTTTTTTTTAATTATTAAAATATTTTTAAAAATATAAAAATATGAATGAAAAACTCAAAAATTTATTTTTGAAAATTCAAAACCAACTAGGATGAATATTTTTTTTAAATGTAGATACATCAACTTTTACAATTACTATTCAATAATTTTCATAGAGTATTTTAAAACCTGTTATGGCTTAGGGTGCATGAAAATGTTATTTAAAATTTTGATAAAATGGACTTAAAAAAAAAAATAATAATAATAATCAAAGGCCACTTATTTGTACTAATTTATAATTTTTAAAACATGATTCATTTTAATCATATAATAAGTATTATATTAGTGAGTAAAAAATCAAAAAATAAAAAAAATAAATTATTATTATTATTTTGTAACCAAAATGATTCCTACCCCCAGCTGGGGGTGACCCCCAGTGAGGTGTCACTGGGGGATTGGTCCGGAAAACAATTTTTTTTTTTTTTTTTTTTTTCTTTTTTTAAGTCTGGACCAGTGGGGGCTCGCCACCTCACTGGGGGTGAGACCCCCACTGGGTGTATAGATCATTACTCATTTTGTAATTGAGGCAACCGTACCAAGTCCCCCAATAACTTCTCGTAATTTATTCGCTGGTAATTTTGTGTAATTTAATTGTGATGTGACCGAACTTTGGAAGATTCGTACTACTTGAAAAAGGTTAAGGTATTATTATAGTATATTTAAGTTTTGTGTTTTGATTTTTTTAAAATAATTAGAATATTATTCTATTAAATTAAATAATAAAAAATTACAATATTATTCTATTAAATTAAATTAAATAAATTATTAGATATATAATAAAATTATGTGCTATGATATATATTATTTTTTAATTTATTATATACCTAATGGTATAGATTCTAATTCTATTACTATATTATATTGGGTGAATTTATAAGTCTTTAATATTTCCTTCGAATTTATAAAAAAAATTATGATGTATAATTTTTTTCAACAGATAAATATAAAAAAATACTAAGATAATTCTTCCATCTAAAAAAAAAAATTACTACCATAATTCACTGAACTAATAAAAAAGTATAAGAAAATACATACATACATATATATATATATACAGGGGCGGAGGGAGTATGTGATCAGGGGGTCATGTGCCCCTCCTGAATTTTGGGATTTTTTTTTTTGCAAACATAAAAAAAATTAAATAAAAAATTACAAAAATATTATTAGAGTGAAATGTCAATGACATTTTAAAAATTATGAAAACAATAATGATTGTTTTGATTGAAAATGAAGAGACTATTATAAATAAACCATATTAGCTATGAAATTTTTTTAATATAACGACGATGCCATTATTAGTGATATATAAGTATAAGTAATTTCACTATAAAGATATGAAATTTATTAGATTGTTAGTTACATTTAACATGTGAGGTTCACTATTTATGCGTTTATTTACCATTAGTGGGTGATGTTACATACCAGTGATGACGTAGTATTACCATTATATTGAATTTTTAATCAAATTTTGTATCAAAAAATAATTTATCATTATATAATTTATTTTAAGGCTTATACTCATATTTCTTTTTGTATTGTCCATGATACACTAATTACAAATAACATTTTTTTTCTTGATGTTTCCTGAAATCAATCTTAAAAAATTTACCTGAAATATTTTTGTAAAAATTATTATCATTAGTAAGTGCCCCCTCTAAATTAATTTTCTGACTCCGCCACTTTATATATATATATATATGACAAATTTTAGGAATACATAAATCATATAACAAATGACCAATAATTTTAGTAATAAATAAATCATTATGTAAATTAACAATTTTTAATGATATGAAAAATATTTTTCAATTAACTATTTTGTTAATAAATAAATCATTAAGTCAGTTAACAGTTTTTAATGATATGAGAATTTTTTTTCAATAAACAATTTTGATAATTTATTATTCATAGGAGAATAGTTTTTTTTTTTTTTTTTTCTTCTGAGTATTGTGTTAAATTAAAACTTATAACAAATAATAGTTGTAATTTCTAATATTATAAAACCGATTCATATTTTAAATAAACTTTATGGGTGTATTTTTAATTTATTAAAAAATAAAAGATTTATATTTTATAATTTATCAAGAATGTCTATGTAATTACGAAAAAACTATTTCATAATTGACTAAGGATACTTGAATAATTATGAAAAAATCTGTTGCATAATTAATAAAAAATATTTACGTAATTATAAAAAAAAAATATTTACTTAACATATAGACCATCATTAATAAATTACTCAAAATAAAATGATACAATCAAAAAAAAGACAAATTTTAAACAATTAAATGATTCTTATATATATAGATGTATTTTTACCAAAATTTTGAGAGATTTTTCAGTGGCATGAAAGGGACTAATGGGTTTTTGCCGAAGCCCCACACTTCTATGCATAAAAAACATGGGAGATTTGGTGATAGTCCCCTCACTATCTAATTTGTCTTTCAAAAGGACAAGAATTATATAAGTACTTTCAAAACCCCCTAATATTTTAAAACTTGTTTCTTTTACTATATTACTCTCATATCTATCAGCTCTCCTATTAAGCCATCTTTACTGTATATTTTAGAGTAAAATTTTACCTGGTTTACATCACCTACTTCCATTTCCTGTCCGGAGTAAGTCCTTAGAGTTAGGCAGTGTGGACATTTAGGATAGGGTCTGTATTAAACCAATTTGGTCTGTGATAACTTGACAAGAATAGGGTATGTATTAAGATAATTGTAAAACTGATTAATTAAAAAGAACAATGAGTCGATTATTTAGAAGTAACTCATCAGTCAGTTCTAGGTCAACTACCTTGCCTTCCATACCTAATCACGGTTTAGTAATTAATGAAGAAGATGTTGAAATACAAAATGATCCAATTAATGTAGACTGGAATATCCCAAAATTACCAATCAAAGAAATTTATAAAACTTCTTTTGTACAGAATACTTTTAAATTCACTTTGCATGTTAAAACTATGGAACAAGTTTATGCTTTGGAAAAATCCAGGGAAACCTGTCAATTATTTGATGCTCAACTTATTAAGAGATATTTAAAAAATGATTACAATTTTATTCATATAGGATTAATTCAAGTTGGTATTAAACCATTAACTCCACAAGGTAAAAATACCTCTGTTTCGTTATGTTTACGTGATGCTCGTTTTCTTAATTACAATGATAGTTTAATGGGTATGATGGAAACTGGTCTTCATAAAGGTCCAGTACATTTTAATTGTTTTCCTGATTTTACACTTAGTTTAAAAGATCCAAATATTTTACATGCTTTAACATTAAATATTCAATTACATGGTTCATTTACTAACATGATGACTAAAACTCATAATATTGCTTTAATTTATCGTGTTCACTATAAATGTATGAAAAATAATTTAAATGTTCATGCTTTACATAAATCACCTAAAGATAAAACTTTATTAATACAAAGTAGTAGTACTGATTCACATATTAATGTTCCACAAATGATTGAATGGAAAAATGTTGAGTTACCTGATGAATGGATTACTGTTAATGAACATTACAAACATAATCAACAACAATCATCCATAATCGATATCCAAGATATCCGTCAATTTAATGATGGTTCGTTTCATATTAAATTTAATCGTAGCCAATCTTTTCGACATAGTACATCTAGTGTCCCTAGTGAAATTGAAATCAAGATGAAATATTTACTACCCCATTATTCGAAAAAATAGTCAAATACATTTCGTCCACATATTGGTCCTTCAACTCAAAATAAATTAAAAGGAATTGATAATTCCACAACTTCCCAAATCAAGAAGCTTTGTTTATTCAACACATACTCACTTCCCTGAAGAAGAAGTTAATTCAACAAATTCTTCAACTCAAACTGATATGGAAGAATTCACACCACCTGTTAATCCTCAATTATTAACAATCCGCAAACATTTTACTCCCAATCTTGAACAATTACTTATCGATTTTAAATCAAAAGCTAATCGCACTCAGCGTCATGCTTATTATGCTAAATATAATTCTACTCAAATGTCTCAAATTTCCCAGGAATAGTATGATTTTATGGTTCAATATGGTTTTAAATTACCTTTGCTTAAATATGTTGATAAATATTACAAAAAATTAAATACCATTACAAAACATAAATGAAAAGCTTCTGCTACCACTACAGTTAGCTCTAGTCATCCTCCATTAGAAAACATTATCTTAAATCAACAAGGTACTGAACTTCCTGCTTCACCTTTTAAATTACCTGGAAATGATAATGAAATTAAAAAAGTCATTGAACAAAATAATTATACAAATCAATGTTTAAATACAATTGGTAAACAGTTAGATAAAATTGAAACTAATTTAGAATTTATTCCCACTTCCTCTAATAAACAACCTTTAGATGCACCTTTGTTAAATCTCCCTACTAATCGTTCAAAGCGAACTAGTTTAGTTACCAATGATCAATCCTCTACTGTCCAAGCTATTGAAAAATTATTTAACAAATTATCTACCACTGATACTCCTTCACCTTCTAAGGATAAAGGAATTACTGTTCTAAATCAACAATTTGATATTGATCCTAATTCTACTCCATCTGACACCGATCATGAGATAAATCAATTAGCTCAACAATTCCAAGTTACAAAAATCCATTATCCAAAAGTTAATCCTCAAACTACTAAGAATTGGTATAATAAACCTAGTCCTGTCGACTTACAATTTGAAGAAAATAATATTAATAATCAATTTTCTGTTTCTGCTAAAAGATTATACGAATGGAATATTGATGGTCTAAGTGAAGATCAAATCCTTCAAAAATTAAATCATTTATCTATGGTCTCCAACAGTTATCTCTCCAACTATCCCCAATATACTCAACCTGAAATTGTTACTTTAATCACTACTGGCTTTACTGGTATGCTCAAATCCTGGTGGGAAAAATACTTAACTGAACATCAACGAGAATCCATAATTTATGCTAATCAAACTGATGATCAAGGATTACCTATTTTTGATGAAACTTTAGGTCATCATCCCATCGATGGTATTAATCAATTAATTTATACGATTGTTCGCCATTTCATTGGTACCCCAACTAATATTTATTCTCGCATACATGATCAACTTAGTAATCTTACATGTCCCACATTAAGTGACTTTAGATGGTATAAAGATGTCTTTACCTCTAGAGTTATGTTAAGAGAAGATTGTACTAAATCATTTTGGAAAGAAAAATTCATTAATGGGTTACCTAGTTTATTTGCTCACAAAATCCGTGATGTTCTTAGTCAACCTACTGGCGTTATTGAATATGATAATTTAACATATGGTGATATAATAAGCACTATTCAAAAAGAAGGTTTAAAAATGTGTATTGATTTAAAACTTAGTCAAAAAGCTTCTAAAGATAAACATAAAGCAAAGTATGAATTAGGCAATTTCTATGAATAATATGGATTACCTCCAGTTGCACCCTCTCGTAGGAAATCACATAAATATTCAAAACATAGAAATTATAAATCCAAGTATTATAATAAATATAAGAAGCCTTATTCACCTTCTAAATCTAATGACAAATATTATACTAAACCTAAAAAGAAATATCATAAATCTAACTCATCTCCAAAATCTAATAAAGATATTACCTGTTATAATTGTTGTCAAAAAGGTCATTATGCTAATAAATGCAAAGAGAAACAAAAACTCAAAGAAAGAGTTAACCAACTCCAAATTAATGAAGAATCCAAAATTCAATTATTTGAAATCTTACAATTAAATCAATCTGATAATGATTCCTCTTCTGTTCCTCCATCTACATCCAATTCCCCTTCTGATAATGATCAATCTGATTCTGATAACCAACATAATCAAATTACTTTAGGATGTACTGATGTTTGTTGTAAACCTGTTAAACAAATTTCTGTTCTTACCAAACATACTCAAGAAGAATCTGCTCTAATCGATTTAATTAGTAAATTAGATGATCCTCAATTAAAACAACAATACATTGATAAATTAAGAAATTTATTACTACAAAAAGATACTAAACCTCAGTTTAATAAACCTATTATTAGTTTATCTAAAACTTTAGAAAAATTTAAAAATAAAACTAAAGAAGTAACACTTCAAGATTTACAATCTGAAATTAATCACATTAAACAAACTATCCGAGATCTCCAAAGTAAAGATAACAAATTAGAAAATGAAATCATTAATATTAAACTTAAACAAAACTTAAATGATTTCCAACCTAATCCGAAATCACCACAGGAATCTGAACACCATTACGATCCACGATCATCGATCACACTAATCCCGATAAACTCATTTTTGACAATCGATCCCAAGCTACTAACCTTGAAGATAAAAGATTAAATTTACTTAATAAAATTTTTATGCAAAAATGGTATTCACGAATTAAAATCATAGTTGAAGATTTTGAATTAGACTTAGTTGCCCTAATTGATACTGGTGCTGATTTAAACTGTATTCAAGAAGGATTACTTCCTACTAAATATTATCACAAATGTCAAGAGAAATTAACCTATGCTAATGGTAGTAAAATGCATATTAAATATAAATTACCTAAAGTACATGTTTGCCAAAATAATGTTCGTTTCAAAACTACATTTGTTTTAGTTAAAAACATGACTGATCGAATTATTTTAGGTACACCCTTTATTTCATTACTATATCCATTTACTACTTCCACTGAAGGAATTACTACTCATGTTTTAGGACATCCTGTCACATTTAAATTCTTGTTTCCACCTGAACCATTAGAATTAAATCAATTACAAGATTGTTCTATTACTCATACTATTCAAAGATTAACTCGACATATTAATTTTCTTAAAGAAGAAATTAATTACAAGAGAATTGATCAACAATTAACTGATCCAGTTCTCATTTCTCAAATTAATGATTTTAAATTAAAACTTGAATCAAACTGTTTGTTCATCTTTACCTCTTGCATTTTGGCATAGGAAAAAGCATGTAGTTACATTACCGTATATTAAAGGTTTTAATGAAAAACAAATTCCTACTAAATCCCGACCTATCCAGATGAATTTTGACTTATTAGAAATGTGTAAAAAAGAAATTAATGAATTATTAAAAAATAGAATAATTAGTCCCAGTAAATCACCATGGTCTCGTCCTGCTTTTTATGTTAATAAAAATGCTGAATTAGAACGAGGTGTTCCTCGCCTAGTTATTAATTACAAACCATTAAATGCTGTTCTTGAATGGATTCGATATCCTATTCCTAATAAAAAAGATTTAATTAAAAGACTTAATCAAGCTGTTGTTCTCAGTAAATTTGATTTAAAAAATGGTTTTTGGCAAATTCAAATTCACCCTAAAGATCGATATAAAACTGCTTTTAATACACCCTTTGGTCAATATGAATGGAATGTCATGCCATTTGGATTAAAAAATGCTCCTAGTGAATTTCAACACATCATGAATGATATATTCAACCCATTTAGTCATTTTTCCATTGTTTACATTGATGACATATTATTTTTTTTCCAAATCCCTTAGTGAACATTGGAAACATTTAACTGCATTCTTTTATACAATTAAAAGTCATGGTCTAGTCATTTCTGCTCCTAAGATTAAATTGTTTCAAACTAAAGTTCGGTTCTTAGGCTATGATATTCATCATAATACTATTCTTCCTATTAGTCGCTCTATTGAATTTGCGTCTAAGTTTCCTGATGACATTCTTGATAAAACTCAATTACAACGATTCTTAGGTTCCCTCAATTACATTGCTGACTTCTATCAAGACCTTAGGAAAATCTGTCAACCTCTGTTTGATAGGTTAAAAGATAATCCTCCTCCTTGGTCTCCTACTCATACTGCTGTTGTTCAACAAGTTAAAAAATATGTTAAAACTCTTCCTTGTCTTGGTATTCCTACTGAGAATTCATTCAAAATCATTCAAACCGATGCTTCTGACATTGGTTATGGTGGTATTCTGCTCCAACAAGTTACTCCCCAGTCACCTGAACAAATTGTCCGTTTTCATTCTGGTGTCTGGAATACTGCACAATTAAATTATAGTACTATTAAAAAAGAAATTTTATCTACTGTTTTATGTATTCAAAAATTTCAAGATGATATTTTAAATCAAAAATTTTTACTTCGTGTTGATTGCAAATCTGCTAAATATGTTTTAGAAAAGGATGTTCAAAATCTTGCTAGTAAACAAATTTTTGCCCGTTGGCAATCTATTTTAAGTATTTTTGATTTTGACATTACTTACATACCTGGTTGTCAAAATTCCCTTCCTGATTTTCTTACCCGGGAATTTTTACAGGGGGGTAAGGGATGAGTGCTACTCCACATATTTCTTATGTTAAAACCCAAATTACCCATTACCAAACCCTGATCAGACAAGTTAACCGCCAGATATTGCCGTCTTAAATCAACCAGACTTACTACTAAACGAGCCCAATACATCAATCATCAACAGTTACAAGCTCGACGTGTTTTACGTCATAATTACTACAATGATTTGTTTTATTACCAGAATTATTTAGATCTTCTTTCTGGTTGCTAATCTTTGTTCCCTATTTCACAGATGTCTCGCCCAAGGCCTCCTTCAAAGGCTTTGGTTCCCTCTTCTGGTTCCAGTAAACCTAATCAACTCATAGTTCCTCCTCCTTTGGAGTCAATTCATCCATCCAAATCTATTGACCTAATTAACCGGTACCATACTCTTGGTACTATCCACCGTCCTGATTATTCATCTGCATTGGCTAATGATCCTTTTGCCTCTAGCCAATCCATTTCAGTTACTCCACTTCCACTCAACCAAGTTCGCCCTTCTCGAACTGAGTACACCAAATCACATGTTACAAACCTCTTCTACAAAGAACCTAGTCACCCTAGAAGTCAAACCATTAATGAAATTGCTCAATTCCATTTTGGCTCTGGATGTCATTTCATTTCTTCACCTCCAGAGAAAAATCTCTCCTATTACAAAGATATCCTGCTCAACCATCATTCCATCTTGATTAAACCCATTCAGGATCGAACTTATGCTTACAAGATCCTATACCATTCACTCTACATTCATAATATTGTCTCCCTTGCAGAATGGGGAAATCCTAATCTGCTTCGAGATTTACCTGGTCATTCTATTCAATATAATTATCGTGATTATGTTGATGCTTGATTCAAATTGTTCCTATACCAAAATGAGTCATTCAGCCACTCCTGGTTCATTTCCTTTGATCAAAAATTCAAATCTGAGTTACCAACCTGGTTTATGAGATGGTGGTCCCATTATGGTGCCATTTCAGAAATTCTCCCCAGTTCCCTCAATGAAACAAATGCTTATTTTGCTGCTGTTTACCCATTCACTGCTCATCAGAAACAATTTCCTATATTGCTCAATTTTATGTCCAAATACAAAATTCCATGGATATTCAAATGGCATTATGGGATTGATGATAACATAATTATCCGCCAACACTCAGTCAAATGGTGGGCTAAGTTCAATGTGCCCAGAATTATTGAAATTGTTCATGAAGAATTTCCTCCTGATCAATGTGCTCCAACTCCTGCAATAATCAAAGCCCAGCAGAACCCAACTGCTGTAATCAGCCAAGGAAGTCAGCCCAGCCTTCCTCCAGTCAACCTTGGAAGCCCCTCATCCAGTGGTTCCAAGCCCAAATCAGTTCAACCGGCCCAATCTAAATCAAGGAAAGTCCAAAATTCCCATAATTAGGACCAACAGGATCATTCAAGACCCAAGTCAAAATCCGAATCAACGGCAAAGCCCATTTCACCTCTGCTCGCCTAAAGCTCAAAGCCAAGTCCAAGCCCTCCAGAATGAAATGTTCCAGATGGCTCGGCAACTTGTAGATCGAGCTCAAGCCCAATCAACCGATTCGAGATGATTGGAAGAAGGATCGAGATTGACTCAATCTTCGAAGGATCAACTACTCAATCCATTCCATATGGACGACCGAGTTTCAAGATGCTCGGGATCCATATGCCTAGTCAACATAGGATTCTTTATAAATACAAAAATGGCTTCAATCAATACTCTTTTGAGAAAAGTCGCCAATTTGTATTTATTACGATTCCTTTATTCACATGCTCCACGAAAGTGATGAATAGTAAAAGCTCTTGTTCACTTTTATTGTTCACATCACTATTTGGTCAATCAACTTTGTTAAAAGTCGCTAATCGTTCAATCAATCAAGAAAGCAACCGACACTCTTTCGGTCTCCAATCTTTGTTGCCTTCATCATTCACCAATTCATCTTTGCATAGTCACTTTGCTACCTTCCATCATTCACATCTTTGCATAGTTACTTTTATTTTCTATATATTTGTAATCAAATGTAATCACTCGACACATTCTTCTTCTTTTAACCCTTCTGATTGAAAGAAAAACCCAGAGTGCTCTGAGTGAGGTTTACTTTTCCCCGTTCTGTCTTCCTAGTTAACAATCAAGATCCTTGCAGATTACAACCATTGTAAGTGCAAGTTATTTTTCTGTAATTTTCTATTAATTTAATTAAATGTTTTTGGTTTTGTGCATTCTAATACTGTCTTTGTTTAATCTGGTTCATATTTGATTTCGTAATCCATCTCCTTCATTGTTTGTTGCTGCTTCCGCGTTCCATATTTGGGAAGTTGTGGAATTATCAATTCCTTTTAATTTATTTTGAGTTGAAGGACCAATATGTGGACCGAAATGTATTTGACTATTTTTTCGGAATAATGGGGTAGTAAATATTTCATCTTCAGTTTCAATTTCACTAGGGACACTAGATGTACTATGTCGAGAAGATTGGCTACGATTAAATTTAATATGAACAGAACCATCATTAAATTGATGGATATCTTGGATATCAGTTATGGATGATTGTTGTTGATTATGTTTGTAATGTTCATTAACAGTAATCCATTCATCAGGTAACTCAACATTTTTCCATTCAATCATTTGTGGAACATTAATATGTGAATCAGTACTACTACTTTGTATTAATAAAGTTTTATCTTTAGGTGATTTATGTAAAGCATGAACATTTAAATTAGTTTTCATACATTTATAGTGAACACGATAAATTAAAGCAATATTATGAGTTTTAGTCATCATGTTAGTAAATGAACCATGTAATTGAATATTTAATGTTAAAGCATGTAAAATATTTGGATCTTTTAAACTAAGTGTAAAATCAGGAAAACAATTAAAATGTACTGGACCTTTATGAAGACCAGTTTCCATCATACCCATTAAACTATCATTGTAATTAAGAAAACGAGCATCACGTAAACATAACAAAACAGAAGTATTTTTACCTTGTGGAGTTAATGGTTTAATACCAACTTGAATTAATCCTATATGAATAAAATTGTAATCATTTTTTAAATATCTCTTAATAAGTTGAGCATCAAATAATTGTGTGTTTCCACAGGTTTTTCCAAAGCATAAACTTGTTCCATAGTTTTAACATGCAAAGTGAATTTAAAAGTATTCTCATACAAAAAGAAGTTTTATAAATTTCTTTGATTGGTAATTTTGGGATATTCCAGTCTACATTAATTGGATCATTTTGTATTTCAACATCTTCTTCATTAATTACTAAACCGTGATTAGGTATGGAAGGCAAGGTAGTTGACCTAGAATCGATCGATGAGTTACTTCTAAATAATCGACTCATTGTTCTTTTTAATTAATCGGTTTACAATTATCTTAATACATACCCTATTCTTGTCAAGTTATCACAGACCAAATTGGTTTATCTGAGACCCTATCCTAAATGTCCACACCGCCTAACTCTAAGGACTTACTCAGGACAGAAATGGAAGTGGGTGATGTAAACCAGTGGATAACGGTCGATCTCGTGGGTGATTAAGATGGAATTGAAAACTAGATTAACCAAATAAACAATAGGAACGATTAATTGGAAGAAACTAAACAGTTAGAAACAGGATACAACATAACCGGGCTCTGATACCATGGAACGCGGAAGCAGCAACAAACAATGAAGGAGATGGATTACGAAATCAAATATGAACCAGATTAAACAAAGACAGTATTGGAATGCACAAAACTAAAAACATTTAATTAAATTAATAGAAAATTACAGAAAAATAACTTGCACTTACAATGGTTGTAATCTGCAAGGATCTTGATTGTTAACTAGGAAGACAGAATGGGGAAAAGTAAACCTCACTCAGAGCACTCTGGGTTTTTCTTTCAATCAGAAGGGTTAAAAGAAGAAGAAGGTGTCGAGTGATTACATTTGATTACAAATATATTGAAAATAAAAGTAACTATGCAGCATGTGAATTGGCTGAATGATGGAGGCAGCTGGCAAAGTGACTATGCAGCATGTGAATTGGCTGAATGATGAAAGGCAACAAGATTGGAGACCGAAGCAGGTTGCTTTTCGGTGATTGATTGAAGCAGTTAGCGACTTTTAACAAAGTTGATTGACCAAATAGTGATGTGAGCAAGAAAAGTGAGCGAGCTTTTACTATTCATCACTTTACGTGGAGCATGTGAATAAAGGAATCGTAATAAATACAAATTGGCAGCTTTTCTCAAAAGAGTATTGATTGAAGCCATTTTTGTATTTATAAAGAATCCTATGTTGACTAGGCATATGGATCCTGAGCATCTTGAAACTCGGGTCGTCCATATGGAATGGATTGAGTAGTTGATCCTTTAGAAGATTGAGCTGAACTGTCTGATCCTTCTTCTGAATCATCTGAACTGGTTGATTGGGCTTGAGCTCGATCTACAAGTTGCCGAGCCATCTGGAACATTTCATCCCTGGAGGGCTTGGACTTGGCTTTGGATTTAGCTTTAGGCCGAGCAGGAGGTGAAATGGGCTTTGTCGTTGATTTGGATTTTGACTTGGGCCTTGAATGATCCTTGGGTTGGTCCGGAATTATGGGAACTTTGGACTTTCCCTTGGACTTTCCCAAATTTTACTCTGTATAGAAGTAAAATTTTACTCTAAATAAGAGTAAAATGTTACACTCTGAAACTAAAAGTAAAATTTTACTCTATATAAAAGTAAAATTTTACTTTGAAAAACTAGTAAAATGTTAGACTCTATACAAAAGTAAAATTTTACTCTGTATAAAAGTAAAATTTTACTCTAAAAAATGAGTAAACTGTGAGACTCTGAAACTAAAAGTAAAATTTTACTCTATATAAAAGTAAAATTTTATTCTGAAAAACTAGTAAAATGTTAGACTCTACACAAAAGTAAAATTTTACTCTGTATAAAAGTAAAATTTTACTGTGAAAAACGAGTAAACTGTGAGACTCTGAAGCTAAAATTAAAATGTTACTCTGCACAAAAGTAAAAAAGCGAAGGCAGTGTTTGTGGCGGCTAAAGTGTTTGGCAATAACCACTTCTTGATAGTAAAATTTTACTGCAATTCTAACACCAGAGTAAAATTTTACTCTAATTCTCTCAAACAAAAAACAGAGTAATAGAACTATAGTAAAATTCTACTCTCATTATCTGAAACAAAAAACAGAGCAATAGAACCAGAGTAAAATTTTTACTCTAGTTCTGTCAAATGAAATTAGATCAAAAACAACAAAAATAAATTAAAAAAACAAACAAACAAACAAAAACAAAACAAATTAATCAACAAATCAACATATCTCATTGAGAAGAAAAACTTCTAAAACTCGATCAACAATCACAAATCTCAATGAAAAGAATACATGTGTTCAACAACACTCATACACACAAATATATATATATATATATATACATATATTCAAAACTCAAATCTGTGTTTAAAAAAATATGTATAACCAAACAACTCCACTAGCACTCTTCTCCACGTGGTCATTGCGAACTCGATGGATCTTCAAATTGCAATAGAAGCTTCAAATCGAGTCTAATTTCGTTTCAAGATAGCAAACACAAGTCTGATTTCGATTAAGTTAGTGAAGTCGATCTGCAAGTCGTTCGAACTTAGAGTTTGCAACCTTCAAGCCAGATGCAAACTGAAATCGCAATTCCAATTAGAACTCGAAATCCAAAGTTCTCATCGAAGTTGACTCAAAGAACAACGAGTCATAAGAGAGAACCCAAGGTCAGATCGCGAAGGACTCTAGTTTGTAATCGCGAGTCCTAGAAGCTTGAATTCGGGTTGATTGTCGAACCGGATCAGTTTCGCGATGAAGTCCTTGGTTTCTTGACAGATGCAAATTAGATTAAAGCTTCAAACTAAGTTTCAATTCAAATACACAAGTCAGATTGTGATTGCTTGAACCAGGTCAGTGTTCTAGGTCAAAGATTGAATGAATCTTAGGCTTAGATGAACTCGCTTTTGGCTGGCCAGTGTCATAGAGACCAAGAAGGTGGAGAGAGAGTGGGTGGAGAAGGTGGGAAGATTTAGTTGAGGGTATAATAGTCTGAAAAAATATTTAAATAATAAATTTTGTCCTTTATGCAAGATTTTATAATCATGAAGGGGTTTAGAAAATATAATTTTTTTCTTAGTCCTTTTAACAATGAAAGGAAGGTAAAAGGGGTTTATAGCCAAATTTTCCAAAAAACATCGCTATCTAATAGTTGTTTACATTTGCTTGGTTTTTGTAAATATATTTTTTAATGTTTGTTTAACAAAATGATAGTACTACCAAACATTGAAATTTTAAAAATTAGAATGGTACCCTTGCCACATACATGGGCCTGTTTTGGTAGGAAATGTTTGAATTTTAATTAAAATTTATGCAAGGTGACGGTAATTCTTTAGGTTACGTTTAGTAGAGTTTTCTAAATATGATTTGAGAGTAGAAGTTGTATTTTGAGTTTGTGAGTTTTGAAATTATGATTTAAGTGTAAAAAATTTGTTTGGTTATAATTTTTGAATAGAGTGTTGAATTGAGTTTTGAATTGTATGTGAAATTGAGTTTTGAAAATTTGATGTGACATATGAAATAAGAAAATTTGTTTGGTGATAAATTTTCAAAACTTAATTCAACCTATAATTGATAATCAAACACACAACTCACAACTCGATATCCGTATTTTTGATCAACAATTATAACCAAACTATTTTTAAAATACTCAAATAAAAAAATGAATTTTTTTTTTTCAATTAATTGTTTTTAAATAATTTTTTTGAATAATTTTTTTTTCAAATAACTTTTATGTCAATTAATTTTTCTGTCAATTCATTTTTTAGGCATGTATAAACATTTTGTTCAAACCAACACGTTTGGAGATTATATATTGATAAAAATTAATAAAAACCAATTTATTAATTTTTTTTAAATACAAACCAAAACGTAAACGTTACCAAACGTTTTACCAAACATTATCAACATTTTTTTCATTTGTTAAATTTTATCAATTTAATAAAAAATTCTTTATCTTATACCATTTTTGTAGCTTCATTATTGTCCCTCACTCCTGCCTCATCTGTGAAACTCATATTATTGGGGGTTATTGATTGATGTATTTGACTAGAAAATGACTAACTTGCCCCTCTTTCATAGAATGTCAAATTGCTATGTAAGTATAAAATGAAAAGGGCAATAGTGTAATTTCACTCATGCAATAGACCCCCCCTCTTCTCTGCTGGGTGTTAGTTGGTCACTGTTCGATAAAGGAAAAGGAAAAAAAAAAGCCAAAACTGAGCCACAGATTGTCAGTGATCAGTATACGAAAGAAAAGAAAAATAAATAAAAAGTGCTATAAGTCAATATTCGATGAAAAAAAAAAAAAAAGCAACTTCTGGAACTGAGGCTTTATATAAGTCAGCATCTTCATTTGTTTAACTACACCATCTTCATTCCAACAACTTTAGCAACTTCTTCACCATACAATATCATAAATTCAGTGTAGATATCTGTATAAAAGAAGAGACAAAGAGCTTTCATAAGAGGTTAGTTTGAACCAGAGCTTCATATTCTTTATAGCTTCACAATTTCAGAGCTGAGTTGCCGAATATTTCAACAAACAGGACAACCGGTCGGTCAACCAGTTTCAGTCCAAGCTTCCACTAGTTTGCTTGCCTTTTGCGCTCAGTTTGGCTATCTATTGCTTGCCTTTTGCACCAGCAGCAAAGGCTCAGTTTGGCTATCTATTGCTTTGAATGGACAAGTTCGTTACGGTCGTCTGCTACTTGACTCATTCATATGGTCATGCATAAAAGCAATCATCAAAAAATTCATAAAATCTTCAATAACCTCATCCTCCTCTGATAAGATCTCTATTGCATTGTTTTCTGTGCCGGATGACATATTATTTCGTCTACATCACAGTAAAAGCATAATTATAAAATAATATTTGACAACATGTTAACTGTTACCATTATTGGTGAAACTGAATTAACAAGTGGCTACATTTAGTCGGCCTTAGTCATTTACCAGCACTCACTAAAATATACACGCAAAGAAAATTTGTTTAATATGTAGTCATAAGAATACAGACATGAAAGAACGCAGAATAATAACACAACATATTGATGTAAAATAGAAACTACTTAAGAATTCAATAAAAATAAACATACGAACATGGATAAAAAAGAGCATGTCATGGGATGACAAAAAATGATAAAAAAACAAATTAGGAATTATCAAATCATCTTGCACAACGACAAAGAGAATCGCTAACTCAATCAAAACACAACTTCTCACTTCACTGCAAAGTTAGGATCATAGCTAGGCGCATATGGGTAAGAGTACGCATGAAAAACCTTCGCCATTCCTTGTCTTTAAATAATGTCAGTGCCTTAATACTAGACCGGTGGTATGTCCCCAAGCTCTAGCAATGCATCTTGACATGCATCAAGGGAATACTCATCACCACCTACACTTACATCCTCTGTGTTAGTTGATCGTGCACGTGAATGTTTTGTTTTTGCCTGTATGTAGATAGTGAAAGCTGCGCACACATCATCGAACCCACTTGACTGTGACTTTTTAGAACGACCACTGTCAGTCTGGCTGCTAGTAAGGCCCCTCTTGTGACTTTTGCCCTTCGCTAGATCCATGTATTCATCGCACAATAAGTCAACATGAATGGCTTCAGCAGCATTACTCCCACCAGCTTTAGGACTCCAAAATTTATTAAGCATTTCATCTTCTTCATCTGAGTCAAGGGCTCCTTGTGTGGATGCATGAGACAATGCCATTATGGCACAACAATTTTCAACAATTTCTGCCATTTCTTGAAAATACTCAAATCCTTTTGTCCTAAACTTCTTTACATTTTTTGTAGCCTACCACAATTGAAAATATTGAAAATAAGCATACTGTCCGTGTGATGAAATGTTACAAAAAAAAAATTTAAAAATGGTACAGGTTAATGAAAAACCTTATCCCAAAATTCATCAGGTGCAACAATAACTCCTACAATGAGATCCCATCCCAGACCAGTCTGTGCCTGCAGTCGCTTAAATGTTTGGTAATCAGCTTTCAATCGCTAATATTTTTGTCGCACCTGTTTTGATGTATATCGAAATCCATACAGCTTTTGCAACTGGTTTGCAAAATGATTCCAACGCCTAATTGTCCATACAGTACTACGACATGTTGTTTGATTTTTTTTAACCTCTTCTCTGAACATGTTTATTAACTTCATTTCAATTCTGGGAGTCCACATTCTTGTATCCTGATTGTCATCTGAATTATTTCCATCCATCTAAAAACACATAATTTATATTAAATTAATCTGGAGTGGATATAAAACCATAGCAGAGCTTTCAACTACAATTATTTATGTTTAAGTACGAATCAAAATTAATGTTTATTTGAACTTGTTAAATAATGTTAGGAAAAGCAGATTAATTGAAGGGCAAAACATATACAAAATAAAAATCAAATAATATTGTCTATAAAAAGTTTTTGAAACAAGCGTATGCAGTAAAAAAATAACCAAAAATAAGTAGAAGAAGAGAAGCATGGCTGGGAAAAGACAGCGGTCGACTAGCCAGATGACCCGGGAGACGACCGGCCAGTTGTCCTGGCAGTTGATCGGCTCAACTTAAACAATTCAGATAGACCAGAAACCATTTCTATACCCATTTCAACTTTTCAAAAACCATTTCAGAACCCATTTCTGCATATCAAATGGATTGAAGGATATACGTACCAGATCAGTGGGAGTTGAATAGTTGTCACCGGTGATGGAGTGGGTATAGTGAGTGAATGTGTGCTTCTTTGGTAGTCGTCTGATTCGAGAATAGGTTTGACAAATTTGACTTGTGACAAAAAAATTTGGAATCAAATTAGGGATGTTTTAGAAAATCAGCGAGTTGTAAAAAAAAATTTGGGAGAAATTTTTGATTTATTTGACCTCGGTGTTGTTGTTTTGTTGCCCGGAGAATGAATCTTCCACAACGCACAAATTGTAACTTACTTGATTTGTGGGAGATGGTATGGGAAGGAAGGGGGTTCATAGACATAGTTTATAAATTGGTCTCAGTTCATAGGAACGAACGCGACCCGTGATGAATCATCAGCCGTGATCTTTCAAACAGAGGAAGACGAGTAGATCAGTTCAGCTTTAAATTTCTTTTTGCATGTGAACCTTTTCAAAAATGAAGAACATGGAAGGCTTTTCAGAAATGAAGAAGACTAAAGACATGTTGGAAGCTTTTGACAGCGGAGAAATGAAAAAGAAAGCTACCAAATGGGAAGTCCAAATGTATTTTGAATGATGTGGTGGAATTGTATTTTCAAAATCGTATCCAAACGTGAAGCGCGAATGATATGGTAAAAATGTAATTTGAAAATACAACCAAACAGAGCCTTAGTTTCTACCAATGAGAATATGGCATGATATATTGGAAAATTTGGTTTTATAGGTTTATTTTGAATTAACTTTGAGTTCAAATTTAAGTGAGGCTTACATGTCTTTGAGGTGGGTCCAATTATTGGAATTTATGATTTTTTATAGGCTTATTTTAGGCCAACTTTGAACCCAAATTTGAGTGGGTCCCACACGTCTATTGGGGTGGGTCCAAAGAGGTGACATGTTCATTGCCACATAGTAAGTCATATGGTGCAAACGATTCATCAAAACCATTTATAAGTGAATAGGAATTGAACGTCGTCTTTGGGTTTGTAAAAAGGGAAGTTGAAGAGTTAAATGTAGGTTTTCTTTATATGGTTGTCCCACATTGAACTTAAGAGAACTTATGTGTGTATATAAGTTCTAAGTGGTAACACTTGGGTTGGGTACTAAGGGATACCCCAAGTTTGTAGAAGGAAGAAGTTATGAACAAAGTGAATCTTGGCTCAAACCATCACACACCCGTGTCACCGTTCGTCCAACCGGTTGGGCGTGGATGCGGGTTGGGTCGGTTCTAATATTAATTTTTTGGACAAAATTTATTTGAATTTTTTCAAAAATTCTTGCGGAAAAATTTATTTTTTCTGAACGAAATTAATTCAAATTTCGCACCAATTTTTTTTGTCCAAAACAATGCCTTCTCCAGTCCAGCAGGTTCAAACAGTTTGATAGTTTGTACCATACAAGTTCAGTTTCTTCCAGACAGATTGAAACTGTTCAAACAGATTTCAATTTCTGTTTGCACCTGTTCTGTTCTTCAACAGATCTGTTCATTTCAAAAACATACCTATTCGGTTTGAAATTCATACCAGTTCGGCCCTATAAATACTAGGACTTTTCCAACAATTGTTTGATTCAGAAAATTCTTTCATGCTCTTCTTTGTTCTCTCTTGCATTGATTTATTCTTCATATTATTTTTAGGAAAAATTATGAGAGTATAAAACATAGGTTTGGTACGCCGTACAGATTATTTAGAGTGTTACTACAATCTGTGTAGATCATTGTATCTTAGGAGATAGACGTCATTTGTCCGTAAGCACCGAAGTGAGGCGAATCTGCCTTAAGGACAGAGTGTTACACACTCGATTTGATCTTTTTGCACTTATTCGGTTCGGTAAATAAATTCTGTAAGTAATTTATTTTTATTTGTTTGACTCGGTTTCAAGTTATTTATTTTACACAGAAGATTGTTCCTACAATCTTAAGACAGATTCGAATTATTTTGTTTATACAGAATTTTTCGTTTATTTCCTTTTCTTTCTTTCTTTTTCTGACATAAATTATTTTCTGTAGTTTTACAAAATAATATTATGGTTGGAAAATACAAAATGTGGTAATTACTGTTTGACAAATAGTGGTAATATACTGTTTATTTTCTTTGACAACTAGTAGTAATATACTGGTAGTCATTAACAATTTCATAATATTTATTTGTGAAGTTGGTCAAAAATTAATTTTGGTTTTCAGAAATAATTTCTGAGTTTTCATTAATTAAAATTCTGTTTTTAGTATTTTAATTTTTGAAGTGTTACAGAAATATTTTTCTGTGTGGAATTAATTTGTTTAAATAAATATTTTATTTTTAAATTAATTAGAAATAAAAGTTAAAATTCTTATTTCTTTTATTTTTACAGATTTAAATTCTGTGTTTATGGTTTAATTTTCTATGTAGTATACAAATTCTAATTATGACTTTATTTTATAATTTAGAATTCATGGCTACTGAAACTAATTCTCAAACAAGTACTTGTATGGTGGCTACAATTGCTCCGACCCCTTTTCATATTGTGACTGTGCTAGTCAATCACGGTGAAAAGTCAGAGAAATTCTTAGGAACTGATTTTAAAAGATGGCGGCAGAAGATGTTGTTTTATCTTACTACTCTCAACTTGGCGCGTTTTTTCCGTGACAATACTTCTACTTTGGACGGGGATGAAACTGACCGGCAAGTGGTTGCTGCAGTCGATGCCTAGAAACATGCTGATTTCCTTTGCCGAAATTACATCTTGAACAAACTTGATAACACATTGTACAACGTCCATAACCCTATTAAGATGGAAAAGGAACTTTGGAAATCTTTGGAGAAAAAGTACAAAACAGAAGATGCTGGTTCAAAGAAATTTATGGTTGGCAAATTCCTGAATTTTGTGATGATTGATTAAAAAACTATGATCAGCCAAGTTCCAAATCTCTAACTCATTTTGCATGACATTCGTGCAGATGACATGTCTCTCAGTGAATCCTTCCAAGTTGTTGTCTTAATTAAAAAAAAATTACCACAAGACTGGAAGGAATTTAAGAACTACCTTAAACACAAACACAAAGAAATGACTTTAGAGAAATTGATTGCGCGTTTAAGGATTGAGGAGGACAACCGCAATTTTGATAAGGGAGCTGGTAAGCATCCAATGGAGTCTAAGGCAAATGTGTTGGAACATGCTCCAAAAGCAAATAAACGAAAGTAATCTGGAGAATGTTTCACACAAGGCTCTAAAGGAGGTAAAACTAAGAAGTACAAGTTCAATGGCAAATGTTACATCTGTGACAAAGAGGGACATCGGGCCAAAAATTGCCATAGCAAGCGCAAAGGCAAAGGAAGATCAAACAAAAAGCTTGCTCGAGCCAATATGACTGAAGTGGACAAAATTTCCAATAGTGAAGATGACATAAATCTTTCTGCAGTCATTTCCGAGGCAAACCTTGTCAGAAATCCTAAAGAATGGTGGGTAGACACTGGTGCTACTCGCCGCATCTGTATTGACAAAAAAGATGTTCACATCTTATTTTGTGGTGGACAACGACAAACAACTTTTTATAGACAATTCATCAACTTCTAAAGTTAAAGGATAAGGAAAGATTATTCTAAAGATAACATCTAAAAAGGAACTCACTCTCAACAATGTGCTGCATGTACCAGACATTCGCAAGAATCTAGCTTCTGGATCTCTGTTGAGTAAAAATTGATTTAGGCTAGTGTTTGAGCGTGATAAATTTGTACTTACTAAGAATGGGATGTATATAGGAAAATGTTACATGTCTAATAGCCTTTTCAAACTAAATGTAATGACTATTGTACCCTCTGTTATTAATAAAAATACATCTTCTTCTTACTTGCTTGTGTCTTCAAATTTATGACATGGTAGACTAGGACATGTTAATTATGGATCTTTGCGTAGATTAATTAATATGAAATGTTTACCTAAATTTGACATTGATTTAATTCATAAATGCGAAATTTGTGTTGAGGCAAAATTAACTAAAACTCATTTTCATTCAATTGAACGAAGTACGGAGCCACTTGAATTAATTCATAGTGACATTTATGATTTTTAAATCAATTCAAACTAGAGGTGGGAAAAAATATTTTATCACTTTCATAGATGACTATATTAGATATAGTTATGTTTATTTAATTCGAACCAAGGATGAAATTTTGGAAACTTTCATTCAATATAAGAAAGAAGTTGAAAATCAACTTCGTAAGAAAATTAAAAAAACTAAGAAGTGATAAAGGTGGTGAATATGAATCACCTTTTGGTGAAACCACCGCTCCTTACTCACCTTAAAAAATTGGAATTGCTGAAAGGAAAAATAGGATTTTAAAAGAAATGATAAATGCCATACTAATAAGTTCTGGATTACCTTAAAACTTGTGGAGGGAAGCAATACTTTCTGCTAATTATATTGTTAATAAAGTGCCCCAAAAGAAAGTGAATCAAACGTCTTATGAAATATGGCTTGGGAGAGTACCATCCTACAAATACTTAAAAGTTTGAGGGGTTTGTTTGGCTAAAGTGATTATTCCTAGTCCTAAAAAGACTAAGATAGGTCCTAAAACTGTTAATTGCATATTCATTGGTTATGCCAAGAATAGTAGTGCATATCGGTTTTTTATTCATAAGTCAGAATATTCCGAAATGCATGTAAATACTATTATTGAATCTCGAAATGCATCTCTCTTTGAACATATAATTTCAAATAAGATTGGACAAGAGACTAGTACTAACAAAAGATCTTATAATGCTATTACTAGTCAAGATCAAGTACAAGAGTAAGAGATAGCTCACAATGAAGAAGAGGAACCTCAGCGTAGTAAACGTGCCAGAACCTCAAAAACTTTTGGTCCAAATTTTCTAATATTTTTGTTAGAAAATGAACCTTTAACTTTTAAAGAAGTTATTTCCAATCCTGAGGGTCCTTTATAGAAAGAAGCTATAAATAGTGAAGTTGAATCCATCTTGCAAAATCACACTTGAAAATTGGTGGATTTGCCACCACGTTGTAAACCTCTTTGGTACAAATGGATTTTCAAAAGAAAAATGAAAGCGGATGGATCAATTGACAAATACAAGGCAACACTTGTGGTTAAAGGATATAGACAAAAAGAAAGTCTTAATTATTTTGACACATACTCACCAATTACTAGAATAACATCCATTAGAATGTTAATTATTATTGCATCTGTGTATAAACTAGAAATTCATCAAATAGATGTGAAAACCGCTTTCTTAAATGGTGAGTTAGATGAAAAAATTTACATGGAATAACCAGAAGGTTTTTCTATTCTAGGAAAAGAAAAGAAAGTGTGCAAATTGGTTAAATCATTATATAATTCAAAACAAGCGCCAAAGCAATGGCATGAAAAATTTGACAAGGCAATAATGTCAAATAGATTTAAGATTAATGAATGTGACAAATGTGTTGATATCAAAAACATAAACAAAGGTTATGTAATAGTATGTCTTTATGTAGATGATATGCTCATCATAGGTAGTAATAATGACATGATTAAAATTACCAAGAAAATATTGAATAAACATTTTGACATGAAGGACATGGGAATTGCTGATGTAATACTTAGTATGAAAATTACCAAAATATCAAAAGGTTATGCTTTGTCACAATCTCATTACATTGAGAAAATACTTGACAAATTTAGCAAAGATGATGATTATCTTGCTTGAATACCTGTGGATGTTGATTTGTTTCTTTCTAAGAATGTATATAAAAATATTTCTCAATTAGAGTATGCCCAAATTATTGAAAGCTTAATGTACTTGATGAACTACACTCGCCCGGATATAGCTTATGCAGTAAGTAAATTAAGTAGATATACGAGTAATCCAGGAGTAGAACAATGGAAAGCAATTATAAGGGTTCTAAGATACCTTAAATTTACTCGTAACGTAGGGCTAAATTATACTAGATATCTAGCGGTACTTGAAGGATATTGTGATGCAAACTAGATATCGGATACTAAAGACTCAAAATCTACCAATGGGTATGTCTTTACTCTTGGTGGTGCAACTGTATCTTGGAAATCTTCTAAATAGACTTGCATTGCTAGGTTTACTATGGAATCAAAATTTATAGCTTAAGATAAAGTTGGGGAATGGCTTCGCCACTTTCTTGAAGACATTCCAATGTGGCTAAAACCAATGCCTTCTATATGCATACATTGTAATAGTCAATCAGTAATTGATAGAGCAGAGAGTTATATGTATAACGGTAAGTCGCGACACATTCATCGTTACATAATACCGTGAGACAACTACTCTCTAATAGAATTGTTTCTATTGAATATGTGAAGTCTAAAGATAACATAGCGGATCCACTAACCAAAGGGTTGGCAAGAGAGTTAGTGGAGAATTCATCGAGGAAAATGAGACTTAAGCAATAAGAGTTACCATAATTGCAACCCAACCTAGTTAATTAGAGATCCCAAAATCTAGGTTCAAAAGGACAACTGAGTTGTGTATAACTCATGAGGATCATTAGGGAGTGAAAATTTACCCATTTTTATGATGAAATAGTGATGTCTGCAGCATTTTAGGTTAAGTAATACTTTTAGTGATTCTTATATCTAGGAATATCTAGTGGACTATGGTAGGATACTTTTCATAAGAATCACCTATATAAGTGTGAACTAGGTTGGTTTTATGAGATTTGTGAAGGGCTAAAATTCTCTAGAGCACTCATGAAAGACTAGGTTGTTCAGGGCCTATGATGCCCCAAAAATCGGGAACATCAGATAATATATTAACAATTAAAGACAGGGTTTATCTAAGGTTACAAGAGTAGGAAACGTCACTAATGAGTCCTTTGGCTAATAACCAAGAAAAATCCTAGGAAGGTCGGATGAGGCAAAATAGCCTTTTTTCTAAGTCCAACCACCTTAGATAACAAAGCTACCTTTTTGACAGATCTTGACAAGGTATTAACACAAGGCCTACATGAGTTGATGAAGTATAAGGATAGGTTACAAATGTTATATGTATATAAATTACAAAATCATGTCTTAAATACAACATGGGATCTATCACTTACAATCTCAAAACACGTTTACAAACTAGTTTCTAATCCTCCTAGGGTATGTCCTCAAATGCTTCAGCTTTGCCTTCCATCGGTCTAATAGACTTCAATATCTGACATGAAATGCCATAAGCTTTGAATGCCCAGTAAACGCACACACACCTCGTCCATTTTTCCCAATCCAACACACCATCACATTTATAACAAGCAAGTAATGAAACATGATATTCAAGTCAATAACAAGGATTATAAGGTTAGATGTTAGTATTCTAGAAATCCCCCAAAGAGATTTCATCCTCCCAACCACAAGAATTGGACACCGGACTATTTGAAACTCCCCATTTTGCTGCTTTGTTACAGAACTTACCTCGGGTGCCTACCAATAGTTATATACCGCATAGTGCCAATCGTAGGGCCTCAAAAGGGACAGCGAAAAGAAAAAAGATTTTATCACCCAGAATCTAACCATATCCTTCCAAAAAAGTTTTATCCTCCTAAATGTCCCATCCGGACCCAACCTTATCTCACCAATCAAACCATTGCAAAGAGTTTGAATACATCCGTTCCATTCTAGGGTTTACGCGACAACCGCTTGCACAAGACTTAACCTTTAATTAGAGAGCACATCCCATTAATCCATACATAACACATTATCATCTCTTCAATATTTAAGTGATCGAAAACCCAATACCACCCCAATTAAGTTTCCCGTTGAGTTAAATGTTTTAAATTAAAGTTAGAACAATTTAACAAAGTAGTAATATCCACATAAGCATGAACATCATCAATTGAAGAAAATAAGGAACATAACCATAACACATGCAATATCATCCCAAGATATGATCACGTACTAATAAGCATACTCATGAACACAAGAGCATAAGACACTCGTGCAAAACTAAATTTCCAGATTCAATACCATTTAAAGATTAAAATCAAAAGGGCTATTTCAAATCTTTCCCGAACCTAGCTTTCCTGTGGTTCGTAGATAATTTAATCTAGTAATCAAAACATGTTTTAGAAATGTGATAGCTTTTCTAGATTTTTAGTTATTTAAGAAACACTCTGGCGCTGTCCAAATTAGTCAATCGTTACGAAAATTGGATTTTCTTACAAACCGTTCACTCTTTTCAATGAAACCAATTTTACTTGAAAGATAACTTCTTAAGGAAGATTTTTACATAAAACTGAGGTCCAAAAGATTTTTATACATTTTTTTAGAATTTTCGCAAGTTGGCTATAAAATAGATTTTTCTGTCATAGTTCTTGAAATAAGAAAGTTGGTGAGAAGATAGGTCAACTAGGGGAAATTTTCCACTTCTCTTGTAATGAAAACATGATAAATAATATGTATTAAACTCAAAAATTTAAGGTGCATGTGTGCCTTTGGAAAGTTTGAGAGATTGATATGGAAAAATATAGGTTGCGTTTGGTAGAGCTTTCTAAATATGATTTGAGAGTAAGAGTTGTATTTTGAGTTTGTGCGTTTTGGACTTATGATTTGAGTGTTTTGAAAACAGTTTTGAATTGAGTAGGGAATTTTTTATATAACATATGATATTTGATATAAAAACTTACAATTCATAACCAAACATACAACTCAAAATTCTATTAAAGCATATAAAAAAAATTTTAAAATTCAAAAAATATTTTTTTTTGAATATATAAAAATTAACATATGTCAATTGTAAAAAAAAAAAAAAAAAAAAAAAAAAAAATTGCACTGTTCCAGTCAACTGGCCGGACGATCGGTTAGGCCAAATTTCAAATTTTTTTTTTTGAAAATCGCGCCTCTATGTGAGTTTTCTGCAGAGTTTTCTAAATGTTGGGAAGTATACTTTGAACATCCTATCCAAACATCATATTGGAATGTGGGGGTAGAATCATAGTTTGGAAATCGTTCCAAACACAGCCATAGTCTTGTACCGATTAACAGAAATACAAGAAGGGTAGAACCAAGGCTCAACTCCTTTCATTTTTAACATAAGAATGCCATCAAAACACATCTGAAATGAATGTTTAAAACTTCTAAGAACATGTATTTGAAAGGAAAAGTAAGAGAGAGTTGTGTTATGGCTTACTTGATTGCCTAGTGAAGTGTTTGCACAATTTTCTCCTCTTTTCCTCTCCTCCACTACCAAAGTTCACTCTCTTCCTCTTCTTTCTTTCTCTCAACTGAATGTGTAGGTGTGTGAGTGTATGAGATGTGTAACATGTGGAGGGTGGTGGTGCTTTTATAATAAAATTGGTGTAAAATGTCCAAAATGCCCATTGGTTGGAATGGAATTGAGATGTATTTAGTTAGAATGTAATGGAATGAGGAATCATTAGGGAGCCTAATCATGTATTAAGGCATGATCTAGTTAGGGTTAGGCCTAATGTCACGCCCCGACAATATATGTGACACGAGGAACAGCGTTGGCGGTATGCTGGAGGTGCTGGAAGGTTCCGAAATGCGGGAGACCAACCTGGAGCATGCTGGAAGACTCTAGGAGCTGGTAGAAGGGTCCGGAGTGGCCTGGAAGATTCCGGAATGTGGTGGAAGGGTCCAGTAGAGTCTGGATGGGTCTGGAACAACCTAGATTATGCTAGGAGAAGCCTACCATGTACTACACTAGTGTGGAAAGATCTAGAATGTAGTAGATGGGGTAGTTGTCCTAGATAGTTCTACGGAATGTTCTAGATGAGAGTTTGTAGCCCTTGGATCAAAGTGATCTGAGCCGTCCATTAGGGAGGAGGATGGCTATATAAGGGTGAGGGGTCTCATTTGCTAGGCATCTAGTCCAGGAGATCCAAGAGAGCTCTAAAAGTGAAGCACTTGTAAGTGAGTGTGAGTGTGAGTGTGAGAGCCTTGTAAAGCTTTGTACACGACTATACTTGTAAAGTTTAACTTGTATAGTGAAGGCATTCTTCCACCCAAACTGCGTGTGTTAGTGTGGTTGAGTGGGAGAGGCTGACTTAGGTGCAACCAAGAGGGTTGAAAGTATCTAAGGCCGCACGGAAGGCTTGCGAAGTCTAAGTCCGTGACAGTTGGTATCAGAGCAAGGTTACGTGAGAAGGTAACCGAGCGGGGTGTACATAGCTACGTCTGGGAGGAGGCTCTTCACAAGTGACTCGATGGCAACGTTGGAGGCAGTGGCACGACTCGAGGGGATGATGGAGAATGTGGTGGAGAGGCTCACTAGGCTTGAGGATGCGCTAGTTGGCCATAGTAAGCCCACATCTCATATCGGTGACTCTTTCTCCTATTTTGCTAGTTTGGTTGCTAAGGTGAAAGAGCTGGAGAAAAAAGTGGACTCCCAGCGGAAGGCCCTGGAAGCAAGAGTAGCTAGCTTGGAGTTGGAGTTGGAGTTGTGCAAGAAGGCCATCGTGGCTGGCCATGGAGGGAATGTAGCTCCAGCCAGGAGGAGGGTTCGTGTGACGAAACCTAAGAGCTATGATGGTGCAAGGGGTGCCCGAGAGAGCCATGCCAAAGGTGGGAGGCAGTCTCCTCAGACCACCGAGGATGAGCGCAACGATGGTGAGGCCTAGAAGAGACGGGAACGCCAAAGGAAGGGGCAACGCATCGGATCTCCAAGGAAGAGGGGGCAGCTTGAGTGCTACCTGTGCAACGGACCACACATGGTGAGAAACTGCCCGAAGAAGAAGAAACAGCTGAATGCCATGGTGAAGAAGGGGAAGAAGGAGGCGCGCTACTCCGAGAGTGAAGGCCCTTTAGAGAGGGAGGCACAGCTGGGGAGCATCCAAAAGGTGGATGAGCTGTGCGCGGAGGTGAAGGCTAAAGGGAATACTTCACATGCGCAGGAGAAGAGAGGTGCCACTCTAAGGTTTGAGTGCACCAATGCGCAGGAGAAGAGAGGTGCCACTCTAAGGTTTGAGTGCACCGATGTGCAAGAGAGGAGATGTGCCACTCTAAGGTCTAAGTGCACCGACGAGGCTAAGGGGCTGGGCTTGAAGAGGAAAGGGCGGCTCGAGTGTTTCCTGTGCGACGGACCGCACATGGTGAGGGACTGCCCGAAGAGGGAGGCACTTGCAGAGATGCGGCAGAGTGGGTTTCATGGCAAGGACAAGGAGAAAGGACTTGCAGGGATGCAGCAGAGTAGGCCGCATGGCAAGGGTGAAGAGGCAAGCTCCAGCAACAGCAGCAGCGGACACAGATCATATCGAGACGTGCTGGCTCGGTATGCTTCTGCGTGACAAGGGCGTCACGGGATTGGGTGGGGGAGAGTGTCATGCCCCGATAATATATGTGACACGAGGAGTAGCGTTGGCGGTATGCTGGAGGCGCTGGAAGGTTCCAGAATGCGAGAGACCAACCTGGAGCATGCTGGAAGACTCTAAGAGCTGGTAGAAGGGTCCAGAGTGGCCTGGAAGATTCCGGAATGTGGTGGAAGGGTCCAGCAGAGTCTGGATGGGTCTGGAACAACCTAGATTATGCTAGGAGAAGCCTACCATATACTACACTAGTGTGGAAAGATCTAGAATGTAGTAGATAGGGTAGTTGTCCTAGATAGTTCTACGGAATGTTCTAGTTGAGAGTTTGTAGCCCTTGGATCAAAGTGATCTGAGCCGTCCATTAGGGAGGAGGATGGCTATATAAGGGTGAGGGGTCTCATTTGCTAGGCATCTAGTCCAGGAGATCCAAGAGAGCTCTAAGAGTGAAGCACTTGTAAGTGAGTGTGAGTGTGAGAGCCTTGTAAAGCTTTGTACACGACTATACTTGTAAAGTTTAACTTGTATAGTGAAGGCATTCTTCCACCTAAACTGCGTGTGTTAGTGTGGTTGAGTGGGTGAGACTGACTTAGGTGCAACCAAGAGGGTTGAAAGCATCTAAGGCCGCACGGAAGGCTTGCGAAGTCTAAGTCCGTGACACTAAGTAGAACCAAGATAGTTACAAGTACAAGACAACTTTCCTTGATTTGGGGGTACCAATGATACGTTTTCCATGATTTAAGGAATTTGCCTCTAAAGTACCTATGATTGTAGCCTAGAGAGAGTGATGGCCGGCCATGTGCTAGATTTGAGGAGATTTTTGTTGATTATATATATATATATGTGTGTGTGTGTGTGTGTGTGTGTGTGTGTGTGTGTGTGTGAAGATATTTGTGTACAACATTATTTATTTAAGAAAGGTACAAGTATATATATGTATATATGTGTGTAATGGTACTAGTTTGGGGTCAAAATGTGATTGAAGAAAAATGTGAGGGCTTTGGATTTAATTTATGAATTGGAATATTTATTTTAGTGTAGAATTAAATTAAATTGGGGTTAGAGAATCTAATTCGATTTAGATTTCTTGTTTCGAACAAAAACGCGATCAACCGACGAACGTGATAAAAACCGAAAAAACCTAGGGTTTTCAAGTGATAATTTCATATTTAGGGAGTCAATTAATCAGTATTAGGGTATTATAAATGTTTTGTAAGTTACCGAAATCGATTAGGGTTTGCAAGTTTTCAGTTGGTGTGTGTATTTTGATCCCAGGGTTAAAATTGCAATTAATTAAGAAATTGAGTGATTTCAAAAAAATAATTTAAAAGTAAGGGACTTAATAGGGTTTACAAAACTTAAGGGTCTCACAGGGTCAAAATGAACACAATAATGAAAACTAAACTGTGTATAGTAATATACTGTATGAGTTCTATTGTCTTGGTTTACACAAATGGCTGAACAGTTCAAGATATCATGTTCACTGGTTAGCTAGTAAATCCGATAGTGTCTCACTACGGAAAGTTCGAAGCCAAAAGCTACCTATCCTTTGCAGAATATTTTCAATTTCTGTATTGTCAATAATTAGATCATATTGTTGCATTTTCTGTCCGTCAAATTCCATTCATGTGGGGAATTGTTGGAATTTGTGGTTTTTTATAGGCTTATTTTGGGCAAACTGTGAGCCCAAATTTGAGTGGGTCCCACACGTCTTTTGGGATGGATCCAAAGAAGTAACGTGTTCATTGTCGCATGGCAAGTCACACGGTGCAAACGATTCCTCAAAACCATTTATGAGTAAATATGAACTTGACGTCGTCTTTGGGTTCGTAGAAAGGGAAGTTGAAGAGTTAAATGTGGGTTTTCTTTATATGGTTGTTCCACATTAAAAACTTAAGAGAACTTATGTGTGTATATAAGTTCTAGGTGGCAACACTTGGGTTGGGTCCCAAGGCGCACCCTAAGTTTGTAGAAGGGAGGAGTTATGTACAAAATGAGTCTTGGCTCAAACCACCACACATGCGCGCGCATGTTGCAGCCGCCGCCATTCCGACCGGTCGGCCGAGCCAAGCCAAGCCAAGCCAGGCGGGGGTGTGGGTTGGGTCGGTTCTAATATTAATTTTTTTGACAAAATTTATTTAAATTTTTTCAAAAATTCTTGCGAGAAATTTTATTTTTTCTAAACAAAATTAATTTAAATTTTGCACCAAATTTTTTTGTCCAAAATAGTGTCTCCTCCGATCCAACAGGTTCAAACAGTTTGATAATTTGCACCATACAGGTTTGATTTCTTCCAGACAGATTGAAACTGTTCAAACAGATTTGAATTTCTGTTTGCATTTATTTTATTCTTTAACAGATCTATTCATTTCAAAAACATACCTGTTCGGTTTGAAATTCATACCTGTTCGGTCCTATAAATACTAGGACTTTTCTAGCAATTTTTTGATCCGAAAATTCTCTCATGCTCTTCTTTGTGCTCTTTTGTACTAATTTATTCTTTATATTATTTTTAGGAAAAATTCTGAGAATATAAAACACAAGTTTGGTACGCCGTACAGATTGTTTAGAGTGTTACTACAATCTGTGCAGATCATTGTATCGTGGGAGATAGACGTCATTTGTCCGTAAGCACCGAAGCGGGGCGAATCTGTCTTAAGGACGGAGTGTCACACACTCGACTTGATCTTTTTATACTTACTCAGTTTAGTAAATAAATTTTGTAAGTAATTTATTTTTATTTGTTTGATTCGGTTTCAAGTTATTTATTTAACACAGAAGACTGCTCGAGCGGATTTTGGGTCCCGCTCGAGCAGATTTTGGTGAAATTTTCTAGGCAACTCTCTGGAGCAATCCGCTTGTGAGGCAATGTCACGCCCCACTTTTTATGCCAACGGATACCATTACCAAATCCTTTATTATGACACAACTTCAGAAATCATGCGAGGAAATTCAATATAATAACGAGTACTATTATTAAAGGTTCTCTCATTCGAATATGAAGTGAATGTAACATGAGTTATAAATAAATAAATTGTCCATAGATTTACATCTTTTAAATTAAAAGAACGGGTTTAACCCTTTTACAACAATGGCATTCTGCCCACAAATAAAAGGCTCGGTGACCAACACATAAAGAAGATCCTCGATCTTGAAACACTTCTCGACGTTTACTTGAAAAATGATTAACAACGTGGGATGAACATAAAATCCAATAGGGATCCCAATATGATCCTAAAAAATAATAACATACAGATAGCTATGATCATGAATACTTTATATCATATCATATACATAATGTGACAGTTTATACAAAAATATTCTTATACAGTACTTTTCTCAAAATCAATCAATTTACCCAACAACGTAACGCCTATGTACAAACATATATGTCCAAATGCAAATATGAAACCAATACATGTACAATGATTACTACAATATCACATAGAACAACCCTATCTCACCAAATCATAGCCATCAACTATCCATGATATGCAAAGATACGCCGAGACCAAATGAGAAACGAAACAATGCTCTACCTGCCTTAAGCACGATAAGCTAAGGATACACCTTTCCATAACGAAATGCCAATTTACTAAACACAATCTGGAAGGTAATGGTACCTCTGCCAATTTACTAGACACTGGATGGAAGGTAATGGTACCTCTACCAAGTTCTTCAGGCGCTAGTTGGAAGGTACTGGTACCTCTCATTTTAAGCGCGGCCAATTCTCTAAGCGCTAGCTAGAAGGTAATAGTACCTCTCATTCGAAGCGCAAGTAGATTCCCAACCATCACATAATTCAACAAATATAAATAACTCAAGTGTACTACATACACATAATCTATTCAACATCACAACACCATTCTCTACTGATGACCAAGGACAAAACCTCTAAGCATAAATATTTAAACACACATAATACAATAATTTGATGTTCACTTGACCTTAAGCCCCAACAATAATGATAATAACAATATTCAAAAGCTTTAAAATCCATCCCCAAGCATCAATTCTAGATTTATAATATGCCATGGTTTCTTTCTCTTATGAAAACCAACCCTTTTGTTTTCCAAGTTAACATGTTCAAATCTTTATCCAAAATCCATCCTCTTTAATTTACGAAACAAAATCAATTCTCCTTGTTTTGTAAAACCAAAATCCATTCTCTTTGTTTTAGAATACTAAAATCCGTGAATGTCAAAGCCATAGCTCAACTCAATTTAACATGATCAATCAAGAATAATTTCAATACCATGGTTAATCCACAATTTTTATCAATTAACACAATCACACAATCCATATAATCAAGCATAAAATATTACACAACTTTCTCTCTTTAATCCATTAAGTCTATAATATTAAATTAGATCTTTTTCTCCCTCTCAACATCAACATGCTAAACTACTCCCTAAACAACCCAAACAACAATTTATATAATGAGTTCCAACCCCCAAATAACAAACCCTAAATATCTCTCATATGATTTTTCAAAAAGAACTCCATTATACATGGCTTGTATGTAGTAAAAATCTACTACATATTTATCTATAGGTGAAGTATTAAAGAGGAAGAAAAAATCCCTACCTCAAGTGTAGAAGAGGAAAACCTAAAAAACTCAACATCAACGAAACCACGAACTTCTCGGATCAATAGAAAGCCCTTGACAAGATCTGCAACCTTTCCCAAAGGACCAAGGTGAAAAGATGACTCTAAGTGAGTAGATCTGAAGATCTAAGTGTGAAAAAGTTAAGTTTAGAGAGAGAAGAGAGAAGTCACAGTTTGAGAGGAAAAAAGAAGGAAAAGTAATGAGGGAAAAGTGTTTTGGAACCTATTTATAGTGGCTAGGCACTAATAGAACAATAACCCAAAGTCAAATGAAAAGAACAAGTCAAAACCCCAAAAAAGTAGGGCCCAAATCGACCCAAAAATATGAAATTTACTCACAGGGATCGATCTTTCAGACAGAGGTGTCACAACCCAAACCCACCCCTATAGGTTTAGCGACGTAACCGGCCAGTAATCCTGGGATTACCAAAGGCCTCTTAATAAAATAACAAAATATAATGGGTTGCGGAAGCAATTATACAAAATACAAGGTCCATAGAGCTGTGTAAACATATATGAGACAGAAAAGAAATTTTAAGCTTATATAATGTTAAACTTTCATAAGACTAGTATCACCATACATATAATGCCATATGGGACTTAGCCCAGCGTACAGTTAAGTAAAACAAACAACAAAACATCTTTAACGGTTCTCAAAACTTGGCTTCTCAAAAAGAAACCTCCCCGGAAGACACAGTAGTTAGCTGATCCAAAAACACTCCAGGCAGCAACTTAGGCCTGGTCACGTGCCTACTCACCTACATACATAAATATAAATAGCGAACGGAAGCCCAGTGAATAATAATAAAGTAAAAAGTTTAAATGAATGATGTCCATAACAGATTCAGGAATCAGAATTTATATCAGAAACAGATTTATGTTCATATTCTTGTTCAAACTACATACAGAAATTAGAGTTCATGCTTCATCATACATTGTACATCCACTAGCGTCATCATGCTTATTAGTTCCATGAGGAACCTCCGGTACTGGGAAACTCGTAACATACTTGAGCCACGGTATTATTACCCTCGGGAAAGGGCTTTGAGACCACGGTATTGTTACCTCCGGGCAAGGGCCTTATGCTAAGGATGCCACGAATACATTTCAGAAATTTGAACAATCATTCATTCATACAAAACATCGCATTTCAGAAAATTGATCATTTTATAGCATTAGAAAAATAATTAAAGTTAAACATAACTTTATAGAGTTATTACTCACTGATGGCTCCAGATGCGGACAAACAGAGCAAACAAAATCAAACAGCTTATAGTGCATGACCTACACAAACATAACAGATACACATCTTGAAACACATACCCGGATATCACGTAACTTCTTTCATTTTGTTCTTAGTGTATTTCTAAGTCTCATCCTTATTATTAGGTCTTAATTATGGCCTAGGAATGTCTAGTATGGAATGAGGATGCCAAAATGCACTTCGGAACTCTTAACAAAACTTGCTGAAAACAAGGACCCCGCTCGAGCGCAACTTCCCTCGCTCCAGCGGACATGCAAACATATGAGGGGCCATTCGAGCGTAATTTCCTTCGCTTGAGTGGTCTGCAAACTCTGAAAAGTACTGGTTGTGTGAATTCTCCGCTCGATGGCCGCTCAACGGTCGCTCGAGTGGTCTACAAAAAATGAAACTTCTAGGAGCTTGCATTTCACGCTTGAGCGGACTTCTAGTCACTTGAGCAGAAGTGCAAGATTACAGAGTGGTCGCTCGAGTGTAGGTTCTGTCGCTCGAACGAAGAAGTCAAATTCTGGAATTTCCAAATTCATCTCCAAGCTGCAAACTCGAATTCAATGCATCAAAACTCATCTTTTTGGGCCAAAAACTTAAAGATAGATGCATGAACTTGGAAAACATTGGGAATTCAAAATCGTTTCACAAAATCAAAGCCCAAAAGCTTGCCAATTGAGCAAATCAATGCTTAAGTCTTAGAAAACATAACATGCAAGTATTTCTTGACTTCAAAGCTTTTCAAAACATGATCAACTAAGGTGCAGTGGTATGAAACTTAGTGAATTCTCAAAAGAAGAGTGGGATGAACACATGCAAGTGAGATTTGTTTGAAATCGAAACTCAAAATGTCATAAAAATGCATGCATGCATGCATGGTTGTTCTTCCTTTCTACACTCTAGAGCTCAATTCATGTATGATTCACCTTAATTCTCTTGTATTCATGTGCTAAATGACTCAATTCCAAAGTTGCAAGGTTGAACTCTTACCTAGGCTACCTAATTGAGCTTGAATTAGTCAAAATCTTGAGTAATTCTCTAAGTCTCCTAGCAATGTCTTTCTCTACCTCAAGTTTGGTCCCAAGTTCCTTAGTCTCTCACTCTCTCTCACGTTTTGGTCTTAAGAGTGAAAATTAAGTGATGAAGAAGTGAGTTTAAGAGGTGTATTGGCCTTATATAGGCTTACCTAGTGGTGGTAATTCATTAAATTAAGCAATTGAGCATTAATTGATCTAATTTAATTCGCTCCGAATTGAATTTCAATTAAACCTACCACAAGGTTCTAAAAATTCCAAATAACACGGGGACCAAGTCAATTTCGTGATCGAATGCTGATAAGGCCTTCAATTCGCAGAACAAAACAGAAACACAAACGGATATTCCTACCACCGACAGACATAAACACAAATAATGCAATGCACATGCAATTAATTCAGAATTTCTTCTTAATTAATAATTCAGCATAATTAATATGGGTAATCGGCTAATCATAAGTTAGGGTTGTTATAGTTTTCCCTCCTTAAAGAGTTTGGTCCTCCAAACTCGAATTACCTTCGTTTTGGAAGAATGTCGAGCCTAAAGGGAATAAATCTGGGTATCTCTTCATCATATTTTCCTCGGTCTCCCAAGTTGCATAAGTCCCTCCATGGTTTTGCCAATCAACCTTCACCAATTGGATTTCTTTGTTTCTTAGTCTCTTAATTCTATGATTCACAATCTGAATTGGTCTCTCTTCATACGTATAATCATCTTTCAAAAGCACATGTTGGCTTAGTCACATGGAGTGGATCTCATAAGTAATCCTGAAGCATTGAAACATGAAAAACGTTGTGCATATTTTCCATCACCGGAGGTAAGGTTACTCGGTACGTTTCTGAGTTGATTTTCTCTAAAACTTCATACGGGCCAACATATCTTGGTGCTAAGTTACCCTTTACACCAAACCGCGTCTAGCCTTTTATAGGAGTTACCTTGATAAATACATGATCCCCAACTTCATATTCTTGATCTATTTTTTGGACATTCGTATAACTCTTTTGGCGGCTTTGTGCAGTCTCAATCTCTGTTGAATCAATTTCACATTTTTAGTTGTCTTTTGCACAAGTTCTGGTCCCAACAATGGTCTGTCACCTACTTCGGCCCAACAAATTAGAAAACAGCACTTCCTACCATACAAAGCTTCATAAGGAGCCATGCCAATACTCAAATGGTAGCTATTGTTATACACAAATTCAGCCAATGGTAAGTAGGTTTCCCAACTGCCTTGGAAATCTTGGGCACACATCCGTAACAAGTCTTTCAATGTTTGAATGGTCCATTCAGATTGGCCATCTGTCTATGGGTGATAAGCATTGCTTAATCTCAATTCAGTCCCTAAAGCTTGGTGTAGAGTTAGCCAGAACCTTGAAGTAAACTTGGTATCTCTGTCAGATACTATGGACACTAGAACTCCATGTAATTTAACAATCTCATTGACATACAAGTTAGCCAACTTATCCGCATTATACAAAGATTTGACAGGTAAAAAGTGAACATATTTAGTTAAACGATCAACAATGACCCAAATAGAATCCATACCTCAAGAAGAGCGAGGGAGCCCAACAATAAAATCCATGGTAATATGCTCTCATTTCCATTTTAGTATTGGAAGTGGCTGTAACAATCCAACAAGTCGTTAATGTTCAGCTTTAGGCAATGTAAGCATCGAACCACAAAATTAACAATACTTTTCTTCATTCTCGGCCACCAGAAATTTTGTTACAAGTCATGATACATCTTTGTATTCCCTAGATGCATAGAAAATTTAGAGGTGTGGACTTCAGTCATAACACATTTTCTCAAATCTAAACAATCAGGAACATAAAGCCTATTCTGGAATTTCAGCAAATTGTTCTCCAACACAAATCCTGGCTTTGGTTTTGAGTCTATGTCATCCACAATCTTTTTTAGAAATTCTTCTTGCAGTTATTTCTCTGTAATCTCTTCAATGATTGTAGGTTGAGTAGAAATGGATGCCAAGATCCCGCGTTGTTCACGCAATACAATTTTAATCTCATTCTTTTCCAAGTCACATAATAACTCTCTTTGACTGGTGAGCAAACAAGACAAATTTTCAATAGATTTTTGGCTCAAGGCATCCGCCACTGTATTAGCTTTCCCTGGATGGTACAAAATCTACAAGTCATAATCCTTGATCAATTCAAGTCATCGCCGCTGTCTCATGTTCAATTCCTTTTGGGTGAAGAAGTATTTCAAGCTTTTATGGTCAATATACACCTCGCAAGTCACACTATACAAATAATGTCGCCAAATTTTCAAGGCAAACACCACAGCTGCTAGTTCAAGGTCATCTGTCGAATAGTTCTTTTCATGTGGTCGGAGTTGCCGAGAAGCATAAGCAATCACCTTACCATTTTGCATTAGTGCACATCATAAACCTTTGTAGGAAGTATCACTGTAAATCTGGAACCTATTGGTTACGTTAGGCAAGGTCAGAATTGGTGCAATTACCAATCTAGTTTTTAGGTCTTGAAAGATTGACTCTCGTTGATCATTCCAATCAAATGGTACATTTTTCTGAGTCAGTTGAGTAAGTAGAAAGGCAAGCTTGGAGAAATATTTTACAAATCTGCGATAATAGCCTGCAAGTCCCAGAAAACTTCTACTTTAGACACATTGGTTGGCCTTGTCCAGTTTACAATGGTTTCAATTTTCTGTGGGTCTACCGATATACCATCCTTATCAATCACATGTCCCAAAAATGCTACGTTGTCAAGCAGAATTCACATTTGGATAGTTTTGCATACAACTCATTTTCTCTCAACATCTGTAAAACAATTCTCAAATGATTTTCATGTTCCTCCCTACTTTTAGAATAAATCAATCTATCATCGATGAACACAATAATAAACACATCAAGGAATTGTTTGAACACTCTATTCATTAAGTCCATGAATGCCGCAGGTGCATTAGTTACTCTGAATGGCATTACCAAAAATTCATAGTGTCCGTATCTGGTTCTGAATGTAGTTTTCTCTACATCTTCTGCCTTGACCTTTAACTGGTGATAACCAGATCTAAGGTCTATCTTGGAGAACACTTGTGCTCTCTAGAGTTGGTCAAATAGATCATTTATTTGGGGCAATGGATATTTGTTTTCACAGTTATTTTGTTTAACTCACGGTAGTCAATACACAGTCTCAAAGACCCGTCTTCCTTTTTAACAAATATGACTGGAGCATCCCAAGGTGAAGTGCTCGGTCAGATAAATTTCTTGTCTAGCAGTTCTTGGAGTTGGGCTTTTAGTTCTTTCAGTTCAAAGGTTGACATTCTATGCAAGGTTTTGAAAATTAGTTGTGTTCCGAGTATAACATCAATAGTAAACTCAATTTCTCTATCAATTAACTCTCTGGGCAATTCGGCTGGAAATACATCAGGAAATTCATTTACTACCGAGATATTCTCTATAGTAAGACTATCAGAAGTCACAATCAAAACACAACACATGTATCCTCTACATCCCTTCCTAAGTAGTTTAACAACTTTCATGGCAAAAATCAAATATGGGGGAGAAACTTCCTCACTCCCAGTAACATAAATTCAGGTAAACCAGGTGGACGAAACATAACAGATTTATTTACACAATCAATAGTTGCACAGTACTTCGTCAGCCAGTCCATACCCAGTATGCAATCAAAATAATCAATACCCAACGGCAATAAATCAGCATACAATGTCACATCACCAATCACTAGTTCACATGTCGGATAAACATAAGTACATACCATAGAACCCCCAAATGGTGTAGAAACAGACAGTAAATAATTCATAGGTTCTAAAGGTCTAGTCAATTTTCGAGAAGAATCATGCGATACAAATGAATGCGTGGAGCTAGAATCTATCAACACATAGGCATTCTGAGCACAGATAGAGATTATACCTAACACCACTGATTCAGTATTCTGTATATCACCAGGTACTAATGCAAAAACCCGGCCTTGTCTCAAAGTTTTTCCCCCCAATATTGGCTCTCACATTCGTTCTTGGTGCAGGAGCAAATTCAGCTAAACTTACCGCAGAACGGGTAGTCGTGTCGCATCTCATAGGACAATCTCTAATCATGTGACCTGTCTTGCCACATCGAAAACAAGTGCCAGGTGCACGGTGACACGTGCCTTTATGCTTCCTATAGCGATTCCGGTTTTGACCCGTAATTTGCTTTGTTCTGAACTCGGGTTGTATAGTTCTAAATAGTTATTCATATCTTATTTTCCTTGTTTTTCCCTATATTTTGGTTATCAAGTTGTAGTTGTGCATTTGGAACAGTTGGTTGCTTGTTTTTCAAAACCTTTATTGCCTAGATTTTGGCTCCTCCGCTCGAGCATGCTTCACAAATTTTGCTCCTCTGCTCGAGCAGCCATTCTTGCGCTCGAGTGGGATTTGTCAATTCTCAGTATTTTTGCAGGTTTGCAAATACTAGGAGAATGCATTGGACGCTCAAGCGAGGTCTCTCGTTTGAAAAACTTCTGGAAATGTGCATTCCACGCACGAGCTTCACTTCTTGCACTCAAACAGAACTTTGTGTCTAACGCTTGAGCGTTACTTTCCACGCTTGAGTAGACTGCGTGTATATCAGTCCGAGAAAATGATGTTTTGTATCACGTTTTCTTCTCTCTCTCTCAAACTTCGCTAAAACCTAGATCTACACATTCTCTCTCTAAAAACTCACATTCTCTCTAAGATTTCATCTAGATCCGTTGGGATTTCCATCCTAGTGCCTTTGAGAAAAAGATAGAGTGCATCAAGATCTTCATTTTGATCCAATTAAAAGTGGGTTTCGTCGTTCTTGGAGTCTCACTCTTGCTTGGCTCATATTCTTCCTTTGAGGTAGGGATTTTTCTACACTCTCATATGGTTTTTAGCTTAGTTATTTGTTATTATGTAACAATAGTGGGATATGAGAGTAGTTTGATCAAACCTAGGGTTTGGGTTGAAGTTGAAAAGAGGGGTTTCCATGTTGGGATGCATAAATGAACATGGGGTGTTGAATATGAGGTTATCTTGGGTTAGAATGGTAGATTTTAACCTTTGGGTTGATATTTAGAAAATGGGGAAATTTTCCCTAACATACCTTGAATAATTATTTTGTATAAATAATAAAATTGATGTGAGAAATGTGAAATTGGGGAAAAGTATAAATGAATGGTGTAGTTGGATTTGTTTAATCACTCACGCATGAAAATTTGATGAATTATTTGTTATAAAGATTGTATATTTGTTTAGAAATATCTGTATTGGGCTATCAGTGGAGGATAACTTTGATTGTTGTAGAAATCGTATGTGAATTAGGTGAATTGAAACTAGCCCATGGTTGATTATCATTGAATATGATCATGTTGAAAATATACTGTACATGTATGATTATTTGGGAGGAGAGAGGGATGTGCTCCATATGTGTAATTATGTTTTTAAATATATTGTATATGTATGATTATTTGGGAGGAGAAAGGGGATGGACTCCATTGTTTGGGAGGGGAAAGGGGATGACCTCCAATATAACTAAGTTAGCTAGAGTGTCTAGGGTGAAAATCCCGAAATTATACATGGGTGCTTAGCCTACGGACAAAATAACCGTAAAATAGCAATTGTAGTGTTTGTATAGCCTACGTTTACATTGGTCCCATTTGACGGCTGCTCGCGGATGAAATATCCATGAAATGGAAGTTTGAAGTGTTTATGTGTATGTGTATGTGTTGTATGGTTTTAAAACCATTGAGTTTTAACCTCAGTTTGGTTGTTGAGAAATAATGAAAATGACTCATGAATTGAGAAAGATAAGTGAAACGGCATATGAATTGAAAAAAAATAGATTACGACTTGAATTTGATATCTTATGAGTATATAAATTCGTGAAAGTTTTACCCCAAGCGTTGTATATGCACTTTGTACTTATATCTCTGCTAAACCTCATATATTATGTTAGATGATTCTTGTTGGGCTGTGGCTCACCCTATTTGGGAAAAACTTTTTCAGGTAATGATGAAATGCTTCCACCAAGGCAATAGCGTTGGATAAAGATTTTCGGGAGCAAGAGCTTCTTGTTTTGATTGTATATTTTTGTAAAGCCAAGGGCTTGAGATGTAATGACCGAAGCTCACTTTTGTTGTAACCAAGTCAAGGCTTGGAAAAGTGTAAGCTAATAGGGCATTTATTTTTGTCAAACTCATTTGTATCGTTGACTTCAAGTAATGAAAAGACTATTTACTCTGATTTATGCGATTATTTATATATGTTTTAGGTTGTATCTATTGTGTATTTTGGGGCGTTATAACTTGTTATTAGAGCGTACCGGGTTTGAATACTTTGGGAACGTGGGAAGTGGTTAGTACCACATTGGGTTTGTCTTGCTTGCTAGAGACTCAAGTATAGACAGTATGTGTTTATATGACAACATGCTTATGTGATTATGTGGGTATGAGATTTAGTTCCTAAGATACTGATTGGGTCTACGGGTTCCTGGAAGTCCTATTAGAAGAGCACTTGATCACTGCTGTTTCTAATTGGAACTCTAGTAACGCCGCGGGACGATCATTATCCATGAAGGAAATCCATATATATTTACGTGATTATGTGCGTATATGGAGTGAATTACTGTTGTCCAATGTAATAGGACATGAGTGAGTTAGCTTCGGCACATTTGTGAATGTGCTAATTTCTTGTGTTACCTTTATTAGGATGTTAGGACGTGGTCGTGGTAGGCCTAGAAGGCACGAGGTACCCATACCAGATGAAATTCCGGCACAAGAAGAGGGAGTTGGTCAAGCCAATGTGGCTAAGCCAGTAGGTCAGCAAGCCATGGGCGCTTTAGCCCGCAAAATGGCCTAAGCATTGAGGGAATCAATGGACATTCTCAGAGCTGAGAATCAAGTCCAGGCCCAGGTTGCTGAAGTAAGGCCATCTTTTTTGAAAAGAGAGTTCTTCCGGTCGAATCCGGACGAGTTTTTAGGCGATCCCAGGAAATCGCTGAGAGCGGATGAGTGGTTGGAGTAGATGGTGAAGACATTTGAGATGCTTGGCACCGAAGATGAAGGTTTAAGAGTGACTTTGGCATCTTTCCAGTTGAAGGGAGACGCGGGTCAGTGGTGGAAATATGCACGGGGGCGCATTGGAGGGACTTGGGAGGCCTTCGTCGATGCTTTCCAAGAGAAGTTTTTGCTTTCCATAGTAGAGAGAAGTTGAGGGATCAGTTCTCTCAGCTCAAGCAGTTGAACACACCAGTGGCTAAGTTTGAAGCCACATTCACTAGCTTTTCTAGGTTTGCACCTGAGTTAGTGGCGATTGAGGAGCGTCGTTGTCTGGAGTTTGAGAAGAAGCTGAGGACCGGGTTCATGTTCAGAGTGGCCGGATCTATGATTAGAGATTATGGGCACTTGGTGGAGACGGCGGCCCATCTTGAGACTATCATGCAGGCCAAGGAGTAGAGAATGAGGGGCTCCAGGAGGAGTCAAGATAGTTAGGGGGACAGTAAGAGGTAGAGGGTTCTAACCCTCAGCAGTCCTAGGGAGCTCAATCGAGGTCCACATTTCCAGTACCGAGTTCGAGTTTTGGAAAAGGTGGTCAGGGAGGTGTGACTTGTTTCAAATGTGGCCAGTTGGGTCACAAGTCTCCAACTTTCCCGCAAAGAGGAGGATGGCAATGAGCAGCTTTGTCTTCGGCTCGTTCTCAGGGTTAGAGTCAAGGTAGAGGACAGCTGCCCACTTGCTATCAGTGTGGTTAGGCGGGGCACCTGAAGAGGTCTTGCCCACAGTTGGGTGGCACATCTGGTGCTTCTGGTTCGAGGCAAATGTAGAGTCACCAGCCAACACAGTCTGTACATGCCTCGAGGGCTAATCAAGGGACCTCTTCAGCTCAGTCAGTGCATCAAGCTTATACTCCAAGGGGTGAGCAAGTTGAACATAGACCTACATGGCGTATGTATGCAATTATGACGCCAGATCTTGTACCTCCTCCTCTTGTTGTAAGAGGTACCTTCTTATTTTGCAATTCTGTTGCTAATGTGTTGATTGATACAGGTGCATCCCATTCATTTATCTTGTCTGCATTTGCATCGGTTTTAGGGTTGGAGTTGGCACAGTTAGCATCTCCTATTTGTGTAGAGACACCTATTGGTAGTGAGGTTATCCTGAAACAAGGATGTCGGGGTTGTGACATAATGCTCGTCGGTCGTCGACTTCCATTCGCATTCGTTTTGCTTGACATGTCTAGCTTTGACATTATTTTGGGTATGGACTGGTTATCGTCATACCGGTTGTTATAGATTGCTACTGGTAAAGGGTTACTGTATGTACCTCAAGCGGTGACTGCTTTTATTTCTTGGGGGACCGGGTGGATAGAGTTTTATCACCGGTATATGATCTGCGTGGGCGAAGTGAACTCAGTTGTCTCCTTACTAGCTTTTTGAGTGGTGAGTGTGAGGAAGTCCGGGTTGAGTTGCCAAAGGTAGTTTGTGACTACCCGGATGTCTTTCCCAAGAATCTTGTTAGTTTACCACCTCATCGAGAGATCGAGTTCTCTATTGATTTAGTGTCTAGCACGGCACCAATTTCTATGGCACCGTATCAGTTTGCACCTACTGAGTTGAGTAAGTTGAAGGTTCAACTCCAGGAATTGTTAGATAAAGATTTTACTCGCCCTAGTACATCACCTTAAGGAGCATCGACTCTCTTTGCTAAAAAGAAAGATGGAGCCTTGTGACTTTGTATTGATTATCGGAAGTTGAACCGGGTAACCGTTAAGAACAAGTATCCAATGTCCCGTATAGATGATCTGTTTGATCAGTTGAAGGGATCTTGTTGTTTCTTTAAGATAGACCTAAGATCCGGTTACCATCAGTTGAGGGTAAGGGAGGAGGACATTTCGAAGACGGCATTCCGTACACAGTATGGCCATTATGAGATCCTAGTGATGCCTTTTGGATTAACCAATGCTCCAGCAGTGTTTATGGATTTGATAAACCAGATCTTCCGCGAGTTACTAGATCATTTTTTGGTCGTCTTTGTAGACGACATCTTGATTTATTCACCCTCTGATAAGGAACACGAGGAGTATTTACGAGTAGTGCTTAAGTTACTTAGAGCCCATAAGCTGTATGCTAAGCTTAAGAAGTGTGAGTTTTGGCTGAAAGAGGTTAAATTCTTAGGTCATGTGGTATCCAGGGAAGGGGTGACTGTAGATTCATCTAGAATAGAGGCAGTGCAACATTGGGCATAACCTAAGAATGCCGTCGAGATCCATAGTTTCTTGAGGTTAGCTGGGTATTACTGTCGGTTCGTGAAGGATTTCTCCAAACTAGTTTCACCTTTGACTAGATTGACAAGGAAGGGCGTTAAGTTTGTGTGGAACGAGACTTGTGAGAAGTCATTCTAAGAGCTTAAAGTTAGACTTACCACTGCTCCAGTCTTGATTATTTCGGAGAGGGGTTTGGGTTATTCAGCATATTGTGATGCCTCACGGGAAGGTTTGGGTTGTATATTGATGCAAAAGGGAAAAGTAATGGCCTATGGCTCACGGCAGTTGAAAGCCCACGAGAGAAACTATTCCACCCATAACCTAGAGTTAGCAGCGGTGATATTTGTTTTGAAAATTTGGAGGCATTATCTATATGGTGAGAAATTTGAAGTGTTCTCCGATCACAAGAGTCTGAAGTACTTGTTTACCAGAAAGACTTAAATTTGAGGCAGAGAAGACGGATGGAGTTCATAGAGGACTATGACTTCGAGTTGTATTATCATCTCGGGAAGGCTAATATAGTGGCTGATGCTTTGAGTATGAAGTCTATTAGCAGTGTGGCCTGTATCACCATTCGGGAATGAGAGATGTTGGGCACTCTTGGTGAGTTCGACTTGAATCTTGGCGAGTCCGTTGAATCAGCAACTTTGTTTGCGGTAGTTGCCCAACCTACACTTGTGAACCGAGTGTTAGAGACGTAAAGGGGTGACCTTGAGATAGAAACTCTCCGAGAGAAGATTTACAGTGGGAAGGTAGAAAAAGGCTTGACTGTGTATCCTAATTAGAGTATAAGATACCGTGACCATTTGTTTGTGCCGGAGTCTTGCCGAGAGGAAATACTCTGAGAGTTTCATCATTCACGCCTTGCGGTGCATCTGGAAGGCACAAAGATGTATCACGACCTTAGCCGCCAGTTTTTGTGGAGGGGTATGAAGAAGGATGCAGCTGTATTCGTAACAAAGTGCCTTACTTGTCAACAAGTGAAGGTTGAGCACTAGAGGCCAACGGGTTTGTTACAACCCTTGCCTATAGCCAAGTGGAAATGGGAACATGTTACGATGGATTTTGTTGTGGGCTTTCCGAGGACTCAACGGGATAGTGATGCCATTTGGGTGGTAGTTGACTGGTTAACCAAGTTTGTGCACTTCTTACCTATGCGCGTGAATGATTCGGTAGACCATCCTGCTGACTTGTATATCAAGGACATAATGAGGCTGCACGAGGTTCCTGTGACGATTGTTTTGGGCTTTCTTATAATTTGTGTCAACCATATGAGGAGCAAATCTGACCAACTTAGTGAACTTAGCCTCATACTCGGCTACGGACATCCTGCCTTGCTTCAATTCTTAGAATTCAGAAACTTTTTGATCCCGAAAATACTTAGGAAAGTACTTGTCATAAAAGATGTCATTGAATTGCGTCCATGCCATGTTCCTATTATTAGTTCGAATTAACAACCACCATCTTCGTGCTTCATCTTTTAAAGTGTATGTGGCTAAAAGAACTTTTTGTGTCTCGGAACAAGGGAATACTTCAAACAATTTCTCCATCTCAAACAACCATGTTTTTGTCTTTAAGGGTTTGATACCACCCAAGAAGGTTGGTAATTTCATCTTCATAAATTTCTGAGTCAAGTTGATGATGTCATTATTGTCCGGTTCAACTAGCATCGACGGAGGCGGAGGTGAATGAGGTAAAGGTTGTTGTCTTAATTGTTGCGTTATGACTTCAGTCAAAGCTGCAAGCATCTATTCCATTCTGTTCATTTGGGCCTCAGAAGATTCAATTGTATCATTTCCCCTTATATTCTTCATGTTGCTATAGGTAAACAAAGCAATATTAAACATAGGCTAATAATTCTTTTCACCATGCTTAAAGTATCCAGGTTCAGTTTCTGCATTCACAGAGATTAACACACTCACACATGCAGATGAAATGTCCCTAATTCTTTTCTAGGACATCCTATAGCTCTTATGGACTCGTGCGTGCAATATAACTCGTGCTCTGATAACACTCTCTCACGATCCAAACCCGTCCCTATAGATTTAGCAACGTAACCCGCCAGTAATCTTGGGATTACTAAAAGCCTCTTAACATAATAACAAAATATAAGGGGCTACGGAAACAATTATACAAAATACAAGGTCCATAAAGCTGTGTAGACATACATGAGACACAAAAAAAATTTTAAGCTTATATAATGTCAAACTTCCATACGACTAGTATCATCATACATATAATGTCATGAGGGACTTAGCCCAGCATACAGATAAGCAAAACAAACAACAAAACATCTTTAACAGTTCTCAAAACTTGGCTTCTCAAAAAGGAACCTTTCCGGGAGGCACAGTGGTTAGCTGGCCCAAAAACACTCTAGGTAGTAACTTAGGCCTGGTTATGCGCCTGCTCACCTACATACATAAATATAAATAGTGAGCGAAAGCCCAGTAAATAATAACAAAGTAAAGAGTTTAAATGAATGATATCCATAACAGATTCAGAAATCCGAGTTTATATCAAAAACAGATTTATGTTCATATTCTTGTTCAAACTACATACAGAAATTAGAGTTCATGCTTCATTATACATTGTATATCCACTAGCGTCATCATGCTTATTAGTTCTATGAGGAACCTCCGGTACTGGGAATCTTGTAACATACTTGAGCCACGGTATTATTACCCCTGGGAAAGGGCCTTGAGACCACGGTATTATTACCGCCGGGCAAGGGCCATGAGACCACGATATTGTTACCCCCAGGCAAGGGCCTTGTGCTAAGGATGCCACAAATACATTTCAGAAATTTGAATAATCATTCATTCAAACAAAACATTGCATTTTAGAAAATTGATCATTTCATAACATCAGAAAATAATTAAAGTTAAACATAACTTTACAGAGTTATTACTCACTAATGGCTCCAGATGCAGACAAACAGAGCAAATAAAATCAAACAGTTTATGGCGCGTGACCTACACAAACATAACAGATACACATCTTGAAACACATACTCGAATATCACGTAACTTCTTTCATTTTGTTCTTAGTGTATTTCTAAGTCTCATCCTTATTATTAAGTCTTAATTATGGCCTAGGAATGTCTAGGATGCAATGAGGATGCCAAAATGCACTTTGGAACTCTTAACAAAACTTGCTGAAAATAGGGACTCCGCTCGAGCACAACTTCCCTCGCTCAAGCGGATATGCAAACATATAAGGGGTCGCTCGAGCGGTTTGTGAACTTTGAAAAGTACTGATTGTGTGAATTCTCCGCTCAATGGCCGCTCGACGGTTGCTCGAACGTGAGACCGGGGTCCTCGCTCGAGCGCAACTCTTGTCGCTCGAGCGGTCTGCGAAAAATGAAACTTCTGAGAGCTTGCATTTCACGCTTGAGTGGACTTCTGGTCACTCAAGCAAAAGTGCAAGATTACAAAGTGGTCGCTTAAGCGCAGGTTCTGTTGCTTGAGTGAAGGAGTCAAATTCTAGAATTTCCAGATTCATCTCCAAGCTGCAAAACTGGAATTCAATGCATCAAAACTCATCTTTTTGGGCCAAAAACTTAAAAATACATGTATAAACTTGGAAAACATTGGGAATTCAAAATCGTTTCGCAAAATCAAAGCCTAAAAGCTTGCCAATTAAGCAAATCAATGCTCAAGTCTTGGAAAAAAAAACATGCACGTATTTCTTGACTTCAAAGCTTTTCAAAACATGATCCACTAAGGTGCAGTGGTATGAAACTTAGTGAATTCTCAAAAAATAGTGGGATGAACACATGCAAGTGAGATTTGTTTGAAATTGAAACTCAAAATGTCATAAAAATGCATGCATGCATGGTTGTTCTTCCTTTCTACACTCTAGAGCTCAATTCATGTATGATTTACCTTAATTCTCTTGTACTTATGTGCTAAATGACTCAATTCCAAAGTTGCAAGGTTGAACTCTTACCTATGCTACCCAATTGAGCTTCAATTAGTCAAAATCTTGAGTAATTCTCTAAGTCTCCTAGCAATGTCTTTCTCTACCTCAAGTTTGGTCCCAAGTTTCTTAGTCTCTCACTCTCTCTCACGTTTTGGTCTCAAGAGTGTAAATTAAGTGATAAAGAAGTGAGTTTAAGAGGTGTATTGGCCTTGTATAGGCTTACCTAGTGGTGGTAATTCATTAAATTAAGCAATTGAGCATTAATTGATCTAATTTAATTCGCTCCGAATTGAATTTTAATTAAACCTACCACAAGGTTCTAAAAATTCCAAATAACACGGGGACCAAGTCAATTTCGTGATCGAATGTCGATAAGGCCTTCGATTCGCAAAACAAAACAGAAACAAAAAAGGATATTCCTACCACCGACAGATATAAACACAAATAATGCAATGCACATGTAATTCATTCAGAATTTCCTCTTAATTAGTCATTAGGCATAATTAATCATGGTTAATCAGCTAATCATAAGTCGGGATTGTTACAAGAGATATCGACCATTTAGATAGAAAAGCTGAGACAAAAAAAAATGTGCAGCAGGCAAGGGTCGACCCTTGGAACCCCAGGTGTCGACCCTAAATTTCAGCAATAAACAAGGATCGACCCTTCCCAAACCGGTATTGACCCTTAAGGCCAACAACAAAAGGCAAGTGTCAACACCACCAAGATTGGTGTCGATCCCAGAATAAGATTTTTAAGTTCTTAAACAACTTTTCAACGTAAACAAGCGTGAATGAACAATCCCAATAAGTTTAAATCGATTTATACTCTTTCAAAACTAAGATACAACAACTCCAAAGACTCCCAAAATGAAATAAAAGATTTAAATACATTCTCCAATAGTTTAAAAAACACAAGTGCTACAGGTAAAAATTTCTGCTTGTGCGGATTGAAAATTCTACTTATGCAAATTTCAACGCGTTTGTCTCGAAATTTGTGTTCTTTTTCCTCAAAAATGATGCCAAAACGATATATACTCAGATTTTTACATTTCTCTCTCTCTCTCTCTCTCTCTCTATACTCATCTTCTCTCTCTCTTCTCTCTACAAACACATCCAAATCCAACTTCTCTCTAAGATTTAGCTTAAATCTTCAAGATTTTGAGGGGGCTTTTTACATCAAATCGAAGAGGGCAACAAGGGCTACATTTGCAATCGATTGGATTGTGTTTTCGTCAACTTTGAGTTCTAGGGTTTGCTTCTTTTCCATCTCTCAAACTTGAGGTAGGGATAATCTTTGTGTTATGTATGTATATATATTTGCAAGATTATGCTTGTTTGAAGTATTATTACATGTTGAGTTATGATTTTGGGTTGTTGAACCCTAGATGATGTTAAAAGATGATTTTATCTATTTTTTCCAAAATTTTTAAGAATACGAGTTATGTTTTAAGGTGTGGGTGTTGTTTTGGAAAAATCCTTTCAAAAAAATGGAACAAAACCCTTATTTTGGTAGAAACCCTAGAATTTGGAGATTTTGGAAAGAAGTTGAAGTATTGTGAAATTTATGCTTGGTAAATTATTATGTGAAAAAATGATAGAGAAATTTCTATGGTTTTATCAAATGAGGAAATTTCATGAAGGAAATGAAAATAGTTGATTTTAAAACTTATCATTGGTTTGTCTTGGAAAACCGAGTTTGGAAAATGATGTTTAATATATGAAGAATACATGAATGTTGATATTGTTATATTGTCTCTTGGATATATATATATAATGATGTTATATTGATAAGAGAAGTGGAATTTGATCACAATGGATGATTGTGTAGATGAATTAAGAAATTGAAAAATTTCAAGGCATTGATATAGAAATACATTGCATTGGCATTTGATTTCATTATCATCACATTTCTAATTGGCATTGTTGAGATTATAAAATGGAACTTTATTATTGTATTGGACATTTGTATCGTCATTCTATTTATCATTAATACAATTGATTTTGAATATTGCATTGGAAAAGTATTGATTTGAGAAAGAAAATTGTTTTGTGAAAGAAGATCATATTGATTTGTTTTTGGGGTAAATACGTTGGTAAATCCGGATAAGGGATGCAGTTGGTATTAGTTAAGATGGCCTAAGTGTCCATAGTGAAAGACCAAAAACACGCGATGATGACGTACCACGTGCCTTCCGGTTAGCAATCGGTAAAATGGAGATTGGTAGTGCTTGTTATGCCTACTTACAGATATTAACTTAGGGATTCCCTAAGTCGTATTTACCGCCCCTTTAAACTACATTGAAATTATTAAATTGTTAAATTCCCAAGATTTCATCGTGCACAAAATTTTCAAAAGATAAAGATATATATTTTTGAACATGGCCTGACATGTGCATTTCATTCCATGAGATTGTATAAAATGTATATGCTTTGTTAAGATTTTCCTACTGGGCTTTGTGCTCACCTATGAGATTTTGTGTAGGAAATGATGTGGTGATCCCGCCGAGTTGGAGATGTGGAATATTTTTTGAGAGCACAAGGCTCTTTTCTTTTGTTGTAATTATTTTTAACAAGCTAAGGGCTTTACATATATGAATTCGAAAGACCATTTTTGTGTAACCAGATTTAACCCTTGGAACTTTTAGCCCTTGAGGGCATTAATTCGTACTTGACTTATCATGCCACATGCTATAGATTCATATTATAGGAATGGTGAATGTATAACCGCATGTGAAACATTCTTTTGTAAATCTCAGGAGTTAATGAATATCCATATTAGGGATTGATGATAATGTCTATGTTGAGATTTTATGTTTCACACATATGCTAAGCATTGAAGGGGTTGATTTGGAAACAAGATAATGTAAATGGGAAGTTGATGGATCTTTTTGTCTTAATTTTCAGAGCGTGGCAGGGTATCTGAAAGAGTGAACCGAAATCAGAAGTGAGAGTAAATGATTAAGTATAAGGTGAATTATATTATATTTTGAGTTACTAAAAACTATTTTATGTAAATCTATTTTACAAATTATATTAGTTTTTAAAAGTCTATTATTTATTAAATGAACCCTATTTGCTTAAAAAAGAAAACCCATGGATATAGCTATTTATTAAATGCGTTTTTGAATAATTAGTTTATAAGTACCACCACGAGGTCCCTTGCCTTGGGGAACTTTAATATCCATTGACCCTTTGTATTGTCACTTTATGTGACCTTCTGTTCTATCCTGTTGTCACTTTAAGTGACCCTTTGTTGTCATGGATTTATTGACCCTCTGATTTCTGGTGTAGAACAAAGTATTGTGCGGAGCAAAGTGCTACATTATTGTGGGAGCCACCTCTAGAATTCGTACGAACTACCTCTTGAATCTATACATTTGTTTTGTACCATAGTTATGATTATTTTGTGTATATGATTCCTGTATTATATGTCTGTTATTCAAAATAATTTCCGTATTATATATTCTATATTTTAACAACAAACTAAGCTATGTTTAGTCAAATAATTATCCATGGTGATTTTTATACTTTTTATGCTCTCAATATAATATTTCTCACTCTACCATATGTTTATGGTTGTTAACCACTTTCAGGTGACGTATCAAGACCAGTGTGTGGGGTAGACACAAGACACTTTATAGTCTTAGTACAACTTTGGTAATGTAATTAAATAGAAGTTCCAACGTATATGTTTTTGTTATAACTAAATTAAGATTTGAGTAACCTTTTATTTTTACTCCGCTGCACTATTAATTTGTTATGACTTCTGTTATTGCCTTGTTGCGACGTCGAACCTCCAGGTAGCAAGTTTAGGTTATGACAGATACGCTTTTGTAGTTTAGGAGGTCCATTTGTATAGTTTTATAGTTTACAGGGCAAAGCGATACTTCTCAATATATAATTAGGGGTTAATTTGTACATTTTTATAATTTAGAGTTAAAGTGATACTTCTCAATAGTTTAGGGGGGTCTCCATGCAAATAATCCAAATCGTAAATGCACCTAAAATGTAAAATTTGTGAAGAAAACTGAAAGAAAAAAATCATTAAAAATGAAACAGCAAAAAACAAAAACAAAAAAATGACACATTTTTTTGTAGTGTTTTGATTTTAGTAATTTATTTTTTATTTTTTTCATAAATATCGTGGTTTGGTGTGTATGATTGAAATATGAATATATATATATATATATATTGAAGATTAAAAAACAAAAAACAAAAACTCAGAAATAATTTTAAAAAAGTAAACCAAACAAATCTGATAAGTGTATTTTTAATAAAAATAATTAATTAATTTTTAATAATTCTTTTGTTACATATGTATTTTCTATGTAAGAATTTAAAATACAATTTTAAAAATCTTTCTATATTAGTGTTTCCGTATCGTTTTTCTTAAATTATGTTATCATAATTGCAATGTAATATTATTTAAAAATAATTCCTTTTGAAATATTTGCAAATAATTCTCAATTTGGAAAAGGAAATCCATATAATTTTGAAATTCATTTCATATTAGTCTTTGGAAACAATATAATTAAAGAAAATTCGTAAAGTCGTTATTAATGGATTAATTGACTTTTGTAGATGTAGGATTTTCTTTCCCAAATTAGGAATTATTTGCAAATAATACAAAAAGAATTTTTCAAATAATATTACATTGTGATTATGGCAGTAAATTTTAAGGAAAAAAATTATAATAACATTTATCATATCTAAAATAATTAAATTTATATAAATTTAAGTTTAAATTTTAATTGGAAGACATAATGATATGTGAAACATTTAGCGGTGTAAAATTTACAAAAAAAATAATTAAAAAAATTAGAAAGTAAAAAGTAAAAATATTCATCTCTTTTGTAATTATTGTTCAAAATTATATCAGAAAGTAAAAAGTAAAAACATTTATCTCTTAGTTCTTAATTTCTTTAAAATAATTATGCCTTATAAAATATATGTTAAACCAGACACTTTGACACAAATTCTTAATATATATATATAACTAAATAAATTACATCGAATTCATGCTATATTCAACATATGCAAAGTTAAACTATTTAAAAAATATATATTTGGAAACTATGTAATCCTAAATATAAAAAAAAAATTATTTTGACTAACTAATTTGCACAATTTTGCTGTACTTAAACTTGGGTTGGTTTGGCATGTACTAAAAAAGTGCACTTTTAGACTTATTAGTGGGTTTGGGTTAGGTTTGATGTGATGTGTTAGAGAGGTGATGTGATTTAAATAGGATGATGTGACTTAAATAAAATAGTGACTTTTTGACTTATTTAGGTGATGCCAAACCAAGCCTTAATCATGATTTATTTTTAAAAGAGTTTTTTATTGGTAAATCCCATTTAGAGGTGTTCTAACCCAATAAGTCCATGAAGAAAATTTATAACCTAATTAATCCTATATGTTTGTACTTTTATTCCATGAAGTCCTTTTTTCCTAATTTTATATTTTTTTTAGACTATTATACCCTTATATATTATGTTGATACATAATATACATAAAAAAGGAAATACATGTTTTTGTTTTGTTTGTCAACGTTATTCACGTTGATGATTCTGATTCAGTTAATCAATGTCAATCGGTTATGGTAGGGTTTCGTTGTGGTAGGGTTCCAGTGCAATGGAGAGAAGACGACAGGTTTCTGTGCTGTGAGAGAAGACGAAGACGACAGGTTTTTATCCATAGGTGTGTTCATTTTCGTAGTTTGGTGTTTGTGTGTGCTTTGGTTTGTTACGTAATTATTGGAGATCAGTCGTTAATCGGAGGCGGAGAACGATTACAGAATTTCTTTCTCAAGATTAGTATCATTTTGTTTATGAATACATATTCATTTATGTGAAAGATTGCATACTCTGTTTTTTATTCAAGTACATTTTGTAGAATACATGGGTAATATAAGTGTATATTTGATGAATGAGGTTATGATTTTTTTACTAGTAATGCATGTATATTTTTGTTGTTTGAGTTTCAGATATTTGATAAAGATGCATATACAGTTGTTTGAACAAATTGATTGCGGTGGATCATTGGTGAAAGGTTGTTTGCTATTGATTGGTTTATTTTTTCTTATATATTGTTTTGTAATTGTGTTCACACTGTTTTTGTTATATTTGGTGTGTCATCTTTGTTTGGTTAGATATTTCAGATTATGTGAACAATGTAAATGTTCACATATCATCGGCTATAATATGGTTATTCACTTCCTTATTTTTGTATTTTTACAGCAGATGGATACTTTTATGTTGTTAGTGTGCTCATATGGGTGTAGTACTACTATAATAAATGTAGTGCAAGGATTGTCTTATTCACGTTTCGTGGAGTGTGTGTGTGTGTGTGTGTGTGTGTGTGTGTGAAAAATGGAGCGAGTTATCTATTAATTGTTTTTCATTATTCTATCAGCTACCTAGGATTAATTGGTGTAATTTGGACAATGATGATGAGCTTCAAAGTATGTTCTTGCTTGCCAAATCAATGGGTGCTCAACATGTAGAGGTTGTTGACTTGAAAAGTGAAGTTGGTGAGTCTAGTAGCTCTAGGTCACTGCATGTGGGAAGATGAGGATGTGAGTGATGGTTTTTTATTTTTGGAGAGATAGAAATTCGTTAAATTTCTAGTTTTGTTGTTGCAATTGTTTTTGATTTTTTGTTAACCTCATCATATCATTAATCAATGCTAATATTCACATTATCTGTAATGGAAATTTGTCATTTGTTTTATCAATCAGTGTGACATCCATATAATATTGAATAGTGTATATATTTTCATTGTGTTAATTACCACTATGCAAAATGTTAAAGTTCACATTAGACCATTGTATTCAATCATATAATCACAAGCCACAATGTTTATTTGGATACAAAAATAATGTGAATATTTACTTCCTTGTTCTGTTTGATTAGATAATTCAGATTATGAGAACAATGTAAATGTTCACATATCATTGGCTATAATGTGGTTATTCACTTCCTTATTTTTGTATTTTTGCAACAGATGAATACATTCATGTTGTTGGTGTGCTCATATAGGTATAGTACTACTGTAATAAATGTTGTGCGAGCACTGTCTTATTCACATTTCATGGAGTGTGTGTGTGTGAAAAATGGAGCGAGTTATCTACTGATTGTGTTTCATTGTTCTATTGGCTATCTAAGATTAATAGGTGTAATTTGGACAGTGATGATGAGTTCAAAGTATGTTCTTGTTTGCCAAATCAATGAGGGTTCAACATGCAGAGGTTGTTGTTGGATTGGTGTAATGTTGGAATTGCATAGGTAATGATAATGATGAAGATGAGAATGTGGGTGTTTGTTTTTGGAGAGTTTGGGATTTTATAGGCTTTTTGTTTCTGGATTTTTGGTTTTTTGTACTGGAATTTTGTCATATGTATTGTCAATTAATGTTAATATTTGTACTTTCATATAATATTGAATGGTGTATATGTTTTTGTTGTGTTTATTACCATTATGCAATGTTGATTATGTGAATATTCAAGGACCGTTTTGTTTATTTAGACACAAACATCATATGAATATTCACAATACAATAAATAAATGTGAAGATTCACATTAATTTTGATATGTTTGTTTATGGGTCGTACATCTAATTAATGTATAATGTGAATATTAACATCTCTAGTTAACCACAGTATGATGTGAATATTCACAATGCAATAAATAGATGTGAATATTCATGTTAACTTTAATATGATCGTACACCTAATTAATATATAATGTGAATATTAACATCTGTAGTCAATCATAGTATAGTCAATCATAGTAAACATCGAACATAATTTGAACATTCACATTTATTGAACATAAATCAAGATGTGAACATTCACACGAACTTCAACATAAGAAAACAGATGTGAATGTTCACAATTTATATTGTTTAGCACATACAACACATCAACACCAAACACATAGGTGTGTGAGAAGTATATCATTGATTTATATATATGTTGTCAAGTATTTTCAACTACAAGTTATCAAAGTTACATAAAAAAAAAACAAAAAAACAAAAACAAAACTAGCACTGTATTCTGGTATAGCTAGTGTATGGTGGACAACCCCAATCATTAAACAACGGAGTTTGCCTCAAGTAGTCCAGCTGAAAATTCGAGAACTTGGTGCTTCTCATAAGTTTTACTAAGGCTGTAATGTTTGATCAATAATTGACATGCCGCATGTCGATGTGGGTGTTGCTCTCTAAAGGCATGCTCTCTTCTTTGACATGATACTCCTCCATCTTCCTCTTTGTGCAAAATTTAGATGCAACATCTATTACATGGGCATACACAAATAGTGAGTGTTTATATGAACATTAAATTTGATTTTAATAGAATTGGTAGGATAGGCATGCACATTGACATCAGCACATCATTAGTCAGTGTGGATGTTTACATTCAACGATATTCATATTAGAAAAAGCAACAAAGTGCTATTTAGGTGACAAACATAGTAATGTGAACATTCACATCATTGGAGATGTAAATATTCACATTACTACTAGGGTACAAATAATAGTGGTCACACCGAATGTTAATATTTACACATTCATATAATATTAGATATGTCTATGTGTATAAAAGAGAATGTTAAAGTTCACATCAACATTTGGTTACAACAATTCACAGTAAGACAATAATTATATGTACACATTTATAAGCAAATAGCACCAATGTGAATATTTATAATGGCTATAAACAACCAAACAACATAACAACATCATCCATTCATTAACCACAAATCACATATTTTCAGTGTACACAACTGTGATATGAATATTAAATCGATAAATATGAACAACATTAATGTTTACAATGTTAAGGTTCATATCAAAATCGAACTACAAGTAGAAGCAATGTTTTTATTTGGGGATTTACACTATGTTCACAATCATATAACAAATTTATTCAGGACATGTTCCCCACGTGAATGTTGACATCATGCGAACAACAACAACAATATCCGAAACAACAACAATTTTCTGCTTTCTAGGAAAAACAACAAATTTGGGAGTTTACATCCTTTCAACAATACCAACAACAACAAAAAGAGGAAAAATAACAGCAAAATCATGAACAACAAGGACCAAAAATAATAATGGCAACATATGAAGAAGTTTGCATTAGGACAAAAAAAAAAGAAGTAATTTGATTGCACAAAAAAAAGGAAAAAAAAAAAGTGCTTACATTTGGTCCCCATGTCGTGTTGATACACTCTGATATATGTGAATATTCACAACGTTGTTTTTTCTTCGTTGGAGTATGGTTGTAGTAGCTGACAACGCTTCGATGACGGTGGAACGATGGGAGAACGAAAAGACACAAACGGTGGGTTGATTTCGCAATGGCAACGGTGAATCCATGTGAACTTCTAATCGCCAGCGACGGTGGGAGGATGGTAGGATGGTGGATGAAGCAATGTGAAACCTAAGATTAAGACAAGGTTCATGTGATTAGAATAGTGCTACAAATGTGAACATTCACAACATTGGCATAGATGTGAATGTTCACAATTGTGTTCATGGGTGTGAATGTCCACAGTTATGTGCATGGATGTGAATATCCACATCTGTCCATGGATATGGATGTTCACTGTGCCAACAAAAACACAATGTGAATAGATTTCAACAAAACATAATAGCAACTGTAATATTTTTGCATAGACGTCAACACAAAGACACAATGTGCATAGATTTCATGTGAATGTTCACTATGGTTAACAACAACAATTTAATTGACCAAACATTTTCAATCCATGTGAATGTTCACAGCTTTCAACAACAACAATAATAACATCTGAAACAATTTGATTGGCCAAACATTTTTCAATCCATGTAAATGTTCACATCCTTCAACAATAACAACAACTGAAACAATTTACTTGCCCAACAATTTTCAATTTCATGTGAATGTTCACAGTTGTGTGAATGTTCACAGTTGTGTGCATGGGTGTGAATGTCCACATTTGTGTGCATGGATGTGAATATCCACATCTGTCCATGGATGTGGATGTTCATTGTGTCAGCAAAAACACAATGTGAATAGATTTCAACACAACATAATGGCAACTGTAATATTTTTGCATAGATGTCAACACAAAAACACAATATGTATAGGTTTCATGTGAATGTTCACTACGGTTAACAACAACAATTTGATTGGCCAAACATTTTCAATCCATGTGAATGTTCATAGCTTTCAACAACAACAACAATAACATCTGAAACAATTTGATTGGCCAAACATTTTTCAATCCATGTGAATGTTCACATCTTTCAACAACAACAACAACTGAAACAATTTGCTTGCCTAACAATTTTCATTTTCATGTGAATGTTCACATCTTTCAACAATAATAACATCTGAAATAATTTGATTGGCCAAACATTTTTCAATCCAAGTGAATGTTCGCATCTTTGAACAATAACAACTGGAACAATTTTCTAGCTCAATAATTTTCAATTTCATGTGAATGTTCACATCTTTCAACAACAACAACAACATCTGAAATAATTTGATTGCCCCAATATCTTTCAATCCATTTGAATGTTCACAGATTTCAACACAACATAATGGCAACTGTAATGTTTTTGAGTAAAAAAATCTATATAATTGGGGATTGGGATTGAGGGATTCAGATTAACAATTAGGGTATGAACAATAACAATATGAAGTTCCATATATTGTATGAATAGAAACAGGGGATATTTGTGAAAGTTCACATTGTTGTTTGTTGAAGAAGAGATTTAGGGTTTACATGCAAGAATGATTAGATTACTTACATTTTTTGCCCATTTCGATAGTTGTGTTGTCACAAATGGTCGTCAATGGTGATTTTGATGAAGATGGAACTTACGGATGTTCAACATGATGATTTCCATGATTTCAGCGACCGACGGCGTGGGGATGACGAAAAAGACGATGAAACGATGCAACAATGAGAGTTTTTTGGGCTTTGAGATGATATGGAATGCAGCTTTGAATTTTTGGAATGGTGAAGATACTAATTCTCTGCAAGAAGAGAGGCGAAGAGAGATGGTTATTTGATTCAAAGGATAGGCGCGTGTTTGTTTGAGGGTCTTTCGGTCTTTTAGTATGAAATGGGACCTGATGGAATATTACAAAACGCTATGGGTCTGATGGAATAGGACTCTTAGAGAATGGATTCACTAAAAAAGCTCCCATTTTAAAATCTACCAGAGTCATGTATAGCTTGCTACTAGTAAAAGTATCGATGAATGGGATTACAACCTCAAAAAATAAATAAATAAATAAATAAATAAATCCCAACATGTTATAGCGAAAACAATCAAAATAGTTACTGTTAAAAAAAATACAAACACACATAACTTTTTATTTTTAAATATAAATACGGAGGTATCTTCTTTACATACTGAATTGTCACAAACACTCCATCATATTTCTCTAAAAAAATTAGAAAACCCTAAAACATTAACTTTTTTAATAGAGTCGATCTACACTTTAGATTTGTTGATGCCGCCCTCTCTTCTCCACTCCACAACTATCACCTAACCATGAATTCTGAAGAAAAAAATTGGGTCATACTCATAGAAAATAATAGAAATTAACTAACCTTGAATATTTCTGCCAAAAGAGTTTAAAAGTGTTGCGGTGATCTATTGCATGAAATAATATTTTGAGTGATAAACAAGTTTTATATGGTGTGAAAAAAGGTTCGATTGTGTAACAATTAGGATTTTGTGTAGAGAGAGAATATATATTAAGGAAAAAATAGAAGAAAAAAGAAATTTTAATCTATCATTTTGAACTTTATTAGAGATAATAGGTTTGGACAAATCAAGAAAGAGTTTTTTTTTTAAACTTTTTTCTTGAAAAACATAATTCATGGAATAATTAGTATTTTTATAATTATTTCATTAATGTTTTAATCAATAGCATTTTTTAAAATTATTTTTTAATTCAAAATTTTAGTTGGAATTTTTTCAGCTCTCATAAGACTCCTCACGAAAAATCTTTTTGCTATAATATATAGTATAGATATGTTATATCAAATACTTTGACACAAATTCTTAAAATAAATACTAAATAAATAATGCCGAATATGGGCTGTATTAAATAAATTCTTAAAATAAATACTAAATTGATTTTTAAAATATGTTAGAGTGCTTTTTGCCCTTCATATATAACTTGCTTATAATTACAAAAAAGAAAAAAGAAAAAGTAGCAACATGTTATAATAAGGACAATTAAAACACTTTTGGTTGACAAAAAAAATATGAACATAATTAATTTTTATTTCTTATTTTTTAAATATGAACATGGAGTTACATTCTCTATATACTTAAATCACCACAAACCCTCCATCATGTTTCTCTAAAAAAAATTTCAAAAATAACTCAAAACGTTAACTTTTTTGATAGAGTATTTTAGCTAATAAAAAATATTGTAGCACAGAACACACCTTGATAATAGAAATTTATCAAATGATAAATGATTTTCGGAGCTGATCTACATTTTAGATATGTTGATGTTGTTCTGCTTCTCCACCTTACAACTATCACCTCCGCCTTGATTATACCACACTCAGGGCCGGCCTTGAGCATATGTCCACTAAGGCCTCGTTTGGGAACTGACTATTTTAGCCAAAAAGCCAAAAAGTCAAAAAGTCAACTAAAACTAGTCACATCACCTCTCTACTTTTCTGCACATCTTTTCATAAAAAGTCAAAAAGTTACTAAAATAGCATGTTCCCAAACGAGGCCTAGGGCCCCTCAAAATAGACTCAAAAATGGGGCCCCCTCCTATTATAATTTAGTATAATATATTATGTATGTTTTAAGTCCAAAAAATTTGAAGAAAACTCAAACTAACTTGAAATAAATTGACCCATTCAAAAATTGAAAGGCCCATTCAAAAAAATTAGCATTGTTATCCATTGACAATAGATCTAAAAAAGGGCCCCCTAGTGTAATATATTAGGTATGTTTTAAGTCCAAAAAAAATTAAGGAATATAAATTGACTCATTAAAAAAGTTGATAGGCCCATTTAAAATAATTAGCCTTGTTATCTATGGAAAATAATTTTACAAAAAAACTAGATTATGCAAGTATGATTGATTTATTTGCTTCTAAAAATGTAAGAAGAGCGAGAATCAAGCGATACTTATTAGTTGTTGTAATGTAATGTTAAGTATTTTTTGTGATTTTGACACAAATCTTTTATCATTTACCTTCAATTTTTTTTTCATTCAATGGAAAAAAAAAATTTGAAGGGCCTCAAAAATTTATCAGTTGATTATTGGTTTTGGGCTCCGAAAATCTCAGGGCCGGACCTGACCACACTTAGTTATGACTTTTGAAGAAAAAATTGGGACATAATAAATTAAACAATAATAAATATAAACTAATTTTTAATATCCATGACAAAAGAGTTAAAAAGTGTTGTGATAATCTATTGTATGAAATAATATTTTGATCAATAAGCAAGCTTTATATGGTGTGAAAAAAATATTTGTGATTGTGCAACAACTAGGATTTTGTGTAGAGAAATAATAATTTGGAGAAAAAAGAAAAGGAATAAGATTTTAATATCTCCTTTTGAATTTTTGTAAAAGACAATGGCTCTGACAAATCAATAAAAATTTTCTTTTAAATTTCTTTATGAAAAATATAAATCATGGAATAATTAGTATTTTTATAATTATTATATTAACGTGTTAGCTTATAGCATTTTTTTAAATTCAAAAATTTAAGGGTTGGTTTGGGGTGTCCTAAAAAAGTATATTTTTTGTTTTTTTACGAAAAGATGTGCAAAAAAGTAGAGAGGTGATGTGATGGAAAAAAGATAAAAAGATGAATTATATAGTTCATGCCAGGCCTCGTTTGGGAACATGCTATTTTAGTAACTTTTTGACTTTTTACGAAAAGATGTGCAGAAAAGTAGAGAGGTGATGTGACTAGTTTTAGTTGGCTTTTTGGCTAAAATAGTCACTCCCCAAACGAGAAGTTTTGGAGCTCTCACAAGACTTTTCATGAAAGTCATTTTAATATATAATATAGATATAGATAGATGAAAATAATTTTGATTATTAAATTATATTGAATATATATTATATACACAAGTAATACAATACAAAATATTACTTTTTTTTATTCTCACTCATAAATGTTAAATACTACTATAACTACATATCTTTTACACTATATAAATTAATTAACATATCTTTTACACTATATAAATTATTTGTTTGCATGTTATTAATGATTTTCTAAAAAAAAAATATAAATGTAATATAATTCTAACAAATTAATAGTTGGGGTATTTATTAGAAAATTATCTTTCAAGTTAATCTCAATTAGTTCATAATATATTCTTTTATTTCAATAAATCCTATTATTTAGATATTTGATCCCCCAAATCCTAATTATCATATTTAATGTATTTTAAAGAAATTTTACCCTTCCAAATATTTTTTTTTGAACTTTTAACAATTTTGTGATGTAAACATTCATATTTGACAGTGTGAATGTTCACATCAAGGGACATTCAACTATCAATGTGAACGTTAATGCGCACTTCACACTATTATTATTAGAGATATTGTAACTTGTCATTCATAGAATTTATTGAAACATAATAAAATAATTTAGATTAAGGCCTCGTTTGAAAAGTTGGCTATTTTAGTAAACTAAAATAGTTGTGCTTGGGAAGAGAGATTGATTTTTTTATAATTAGATGCGATATTTGTGAGAGAAAAAATTAAATAATTATGGACTTGATGTGACATTTTATCCTATTAGTTATTTTAATCTATTTTATCTTTTTTATAGATTTTAACAAAAAAAAGGTCCAAACTCAACTTGCCAAACACCCTCTAAATAGAGCATAAGTACTTAAAGAGAGATTTATAAATAAATACTTCATAATAATTTAATTGGAACAAAAACTAAAATTTATGTGTAATTCAAACAACTCAATTTAGGTTTGGGTAGATAATATAGTTACAATTCGGAGTTGAGCAAATCTACGCAAGTCTCAAGATAACTTGAACTGAGATTGTTCGAACCCGTGAACCTGCCCTAGTTGCACTTAATGTAAATAGTCAAAACCTCAAGTATATCTACGTAATTTTCATTAAACTATTTTATTTTTTCAGCGGACGGGAAAATAAAATTAAACTCTGGTTTATAGAGCCGTTTGAGATCCATTACAATCCTCCCTCTCTCTTCTCTCTCTCTCTCTCTCCATCATCTAGTCTAGGCTCTCTTTGTCCCCCACGTTGTATATCGACAGATTTTCCACAGCAAAGAAAGAGAAATCTAGAGAGAGAAAGCGAAAGAGAAAGAAACTTCCCCCCGAGAGACGAAGACTATCAGAACAAACGGACGGACGATTGTTGATACCCTAATTCGCCTAGGGCACCACACATCATCACAGCTCTGATCTGGTTTTTTTCGAAACCTTAGAAATCTCCAATCCTCAAGCTCTCTATTCGCTTCGTGTTTATTGTGAAACCCTAGGTTTATTGAATCGTTGGGGGGTTGTGCCCCATGCGATTGAGTTGTGGATTTTCATGCCGCCGGCGCCGGAGCCAGTGCCTTGGGATCGGAAGGACTTCTTCAAGGAGAGGAAGCACGAGAGGTCGTCGGACTCCTTAGGGTCTGTGTCCAGATGGCGAGAGACTCCTCACCACCGCGAGTTCCGCAGCAGACCTCCAGGTGAGAATTTTAAGCTCCAAATCTAGGGTTCTTCTATTATTGGTTCTAAATCTAGGGTTTCATTCAATATCGTGATGTTGTTGCGGCGGTCGTCGAATCGTCAAATTTTGCAAGCCCTAGAAAACTAGATTCTTAAGGGATTGAGTTTTCGCTAAGCTTTTTTGTTTCTCTTTCACTAAATACATATATATTATTCTATTTCGAACGAATCTGTGTTTGTTTATGATGATTTGCGTAGGTAGTTCAGTTATTCTTGATTATAGTCTAGATCTGAGCTTTTCATTTGTGCAATCGGTATGTTGGAATTTGGGGAAAATTATAGTTATGGTTTTTGGGGTTTTGATTTTTTTTTGTTTCCTTCCTTTTTCTTTCTTGATGTTGAAGGTCACGGAAAGCAGGGTAGTTGGCACATGTATCCTGAAGAATTTGGCCATGGGTTTACACCATCTCGTTTGAATGAGAAGAATCTTGATGACGTGGGCTGCCGGCCATTTGGGTCTCGTGGAGATGGAAAGTACAGCAGGAATAGCAGGGAAAATAGGGTGTCCTTCAGCCAGAAGGATTGGAAAGGTCACTCCTGGGAAAACGGAAATGGTTCATCGCCGTATGGTCCTGGCGGGCCGCCTGACGTGAGTTATCAGAGGTCAGTCGATGATATGTTAACATACAATTCTCATCCTCATTCTGACTTTGTAAACACATGGGAACAACTTAACTTTAAAGATCAGCATGATAAGATAGGTAGTGTCAATGGGTTGGGCACAGGCCAGAGATTTGACAGAGAAAATTCGATGGGATCGATCGATTGGAAGCCTCTTAAATGGACTCGTTCAGGGAGCATGTCGTCGAGGGGTTCGGGATTCAGTCATTCAAGCAGCTCAAAGAGCATGGGAGTGGATTCCGGAGAAGCGAAAGCTGAGGTGCAGGTCAGGAATGTTACCCCTGTGCAGTCCCCTTCAGGGGATGCTGTTGGGTGTGCGACATCAGCTGCTCCATCGGAAGAAGCTATTTCCAGGAAGAAGCCTCGGCTTGGCTGGGGTGAGGGGCTGGCTAAGTATGAGAAGAAGAAAGTTGAAGGCCCTGATGATAGTGCAACCAAACATGGAATGGTCGTTTGTGGTAACATAGAACCTTTGCATTCTCATATCTTAAATTTGTCTGATAAAAGCCCTAGAGTTACAGGATTATCAGACTGTGCTTCCCCTGCTACGCCCTCGTCGGTTGCTTGCAGTTCCTCACCAGGTAAAATGCAGATTTCAACCTAGTTGTTCTTTCGTCAATTTTTTTGTTTTGTCTGCATGATTGGAAGGAGAAGATTTATAGAATTATTCCAAAACTCAGATTAATTGAATTATCAGATTCATGATACATTTAACCAAACTGGATTGTTATTATTTATACTATACAATATGTAATATCCAAGGAACTAAATCTCGTTTCATTTCCAGTGGAATGGATGAAATACTTCCGATTCCTAGAAAACTGACATGAAACACTAATGGACAACTAAAGTTCTAGTGTTTTCACTGAAACACATTGAAACACTACAATATATTTTGAAACCATAAGTTTTTTTTACAACTTTTACGAATATCTAAGTAGATTTATATCTGAAAGGGTGACCTAAGCCTCACGCTAAAGTAAGATCGGGTGAGGATAAGATGTACACAATCTTGCCCCATTTTGGAAGAGATTGTTTCCAAGAAGAGAGAGAGAGAGAGAGAGAGAGAGTTGAAGAGAAATGGGCATAGTTGAGTCACTAATTATTTTTTATTTTCAGTGTCTTTTTTTCTTAAATAAATATTATCACTTGTTCTTTTCTTTTCTATTTATTTTTTTAAAATCATATTACTAGTAAAATTTAGCATTTCTTGTGAGCTTTCTTCTCCAACTAGCATTTCTTGTGAGCTTTCTTTATGGGTAAAATGATGATTGATGAGTTTGAGAACTTATTCATGTGATTACACTAGTACTTTCTTTTACTAAAAACACAAACTTTTTTTTTTTTCTACAAGATGGTGGTGTTATCACTTCTACTACTACGATCAGGATATGAAAATGTCGGTTGAATGTTGTCATGTTTTTCGTCCTCTGTATTTGTTTTGCGAAAGTGCTTCAAATTAACTGTAGCAGATGAACCAAGCTTATCCTTCAGCTTCTCCTCTCCTCTAATATTGTAGTGGATTTAGATTTGGTTCCGATTCTTGTCATATTGTTTCTTTCAACATCTTGACGATAGGGCACATTGAATTTTATTACACCTTTGCCATGACGTTCTCAAGTTTCAAGCCTTAAGGAACAATCCATAGTGCCAAATTTGTTTTTCTTATGGGGATTTTGAATGCCTTTATTCATAATAAGTTAAGGTAATGTTTGCTAAAAATGGCATCATCTTTGTTTTAGATGAGTGTGCACTGCAGCTCTTTGTTAGGAGCATTTTTACTTGGAGAAAAGGAATATGACCTGATAATGTTTGTAATTGGCTAGTCCGGATATAATTAATATTAATGGTGTTTCACAGAAATTGCTTTCCTTATTCTGGATTTGGCTCAAACATATATTATAGGTCTTTGTGAGTAGGTCTATGTACTTCGATTTTCATGAGGGGTAATTTTATGTAATAAAGAATTTATCCACTGGTCTTTCTATGCTCTAATTTTTTAACTGCTTTGACTTTCACAGACTACATGTTCATTATTTTAGTTTTTCCAAATGTTTCATTTACTGAGCATCTGAGTTTTATCTTATTGTAATAGGGGAGGATAAACCATTTGCCAAGGCAGCAAATATTGATAATTATACTAGTAATTTAAGCAGTTCACCGAGGCTCTTTTCTCAGAATATTGTTGAGGGGACAGATTTTAATTTAGAGAGTTTGGAGCTTACTCCAATTGCTAATTTAAGCTCTTCGATTGGTGAATTGCTTCAATTTGATGATCGAGGAGGCTCAGTGGATTCTAGCTTTCTGAGATCAACTGCTATGAACAAGTTGCTGCTATGGAAGGGTGGCATTTCAAAGGCATTGGAGATGACTGAATCTGAAATTGATTTGCTTGAAAATGAATTGAAGTCGTTGATATCTAAGTCTGAAGACAGTTGCCCTTGTCCAGCAGTAATCAGTTCTTTGCAAGGGAAATGTCGAGCAACACCTTGTGAAGAACTAGTTGTTACCACTGATGCGATTCCTCGACCTGCTTCCTTGCTGCTTGTTTCTTCTGGAGATATGATTGTGGAGAAGGCAGTTGGTGGCTTCAAAGAACATGCACAAGTTAAAGATGAGGATGTAGATAGTCCGGGTACTGTAACATCTAAATTTGTTGACCCACTTTCTTCAGCTGAGGCTGTTACCCTGTCTGAATCAGTGAAGCATGGTGAGAGCTCTGGTGATTTGGATGCTCGTAAATCTGGAAAGCAGGAGGTGAATGGTTCCAATGAGGAAAAGATTGAAGGTTTATCTGCTTGTGAGGGTGGTGGTCAACTGACAACTAGCAGGAGTTGTGCTGCTCCTGTTGTTACAAGTTTATGTCGCGACAGAGAGGACACATTGTATGATCTAATACTGGCGTCCAACAAAGATTCTGCAAATAGAGCTTCTGAAGTATTTAATAAGCTATTGCCATCTGGTCAATGTCATATTGATAGTTTTAGATCCACTAACATCTCCAGCTTGCAGAATGATCCACTGATTGAGGAAAAGTTTGCAAAGAGGAAGCGATTTTTAAGATTTAAGGAGAGAGTTATCACCCTCAAGTTTAGGGCATTTCAACACCTTTGGAAGGAGGATATGCGATTGCTTTCTATAAGGAAATATCGAGCAAAATCTCAGAAAAAAATGGAACTTTGTTCGCGTTCGCCATATAATGGCTATCAAAAGCATCGGTCCTCTATTCGATCTCGTTTTTCTTCTCCTGGTAAGAATAATCTTTCCTTACCTTTTTGTTTTTGTGTGTGTGTTAGCAGTTTATTTTGTTACCGTTGGGATTAACCATATCCAAGTTTAATCAATACCCTTCCAATCAGGTTCTTTCTGCTTGTTTTTCGGATTATAAAGGCTTTTATCTACTGGCTTTAGGTCTCTTTTATCTGTTTGGAAGTTTTTGTTTAAGCTTCCCATATCTTTCCCTCTTTTTTCCTGTTTAATATATATGCATCCACAATTTCCTTTTTTAGACCAACATGATGACTTTACCGCATTTTTTGTCCCCTCCCCAATGTAAAACCAATCCACTTATTGCTTTCATTTACATTGTACTTTCTCATTTCATCTATACTTTTGAATTTCTTTTTTGGAACTTGTAAAGATTAGAAGTATTCAAGTTTCTAAGCAAGCTCCAACTGTGTGACTTACAATTTAAATGCATATTACACTTAGAATGCATTGTTCCGTGGGTTCTTAATGCTGTGTTTGGATCATGGTTTTGTGTAAGGATTTGGAAAGGGAAGGAAAAAGAAAAAAGTGTGTGAATTGTAGCAATATTTTATTTACATTTTACCTACATTTTTTCTTTTTCTTTTCAAATCCCTATCCAAATTCACGAACAAAACATAGCCTGAAAGAACTTCCAAATGTTCTTTTAGAAAAGGGTGAAAATGTATAGGGCTTATTTGGTTTGTATCCCAAGATACAATTTTTGAGAAAAATTTTGTTTGGTTCAAGTTTTTTGAAAAACAAAATTCAAAATCCCTCTCTCCTGCACATCAATCAATTACTTTTTCTCTCTCCTCTCTCCTTCTCAATCACTTTCTCTCACACACATCTATTCAACTACAACAAAATATCTATTCAACTACGACAAAATATCAAATCATCCCAAACTCCAAAACTATTTTCAAAATATACAACCAAACAAACGAAAAAAATTTCTAAACTCTTCCCAAATTTTTTTTTGAAAATTTATCTCAAAACACAAACCAAACACACCCATAATTTTTCTATTGTCCTGATTCTACACTTTCAAACATTGTCTTGGAATCTCGTGAACTCGGTGGAAACATTTTTTTGTGTTGAATGATATTTTAGCAAATTACAGTACCCTGCTATGCTTCATTGCAGTACAGCATTCTTAAATGCATTCCAATGTTACTACCCTTAAACATCATTATTGCAAATACAATGATCCAATGGGGGACCATTATTAAATGCATTCCAATGTTACTGCCCTAAAACGTCATTATTGCGAATACATGGATCCAGTTCAGGTCTTTTAGCAATTATTTTTTAATAAAAGAAACTGAGAAACTCAAAAGGCCAAAGAGAAAACTGATTTTAGGTTGAAAATATGAAAAAGTAGGTTGAAAAGATTGCCTTTGCAACTGTTTTGATTAGTAGTTCTATTTATAGAGAGATGAAATTCATTCTCTAGAGTCATAAAGCTCTTAATAATAAAAGGGAAGATGCAAATGTTTTTTTTACCTGAAAGCTAGTTTTGGAGAAAAAGGTTTTGATTCTTTAGGATTTGTTACAAACAAAATAATAAATAAACTGCCCCATCAATTGCATAGTTTCTTTAGGATTTGTTAGAATATGGGGCTTGATTTACATAGGTATATTGAAGAAGGCTGACTTGAATAGATCTTCAAAATGCAAATTTTTTATATAGAAGCTTCAGTTATGTAAGTATTATTTTTTGATGCCTTTGGAGATAATCATTCCATGCCATGCTACTGGACTGCATGGAAGGTGTTCGTGTTGAGCTACTTTTTTTTTATGAATAACTCCTGCTATATTTCATTGTTTTTCTATAATGTTCCAACTTTGGCGAAGTAAATAATTTTCATGGGAGCATTTTTGAGGATTCCAATTTTACTTATAGAAGCTTTTTATTGGTGAAATACTTGCCGGTGTCTCCTGTCACATACAGAGGATTTATGCTGTTTCAAGGAGCAAGGTCAGCACTTGGAGCTATGCAAGAGTGTTAGATGTGTCCAATTTACATGTTGATTTGTCGTGATGCATTTTATAGGAGACATGGGAATACATGTTGCAAACATGGTCTTCAGCGGAGTTTCGGTGAAACTTGCTGTTTTTATTATAATTTTATAAAAGGGTACACCAAGGGGGTGCAACCCATTTACAATAGAAACTGTCAACTGTACATCATAAACCTATTAAAGGTCTACAAATATCAAAAATTGAGTAAAAGAGTGATTAACTATCCCAGAAAACAATATACAAAATAAAAAAAAAACATTTACTTTTGATTCTAGTTGTAGGCTCCTCTTGCCCTTCAAAAGTTCTTGTATCAAGTGAAACTTAATATTATTTCTTATACCATGGTCCTGCATTCTTTTTCATTGAACTGGTCTTTTAGTAGTGAATTTGTTTTTGGACAATGTGGTTAATATGGATCTAGATGTGCATACATGGGCATGATGGGCTTATCTGAATGGCCCCCTCCTGTAAAGGTTGAGGTAATGCCGCTGCCTGTGCAAGGTAGAGCATTTGTCAGAATTGAGTGTGTGCAGGGTTAGAATGAGAGTGAGCTGCAATATGCATTCTTGTTTTTCCCTTGTAGACTTTTCAGGAGAGTTTTTTTGTATGCATCTGGTGTACATAGTTTTTGCCCATTATTTATAAAAATAAGAGAGCAAGCTGGGATATACAAGAAGTTTTTGACCGATGAGATTTGAACAGCAAGGGGTACATGTATTCTTGCTTTCCTTTCCAAGGCTAAATGTTACAATGCTAGGTTAATTGAAGCCTGAAAAACTGAAGAAATATTTAGGTCAGCTGAGGGATGTTCAATGATGCATGGTATCCCTCAAGAAATTTAGGTTAGCTGAGGGATGTTCCATGATGCATGGTATCACTCATCTTCTATAGACACTTCTTTGACTCCTGAAAATATATTTGATTGTTGTTAATTGATGTTGCTAATTAATATTTAAGTTTAATCTTTATTAATGTTCACCTTCTGTTATTTAAATTTTGGCTGTGTGTATATATGTCTGCATAACACTAGCTTTTACATGTGTCTGAATAACACTATCTTTTTACATTGTTTCTTGATTTTAGTGTGATATGGAGTTAATTTTCTGCGATGACTTTGTTTTGAATCTATGATCTCCCTTTTCATGTTTTGATTCAGTTTGAATTTTTTCTTTGCAGGTGGGTATTTGAGCCTAGTTTCTACGACCGAGATCATTAATTTTACAAGTAAGCTGCTTTCAGATTCACAGGTCAAGCTTTACAGGAATCACCTTAAAATGCCAGCCTTGATATTGGACAAGGGGTCGAGCTTCCTTTCAAGTAATGGCTTAGTTGAAGATCCCTGTGCTGTTGAGAAGGAAAGGGCCACGATTAACCCTTGGACAACAGAAGAGAAGGAGATTTTCATGGATAAACTTGCCACTTTTGGGAAAGACTTCAGAAAGATTGCTTCTTTTCTTGATCACAAAACAACTGCAGATTGCATTGTGTTCTACTATAAAAACCACAAGTCAGATTGTTTTGTGAAGATAAAGAAGTCGGAGTTTTCTAAGAAAGTAAAGTCCTGGTCTAATAATAACTACCTGGTCACATCAGGGAAACGGTGGAATCGTGATACAAATGCTGCATCCCTTGATATGTTGGGTGCTGCTTCAGCTATTGCAGCTAATGCCGATGATGGTATGGAAAATCAGCAGAAATGTACATCAAGGTTCCTAAGGGGGGTCACTAGTAATTATAGAGCACCACAAGGTGATGATGGCATGTTAGAGAGGTCGGGTAGTCTTGATATCTTCAGTAATGAAAGAGAAACTGTGGCTGCTGATGTCTTGGCAGGTATATATGGTGCAATATCGTCAGAAGCAATGAGTTCTTGCATCACAAGCTCTGTTGACCCCGGAGAGATCTACCGAGACCGGAAGTGCCAAAAGTTCGGTTCTTCGATGAGATGGCCTTTGACACCTGAGCTTACACAGAATGTCGACAACGATACTTGTTCAGATGAGAGTTGTGGGGAGATGATGGATCCTACTTACTGGACAGACGAGGAAAAGTCTATTTTCATACAGGCTGTGTCGTCTTATGGTAAAGATTTCACAATGATCTCAAGGTGTGTGAGAACAAAGTCCATGGATCAATGCAAGGTCTTCTTTAGCAAGGCTCGGAAGTGCCTTGGACTGGATACAATTGGTCCTAGGTCTGGCAATGAAGGAATGCCAAGAAATGATGAAACTAATGACGGTGGGAGCGACAATGAAGACGCTTGTGTTATCAAGGCTGGTTCAGTTACTTGCAGTCAGAAATCGGGGTCTAAAATAGACAAGGACATGATGCTCTCTGATTTGAATGTAAACCATTTTGAATCCGATCCTGCAGAGATCATGAACACACAGGCTGATATAAACAGATCAGAGAACAATGGGACAGGAGAAATTTATTGTGAAGATCCTGAGCTTCAGTCACAGAATATGGTTACTGATGAAAAGCAGGCAGAGGGTAAACCGAAGTCAGATTTTGATGGCATTATTAAGATGGAAAATAATGTCAATAGCGTTCTTGTGTCTCCGGATACTGAAGCTGGAGGAGATGAAGCTAATGCTGAGTGCACGACTGCTGGAGAATCATTATTGGCTAAAGAGGCCAATGATCATGTCATATCTGTGTCTGGTGCAGAGGGTGATGCCAAAGCTATAGATCTGGAACTGGAGCGCCAACAAACGGCATCAGAGAACGATTTGAATGATAAGCAGGAGGAAAATGGGCATTCGAATACAAGTGGCCCGAGTGATTTGAATTGCTCTGACCAAGACTTGCATACGAACAAAAACGCTTCCATTCTTGCTGCAGATACAATTGCTCCTTTGGAATTTGATGTTGACCACAAACAAAAGAAGATTGCCCTGGAGTTAAATCCTCCACCAGAGCCTCATGCCATCTCCTTGGAGCACGATGTTTCTCTCGTAAATGTGAAAACTTTCAACGCAGATGTGCCATTAAGACTGGATTTTGAAAAGGTCAGCGACAAGCCGTGTCAAAAATCAGCTCGTGTGGATGATTATAACCAGCATCAGTCGGGCCATTCTGTGTTGGGGTGTACCGACTCCTCTCAGATTCTCAGGGGATATCCATTACAGGTGTCTATGAAGAAAGAGATGAATGGGGGTATTGATATTGATGTCGATTCCAAGAAACTGGCTCCACTTCAAAGCCTCTCGAAGATTGAAAGAAATTTCCATGCTGATGTGTACTTATCGCAGGAATGTTTTCTTCAGAAGTGTAACAGTTCAAAAGCGCATAGTTCAGTAGCCCAGCTTCCATTCCTGTCCCAAGAACAAAAAAGTGATCATTCTAAACCATCCAGGAACGGTGATGTGAAACTGTTTGGTCAGATTTTGACTCACCCGTCATCTCATCAAAAACAGAATGAAGATGAGGGGGTTCAAAATCCTAAGTTGAGCAGTCATAATTCAAACCTGAAAATCAATGGTACAGATTCAAATTCAGTTCCGGCAAAGCTTGACCAGAATAATCATCTGGGAATTGAGAATGTGCCCACGAGGAGTTACGGTTTCTGGGATGGTCATAGAATACGGACTGGATTTTCGACTTTACCTGACTCAGGTATCTTATTGGCAAAATATCCGGCTGCCTTCAGTAATTACCCCACTTCGTCGTCTAACAAGGATCATCAGCAGCCATTGCATTTGGCCGTGAAGAGTAATGAATGCAATTCAAATGGTGTAACGGTTTTTTCTAACAGAGAGATAACTAGCAGCAATGGAGTGGCAGATTATCAGTTCTATAGGAGGAGCCAAGAGGGTGGTGCCAGAATGCAGCCATTTAAAGTCGATATGAAGCAGCGACGAGGAGAAATGTTGTTCTCGGAGATGCAAAGACGGAATGGGTACGAGGCTGTCTCGAGTATACAACAACAGGGTAGGGGTGGGATGGTTGGAATCAACGTTGTGGGGAGAGGGGGGATTCTTGTTGGCGGAGCGTGCACCACCAGTGGTGTTTCAGACCCTGTGGCAGCAATCAAAATGCATTATGTGAAATCCACCGAACAGTTTGGTGGTCAGACGGGGGGCATTATCAGAGAGGAGGAATCTTGGAGAGGTAAGGGGGATGTAGGGATGTAGAAATTTGGAGAGAAGGGCTTCTCTCACCTCTGCGGCAAATTGTTTATTTGTCGTCTTGTACAATAGTTTTTGTAACTTCATTTGCGGGAGCAAAATTGTTAGGGCAGTGGACGGGTTGGGTCTCTTGTATCCGTCATTTTTATTTTTTTTGGAATTTTAGATGGTTGCAATAGTTTAGTTCAGCTTTGTATTTGTTGTATTTGGTGGATAATACAGGAATAATCTGTCAAAGGTTTGGGTGGAGGTGAGCAAGTTGGGTTTATGTGCATTCAATCCCTTATTTCCTATCCTATCTCTCTACACATTTGTTTTAAAAATAGCCTTTTTGTTGCATGTTTTTTCCCCGTGTTTTTCTATTTCTATTGGCATAACATCTAATCGTTTGATCGTGGTTGTTTTCTTCGATTTTGTGTTTTCAGAAATAAAATAATAAAATTTCAAAAAAATAATTGATCATTTTCCTTTCATTTTTGTGCAAGAAGTTTTGAAGTTTCTTTCTGCCATGGGTCAATCTAATTATAAACTGCTTTTCAATTGTACTACACACCTAGAAAAATTATTTCAAATACGTGGATAAGATTCATTTGACCTATAATCCATAATACACTTCGGCCATGTTTGTTTGAACGGACTGGATTAGCATTTCCATGACTAATAGACTTAGGACTACGAATCCATTGAATTATGTATCCTATCTTAACTAATAGTCAAGTTTAAAATAATTAATCCGTACTTCAATTGTTTAACCAAACATCGGATTAATAATTTTATTGGACTATTAGTTTAATTCCAAGCTATGACCATCCAAACAAACATGGCCTTCTATTGTAAAGTGAACTTTAAATCTATAATCCACAATACACTTTCATCGTAAAATTAACTTTAAATCTGTACTATGCAATTCACTATCATTATCATAGTAACATTGTAGGCAAGTTTTCATAGTACCTAGAATTATGTTTTTGCTTTTTCATCACCTGCTGGAAGTCACAAGTCATGTTCAAGTCCCAATTGCCAGGCCGCGGCCTGCACGCGGCTCGTCCGCGGCCTTGGGTGCGGCCTTGGGCAGCCGTAGGCCGCGGCCCGGATTCTGACTTAGAGGCGTTCAGTCATAATCCAGCGCACGGTAGCTTCGCGCCACTGGCTTTTCAACCAAGCGCGATGACTAATTGTGCGAATCAATTGTAGGCAAGTTTTCATAGTACCTAGAATTATGTTTTTGCTTTTTCATCACCTGCTGGAAGTCCCAAGTCATGTTCAAGTCCCAATTATTCTTGGATAAATCAGAACATAACTACATAAATCATGGATACATGTATGTAATCTCCATTTGTATTATACATTGGAATATAAAAAATAAATGAAATAACAAAAAAATTTAAGTCAAGATTGATTGAAGGGCCAGACAACCTACCGCATGTGCTGAAGCTCCATGGGGCTTGGGAATACGAGCATATCAGAAATCTACTTGCCATTATCTCCAGCACTCAATTTCACTTCTTTGCTCTCTTCCTGCGTTCGGAGAACAGAGGGGAGAGGCGCAGCGATTCTAATCACCTGCAATAATAGTGAGAAATTTGCAAAAATCTTCAGCTTCACCAAACAATTTATGTAATCGCTTACAAGTATCAAGGAAATGATCGAAGAACTTGAAGAGCAGATCAAGAAATAAACACACATAGTTTACTAGCTTTTTGTATACTTGTTTTCTTGCTAAATCTATTTCGCTTGCACTGCAGTATTATTTCGTCAATAGTGTTTTGATTGCACAACTCAAGTTCATATTACTACAACACCTAGCACTCTTTTGAGGACCGACTTGTTTCGACAGATTATTCAAAAGTTTTAGATGTTTCTTTATATTAGTAGATACACAAAAGTACTTTTCTGCAGATAAATTCAAAATTTTAGATAAATGCTATTCATCAGATTATTACTTTTACAGGTCAGTATCTGGTTTCAATCTGAGAAGAACAAAAATGAATGGCATTTATCTTTTTCAGGACAGTCAAAAGAATAATGAATTTGAATTGTGTCAATTCAAAATGATTATTCCCTTAGCTTTCATTATATGTGACATTTTACTGGACGTGAATATTTCATATAAATATTACAATATATATACACACATAAGCTGCAGTTCCATAAATGCACTTCCCCTCATGGTTAGTAAATTATCCGGGGCAGAAGTTTAGGGACACCTGTATAGGTCTGAAGAGCATTATTATTAACATATGACACAAAGAAATCTCGTGAAAAATTCATGTTTTACTGTCATTTTCAGCAATCCAGTAAACAAAAGTATGCTTGAGAGTGGAGTTATAATTGACATTCTAAAAGCTTCTAATATTTGATACTTGTTACCTCACCTCACTCATGGTTGGATGAGACAGAACCAGTCGATGCGCATGCAAGTGGTACCCACAGTCTCCAGGAACAGGTTTCACAGGCCTCTGGTACCCTCTAAGCAAAACATGAAACGAAGTCAAATCAAGATAGAGAAGAGAGTCAAAGAAGTTACCTAACAAATTTGAAATTATACGAGGTTGAGATAATTCTGACAAGTAAAGCAGTACCATTAATACTTAAACCCGCAAAATCTCAAATGTTTGAAATAGAAGAATCACAGGAACTGATGAATAACTAACATGACATCACTGTACTCTTTCAGAATGAAAGCAGGGTGTTATAGGAAAAGTTCTTTGAAATTAGCATTTTTGTAAAACAATGACTTGTTTTCAAAATTACAGAATTGTCTATGTAATTTGTTCAATGTCTGAAAGTGCACAAGGTAGTTTGGGATTATGCGCATAAACCGATCAAAGATTATTGGGTAAATTACAATGGCCTCGAAGATTTTTGACAATGACAAGGACCTCCCATTGGGTTTCTAAAATTTCAGCTAAACAGTGTTAATAAATAACAACAATTGCACTAATTCATTTTCACCCCACACATTAATATTATTCCGTAATAAGAAAAGAAAAGAAAAAGTTAAGTCCAATGTCATCTTTCTCCTTCTCTCTGCTCTTGCCCTTACTATATAATATACATCACAGCCCACCACCACCTAATCATCCATCATCAAAGCTACCATCTTTTCAACTACCATCATCATGTCTCTCTAACTAATCATATCGTTCCATCCTACCCACACCTCAATGTGCACTAACCCACCATTGCCGCTGACAATTAGTAGCCATATGCTCATGACCATAACCACCACTAGATTCCCAGTAACTCCATCACCAATCTAGTCTTAACCACCACATACGTTACTGCTATAACCAAACCAAGTCAAGCCTTAAGTCCCATCAAATGGGATCGGTTACATGAATCCTTCTTCTCCACGCGACCCTATCAAAGGCTATTTCATTAGTCAAATTAAGTAGATCCATATCTCCATTTACAACGCTAACCAACGTTAATCTAGGCCTTCCATCTACCGTTACAGCATCGCATCTCTTCACTACTGCTTCTGTTGGTCTCCGTTGAATATGACCAAATCATCTCAATCGATTCTCTCTCAAATTATCTTCTATCGGTGCTACTCTTACCCATTCCCAAATACACTCATTCCTAATTTTGTCTTGTCTTATCTTGTCTACTCTTGCCACACATTCACCTTAGCATTCTTGTCACCCCAATTGTTATCTTGTCACCTGTAACTTTCACCGGTCCATTCAAACCCCCCCAAGCCAAAAACATCACCACCCCATTAAATTATACAACAAACCAAAAAAGGCGTCCATAGATTGGAGTTTCCAGTCCTCCAACCAATTTGTGGCAAAGGTTTGCATGTAAAAAAGCTATAATCAAAGGAAGAAGGAAAAATAAAGAAGACGGAAAAAAAAATGTGTACGTAACAATTTTGTACCCGTCTTGAGCAAAACTTTCATCTCCAACTTCAGGATCAAAGCACTTTGGCTGTCCACCAGTAACATAAAGAGGATCACCTGCTATGTGGAAAAGGGGCAAAAAATAACTGTCAAATGCTGACCACTGATGTTAAGTTAAAACAAAATTAAATCAAAATAGTAAATACATGTCAACTATTGAATTAGAAAAACAATTAATAAAACCAAAATATAAAGTAAAAAACTTATCAATTTGATACCCAATATAATAAATAAAAGAATAAATTACAAACACACCCCCTGAGGTTTACTTAAATTACAAATTACCCCCTGTGGTTTTAAAAATTACATTATGCCCCCCAAAGTTTTTAATTTCATAACAAATAGGTCCTTTTATTAATAAATCATTAAGTTAATTAACAGTTTTTAACAATGTTAAAATTTTATTTCAATTAATAATTCAAATAATTTTATTATTGTATAGGTGAACAGTTAGAAATTTCACTTTTTCAATTAATTCTGTTAAATAAAAAATTTTGACAAGGAGATATTTGTAATTTTTCAAACTACAGGGGGCAATTCATATTTTAAGCAAAACCTCAGCGGGTATATTTGTAATTTACCCTAAATAAAATTGTTGGTTCAATCAGGATAGTAGATAAACCCATGCAATTGGATGGAAGAAGAAAACATTGGGGACATACCACTCCTAAGCTCATATCCTTTGGGTGATTTTACTATGTAAAGGATGAGATTCTGTACTTGGAAGAAAGGTACTGCAATTTAGAAATTAGTCTAAGAATAATGACACATCTCAACTTGTTTTCTGATCAAATGCAAGTCTTGTGTCAGAATATAAGAATTGGCCGTGCCTAGAGTATATGCTGCCGGGAACAGGGAAAAAAGGCAAAAAAAAAAAAAAGTTTATCTTGCTGTAAATCAATTTATGCATTTTAAGGCTCTATGAGGAGTGATTAGTCAAAGACCAATACAAATCTTGTTCAATTGTAAAAGCTTGTCCCACAACATAAAAGTTCGCCATGACTCTTGGTCTTGATATAAAAATAACTCATAAGAGAGAGACAATATCCTGTTGTAAATGGCTTCATGCAATGATTAAAAAAATGGCAATCACTTCAACAAAAATTACAATGGAAAGTAACTCTCCTTAGTTTTCCAGGTCTTGTGTTTTTCCAACAAATATACGTGGCCAACTCTTTTTCACAAGAAGGCACAAAACATTTTGCAATCTTAAAAAGGTCATAACTCAACTTGGACAAAATTAAATTCTAATTCAAAATAGAGATACCCAACATTGAAGTTTACCCATCAGAGGATGCCCAATAAAAGAAAGATGAATGCGAATTTGGTGCGGTCGTCCTGATTGAATCTCAACCTGTTAAACAAATCAGCAGAATATAATATTGTTCCTGCAGATTTTGGTTAATCCATTTAAATATGTAAATGATTGCAACAAGCTTTCTTATTACGCAACATAAGCAACTTATTTGAAGTAACAACATAATTTCTTCATCGTATTGCAAGAGTGGAATAAAGTTCTTTCAAAAGAGTGTAGACAGATCTTACCTAAACCTATGAAAAGCACACCAGAGCACACGTTTGACATTATTTAGTTGAGTGTCATTTTTTGGCCTCTAGACTAACCTTGTCAGGTATTGATTTCAATTATTACTAGCAAAGAAACTAATTTGAAGTGGCAACAAAGAGAATCTTAATTTGTGATTAATGTCTCAACGTCTTGTAATTTGTCATTACATTTTTTGACAAGTTAGAAAATAGAATGACAAAGTAAGGGGTGTTGGAATAAGGAAATTTCATTTCTACAGGTTGATTACACTCAGCAACACCTAATATATCACCCCAATTGTTTTATAATAAAAAGAAAGAGTACTAATGAAGTAGAAAAGTTAGATAGGATTCAACTTGCATTTGAAAGTTGTTATAAGGAGCCCTCCTTTTCTTTAAACCTTTTCATGAATTAATTTATCATGATGCAATCATGCAACATTGTGCAGTGTACTTATCCAACAGGAAAAATCTGTTATTGCTACTGAGGTGTTAGGTTAAGGAGTTATAAATAAATTGATCCATCCATGATAATTAGAAACCTATTGGTACTCATAAAAAATAATAATTAGAATCCTATTAGTATGCATTTTAATGTCTGGAAACTTGAGTACCTCAACCAATGTGCAGTTCCCTTGTACATTTCTCTCAAGAACCTTAACCTTGCTCAAAGCTGGTTTCCCTTGAATAGAAGAAAAAAAGGAAGAAATTATGGGAACAATAATGTAAACAATATTGTCATGTAAAACTTAAGCACTACTGCGAGAACAAGATACAGAAATTTTGTGACACAAACTTGTAAGAACAATCATTAAGCACTACTGTGAGAGCTAAATATCCATATATAAAACATTTCATGGCAATGTTAACCAAAACACAAAAGTACATTAACATGACTAAACAATGACAATCATCCATCTGGAACACCATCTTAGCACCTATACAGAAAAATAATTATAGGATTATAATAAGGAACCTGAGGGAGAAGCAACATAAAGCCCTTTGGCCACCCCAGGATACTGCACCATCCCAATTGGCTGCTTGATGACAACCTATGATGCAAAATCTACTTTTAACTTGGGTTGAATATTTTGCATAACAAAAGCTACGAGTAGATTATATGGAGATATTAGTATCAAGATGTATTGGAAATCATACAAGAAAACATGCTTGGTGATGATATAAATTTACCCATTTTTGCAGGACAAAATACGATTTACAAATCAAAATCTGATGGGATATAAATTTTGGGGGAGGAAAAATCCATAGAACTTGTACAACTAATTTGAATTGGTAATGGGGTAGCATTTTGCCCGCCCTTGTTTAGTTTAACAATCTTTCTTGAATGAGCTAGAACAGAAAAGAAAATAAAAAGATTACACCTTGAAGACGATATTCATGTACCATGTTTTAATAGGAAAAGGAAGTTTTGCCTTTTTCTGTGGTAAGAACTGTCTTACCATATTCTTAACTTCAGACAGTTAATTATGATCCATATTCTAGAAATCATGGGTTCAATCTTTGTTAAAATCCTTGATCCATTAAAGAACTTTCAAAGCCATAAACAAAACAAATGCATACCCCCATCCCCCACCAACCCACGCCAAAAAAAAGACCACCAACAAAATTGTTTTGAAAAAATAAATAAATAAACCCAAAGTTATCAGGTTGTACCACACCATCTCTTTTTAAGTTTTTAAAGCCCAATAATATTATCTTCCATGAATTTTTCAATATTTCCATATATCTTTATTAAAAGTTATGTTGGGTTTTTTAGGAATGATGGCTACTTCAAAGAGGGGTATCATATACTGTGCATTACCAATTTAAATGCATTATTGTTCTCTTCTGAAGCTCATCTTCCATATAATGAACTGACTGCACATCATCTTATTTTTTGGGGATCACACACTTTCACCACTTCTCAAACAAATTAATCAATATAACTATTGCAACTCTTCATATTAGCTTCCAATTGAACTATTTAAAAATGTAAGGATGCAGTCTGGACAATAAAAAAAAAATGAACCAATAAACGAAGGTCATATCTAGGAAAAAACTCCCCTGGTAATGGGGGTATGAATTGTTTATCTATGCAGAACCTAGATAATAGGTAGCAGGATAAAAAAAATCAAGGGCCCTAATTACAAAAATAGACTACCACACCCAAAAGAAGAACATTGTTACCCAATGACATTACCTCATCCTCATCAAGTATCCCAGATGCTAATGCCCGGTAAATCTTTGAAATTTTCCTCTCTGTGCTGATCGCCACATTGGTATTACTATACAAAGAAAGAGTGTATTTTTTAGCAAAGCATATTTTAACTACAGACCAAAACACAACAATGCAAGGAAACCCAAGGAAAGTCAACACAGAGCTATAACACATACAAAACACCCCAAATATCACAATATCAACTCTTCCAACATCAGAAACAATTGAAACAAAATTGAGACACCTTGATGTTTAGATTATGTCCAATGCAGTGTGATTATCACTTAGTCGTCTGATAAAAACTGATCCAATCAGCTAAGACCTGAATTTCAAACAACTATTTTACGGCTGATCTAATCGAACTCACATTGAGCTAACACACACAATATTTTATACAGCAAGCTGTTTAACACAAACTATGGTTTGAATCTCCCTAAGCCCCTCCTGTTTGGGGACAACTGACAGAATAATAATGGAAGTTGCCTTGGGAATCAAGTCTGTGGGGGATGGAACTAATATATATAAATCAAGTTGCATGTATCATTTTCACACTTTGACTACCAAGATAGGGGTGTCTTCCAAAGTAGAAATTCTCTCTCTTCAAGGGAAAGTACATGCCAGTCCAGGTAACTAAGCCTAATAGTGGTTGGCAGTGATTCAGATAACGACATCTGTTGAACTGGCACTGGAATGTCCATGGCAACTGTCATATTTGTGGCAATTAAAGAGTTTTCCTCGATTGCTGACATCCATCCAATAAAATTGCATATTTTGAAGAACCACACAATTGTCAATAGGAGTGCCTTCAATTTTGAAATTATCCTTGAAAAGCTACATAAGCCTTAGCAGCATGCTCACTGATTCTTTTATTCAGTTCCTGCGATCCTTTCTTCTTTCTTAATGGAAAAGTATATTCTTTCTTCCCTTACCTGATGTCCCTAACAACAGATGTCCCATCAGCAAAATATGCAGAAAGGCAAGTTTTGGCGAGTTTTGTCTTTGCACAAAGTAATATACCTACACACAGAAAAAGTAAGAATGTAATTCATATATAATTATGAGAGTATAAACAGAATTTGTTTAATAACTTCTCAATGAGTTAACCACTAGAAAAATTTATAACTGTATAGTGGAAGTGGACAAGGAATCAGAAACAATGGATCAAATGATGTTTCTGCGTTATATAGCATAGCAACGAAGTAACTGACACCATCTATTGTGCATTACTGTCTTACTACAACATTTGCCCGCCTTACCATGTTATTGAGAATTGGGTCTTATCTCAAACCATGAGATTCTGAACCCAACTAATACTCTACTTTTCCTTCTGTCAATTATTTTTTTTAACACGTCTCTCCAGATATGAGATGTAAACTGACTTAAGTCCATAGATTTGACAAGTCAGTGGGCTCAAAAACATACTTTCCCTCCATTTCTAGACTTGCTAAGGATTTAGTGTATTAAACCAAATTTTGACATACACTATTTTAAGGAACAATTTCTAAGAAAATAAAAATTTGTACATTCTATTGGGCAACAATACTTAATGCACCCATAAATGCTAACCTGATGTGCCTCTTCCCAGCCGATGAACAGGAGCAGGATGTAGTTCTTGGCATGCTAATGAGGAGCGCTGTTTGCTTGCTCGCCATTGGAGTTGTGTCAAAACAGTCCGATGCTGGAATAATCCTCCAGGTAGAACTTGCAGACCAGAAGGCTTATTTATGGCAATCTGAATATATCAAACAATAATCAACCTGAACCAATATCTAAATGACAAAAAAAATTAATTGAACAAAAAATTATATTTGGAATGGTCCCATCTCCACTCCAATTTCGCTGTATTAACTCAATCCTTTGTCTATACAGTATGACGGAGATGAAGCAAAAAGTGGAGGTACAATAAGGCTTCCTGTGCATAAGCTGCAATGCATACATTCTCCAACTTCAATTATAACCAAAAAAATATTAACAATGCCAAATCAATTTTATATTATATTATATTATATTATATATTTATTTTTATAAGACTAATAATGCCAGATCATTAGACGTCAGAAAATCAGCATAAAACAATAACAAAAGATGCCCATTTTGAGACATCTACTGTACTATAAGCTTAAGAAAAGATGCCATTTTTGTAAGTCTATGAATATTGATGAAAAAAACAAAGCAGTCACAGATAGTATAACTTGTACAAGGCAGAATACAACAATTTCAATCATTTAAAACATTAAACAAATAAATATAAATGATCGCAACTCCTTTACCAAATCATCATCTTCAAACAACACTTCCAACAAGTATGGCGCATCAGGCTCCTTCCATGGAAGTCGGTGATAGACTAGTTCTGAACCAACTCTATAAATTCAATCCATCAAGAAATAACATCAAAATCCATGGTTGAACCAACACCAATAACATTATGAAAACAAAATACTATCGATTTAATACCCAAGAATCGTGTTTGGATCCGTAACAACACTACCAGCAATGGTTACCTGCAAACACACAACACATGACTCTGAGAACAACCAGACCACACAATCTCATTGAAATTGGAACTATTTCAACATCGTTTGAGAAACAAACCTGTCCATTGCAAATTCTCTGCAACCAACTGTTCAATAATCAGTGCCCAAACCCAAACAAGATTATTCAAATGAAATGCCCTAAGAACATCTCCAATCCTTCATCAAATTCAAATTTGATAAAAAAATGGCTAAAAGTTTGCTCCAACCATTTCATCAAATCTGTATCAAATCAAGGAGAGGCAATTTTTCCACCAAATCAAGGACGAATCAAATCCTTCACCAAATTTCCAACAGTCATATTTTCTTGTTGGGTAATGCTATGGTACGCACCCTCAAAAGGGTGTGTAATGTATTGAAGTTATGACATTTGTAGGGTTGATCACCACAAATGTCATAACTAAAAAAAAATTATAACCAAACACCACATAAGCATAAATAACTAAAGAGTTTTTGGATTATAATCAAAATAACCAACACACACTGCAATGTGTAAAATCAAGTCGTAACTAACATCCCAATAGGTGAAAGCCAAAGACCTCAGCATATGGCACACACCCCAAACAAAGAATTACCCTTTTGTTTTAATCAACAATGGTTAAAACAGATTTTTAGAATAAGTTTGGAATTTTCCAAAAAGATTTGATGAAGAGAGAGAGAGTAAGGATTGAAGTGTTCCATATACTTTCAACCAATTTTTCACTTAAATTTGACCCAAAAAAATAGTAAGAATTGGAGATGCTTCAACTAGAGACTTATAGTACTAACTATAATTTGTAAACCTAGCTTTATTTTCTTTTCGTTTTTTTCCGGGCAACCAAACAGAAATAAAATGCTCACCCTTGCAAGGGAGCAGAATTCACGTGCTTAGTGGTGTAAAACTCGATCACTGTCAAACCTGCAAAGTTAAACACACGTCCATAAGTGTCTACACTATACTGTAGATATACAAACATTCAGGAATACATATATTAGAGAGACGAGAGAGAGAGAGAGAGAGAGAGAGGACCAGAGTCGGAGGGTTTGAGGGTGTCGCGGTAGATTAAGCCGTCGTTGAATTCCGGCCAGGGCTCACCGAACGTGCGAGTTGGTGGTGGTGGTGGTGGTGGAGTATCACCGTCCTCCGCCGTGTTGGACATATCCACGGTTGCGTTGCGGCCTAGACAGAAGCGAATCGCGATAATGTTGACGGAAGACGACTTCAAATTCATATCAATTCAATCGAAGAAAAGAACAAAAAAAAAAACATTATTCATCATTTTTATTCCACAAAGAAAAAAATAATAATTGGAAAAATTATATATAAAACTATTGATATTTTGGATTGGGTTAAACCTAAATTGAGCATGTGAAGAACTCCTTTAGTTATTAAGGACAAGTTTGGCATCTTAAAAAAAAATTTAAAAGTCAAAAAGTTATTATCTTATTTAAGTCGCATTACCTTATTTAAGTCACATCACCTCTCTAACACATCACTTCAAACTCAAACTCAATCCCAATCCCAATCCAATTCATATTTCATAAAAAGTCAAAAAGTACACTTATTTATTCTTCTCAAACTTGACCTAAAGAGTAATTTTAAACTATGAATAAAGATTGAGAGTTAATTTTAGACTTTTAAGCAAGATCTAGTGATGTGATGTGTGTTTATATATATATATTTTTCTTATTATATTATTAGAGTTCTTTTTAGAGCTCTCTATCATTGTTGTTTAAAATATCAATAATGATAGAGATCATTAAATTTAGAACTCTAAAAAGATCACTAATGACATGGCATTCAATAAAAAAAGAAAATAAATACAATACCAAAATCAAAACATCAAATCATTTATAGTGGGGCCCACTGTCACATCATTAGTGGTAGCACTAATTAGTATTCTCACACATTTTTCTTAAAATATATAAATAAAAATAAAATAAAAAATAATTGGAACCTCCGTAACCCCCAAAATGATGTGGATCAATCACGTTTTTTTTTTTTTTTTTTTCTTTCCTTTCTAGACTAATTACAAGTGAGTAAGAATGGTGGGATTTGTATTTTTTTTTTTTTTTTTTTTTTTGAAGATTTGTAGCATTTTTTTAAAGAATTAAGCAAAATACATAATATACTCTTGCGCTCAGTCCAACCGTCCAATTTTGAAAGTCCACTACGTCTATAAGAATATACTTTTGAAAAATGACCAAGCTATTCATTCTTCCCATTGTGAAGTCAGACTTTATACAACAATCTATTAAAATCCATTTCTCAAAACTCCCTCCCTCTCTCTCTCTCTCTCAAACGAAGGTTTTTTTTCAAATCTTCATCATCTTCTCCCTCCTTCTCCATTGCCAGTGCCACTCATCCCACTCTTCTCGCCCTCCTCTCCGCCACCAAAATTCCAACTTAACCCATACTATCATTGTCGGAATCGTTGTTGGAACCAGACTGATCGAGTAGCTCCCGCCAATCTCGATCGGTGACTGATTAATTGAACAGATAAAAAACATATGTTAAAAAAAATATGTTTGAACAAATAGTCAAAAAAATATATTTGAACAAATTAGGAAAAGTACATTAAAAAAATTAAACAGATAAGAAAATATTTAAACAAACAGTCAAAAAAATTAAACAGATAAAAAATATTTGAACAGATAGTCAAAAATTTTAAACAGATAAAAAAAATATTTGAACAAATAGTTAAAAAAATTAAACAGATAAACAGATAGATTAAGGGGTAAAATCAAAAACAAAATGTCTTCCAAAATAACAAAATATACTTTCCACCGCAATATTTCACGAAGTGTGAGTTTTTCACTAACAAAAAATAATTTATTGAACCTAATGCCTTATGCAATTGCTAGATTGAATTTATCAACAATTTTCTCTATACTTTTTTTATATTTTAATTAGTGAAAAATGAATAGTACACTTAGAATTGCTCCTATTGTGGGAAAATTATATGGTGGTCTTAGGTTTTTACATGGTGCCTTAACTTGAGTTTATTGTTTTTTTTTTTTTTTTTAAAGATAATATGATCAGTGTCATGCAATGAATAGTATGAAATAATACTCTAAAACTACAATTTTTTAATTTAGATAAAAAATAAAATGAGTTAAAATTCAATTTGATATAAAATTGTGTTACACGTAGAGAAGGTTTTGAATGATTTTTTACTCAAATTTAATTTTGTATAGATTTGAGTTAACAGTGAGAGATTTGGCTTTTTGATTAGGATGTGCCCCTTAAATTGAAATTATTGAGTGTGTAAACATTCAAGCAACAAAACAATTCAACCTCTTATGTATTTTTATTTATTTATTTTTTTGGGTAAACAAAGGGCCGCAGCCAAAACAAAAGCAAGAAAAAAAAAACAAAAAGAAACAAGACTATAGCCGAACGACCCTGAAGGAACCAGCCTCCTGCAAATCAAAAGCTAAAGCTAAAGCCAACGAAGGAGGCTCCACAAACAAAATCTCAGATTGCGTAGCCATGCCAAGAGCTTCTTTAGCAAGAATGTCTACACATCCATTAGCCTCGCGCCAAATTAATTGAACATCACATTCCCAATCCTGATGTAATAGGTCCCACAACTCTTGACAGATATTGAATTGAGGATGCAAAGGAGTTGTTTCTGAATGGCTTGAAAAGCCTCAGCCGAATCAGTTTCAAGAATCACTCGGCGATGCTCGTGCATCCAGGCAAGTTGTAACCCCTTCCAAATACCCCAAAGCTCAGCAACAAGAATTGAGGAGGAGCCAACCTGATGCTTGAACCCACTGAGCCATTTACCTTGAGCGAAACGAATGAGACCACCACAAGTGGCTTGCCTAGATCACTTGGCCACAGCACCATCAACATTAATTTTTACCCAGTCAGTCATAGGGCTTTGCTAAGCAATAAGAATGGAGGTCATGCTTGAACCCCTTATTAGACTATCCTTCAAGGTCGTGAATTCATGAGCTCTAGCCTTAATGAATGCCATCGGTTGAAAAGGTTCTGTAAAATCTGAGTCATGAACTTGTTGATTTCGCCAAAACCAGAAAGAAGATATGGCAGCCATAAATAAATAGGGCCAAGATTCAGGGCTGGAGTTCCATGGAGGACTTCTCAAATTCTGATCTACCCACTGGGTTAAAAGTAATGAGAAAAAGGCTATCCAATGAGATAGAGGAATAATCTCTTGCCATATACGTCTAGCTCGAGTGCAGTCACGCATAGCATGAAGCGTCGATTCATTATGGTGGAGATATAGAGAGCATGATGAATCTGGCACAAGTTGTCGCTGATATTTTAAAGAATTAGTCAACAAACGGTCACTACGGGCCAACCACATGAAATATTTCCATCGATTAGGACCTCAAGCCCTCCAAATTAATCTCCAATCCTCCAAATTTGCCTCAACATTACCATCTTGCTGCCTAATGGCTAAATAAGCAGATTTAGTAGTGAATTTACCATGAGTAGAATGTTTCCACACTAAGATGTCTAGATTTTCAACTCCAGGGCGAACCACCACTGGTGAAAGAAGGGCCGAAACATTAGAGAAAAGCCAGTTGGATAGTTTGGCCCAGTCCCAGCTTCCGTTAACTCCCCAATAGTCTATAACCTTTAAAACCAATTCACCATTAGATAGAGGAGCTAGGACATGATTAAGAAAAGGCACAGAGCCTAATCATAAATCCGTCCAAAAATTGATACGTCTCTCATTACCAACCCTCTATTGGGCCTCATCCCTTACCACCAAGGCACCTTTAGAAATACTACGCCAAGTTTATGAAGAAGTAGAGGGAAAAGGATCCCACAGTTGTTTACTTGAGGCTAAGTATTTGAAATGGAGTGCTACCGCCCAAGGAGTAGGCTCATGAATAACCCGTCATCCTAACTTCACTAATAAAGCAATATTTATGGCTCTCATGTTACGTAAACCCAAACCCCTCTTAATTTTGGGCTTACACACCATATCCCAAGCCACAAGAGACATATGCTGATGATTTGGGTCTCCCTCCCAAAGAAAACGGTGATGGCATTTATCAATGGTAGCACAAATGGAGCTAGAAAGAAGTGTAGTTTGCATGGCGTAGGCAGGAATAGAAGATGTCACTGATTGGATGAGGGTAGCACGGCCAGCCAAAGACTGCCTAGCCTTTTAACCTTCTAACCGATCTTTGACTCGATCAATAATGTACTTGTAAGTGTTCTTGGAGACCCGAGTATGAAATAAAGGAACACCCAAATATTTACCCAGATCAAGAGTAATAGGAATGCCATTTTCCATGCTCAAAACGTTACAGGTTTGGTGAGTGGCACATGGGGAAAATAAAACCTTGGACTTCTGAAAGTTGATGCGTTGGCCGGAGCTAGCACAGAATACTTGCATGATGTCTTTCATCACTGAAACTTGATTACTAGAAGCCTCACCAAATAAAAACAGGTCGTCCGCAAAAAAGAGATGAGAGAACCTGGGGCCCTGTCTGGAGATCTTAATTGGCTTCCATCGTTTCTGATTAACAGCTTCCAAGATACTGTGGCCCAATTTCTCAATATAGAAGAGGAAGAGGTAGGGGGAAGAGGATCTCCTTGTCTTAACCCTCTGGAGGGTTAGAAAAAGGAAGTTGAGGCGCCATTCCAAAGGATGGTTAGCTGAGTTGTAGAGACACACTTCATAATCAAAGTGATCCAAGAAGAGGGGAACCCCATCTCATTCAGAACCTGCTCCAAAAATGGCCATTCTATTCTGTCATACGCCTTTTCAAGATCAATTTTAATGGCCATGGCCCCTTTATAGCTTTTGGACTTATGCATAGAGTGAAGAAGCTTTTAAACAAGCACAATATTATTCGTAGCTTGTCTACCAGGAATAAAGCTGCCCTGAAGAGGATTAATAAGCTTTGTGAGGAAATGGTGTACCCAAAATACCAGAATTTTGGATAGAAATTTGCATCGTGACATTACTCAAGGAGATGGAGCGAAAATGATTCATAGTAGAGGGATGATCCACCTTAGGAATGAGGATGAGAGTCTTATTCAAATCTGTGGAAATGTCTCCAGAGGCAAACATCTGCTGAATAACTGTGGTGAGAGCCGGCCCAACAACATCCCAAAGTTGTTAATAAAAGAAATGTTGAATTCCATCAAGACCGGGGGCTTTGTAAGGATCCAATGAAAAAACAGAATCTTTAACTTCAGTAACTGAAATAGGACGATTAAGAAGAGCCACTTCTCTAGGGGTTAAGATCAGCAATAAGTGAGTTAAAGGAGAAGTGGAGATCCCAGGCTCAGATTGGAACAACTTTTGAAAATGTTGAATAGCTTTACTTTGTAACTCTAGTTGATTTGAACACCAAGAACCATCATTATTTCTTAGAGCCATGACTTTATTTCGTTTACGTCGAATTAGAGTGGAAGTATGGAAAAAGCGAGTGTTAGCATCACCAAACATAAGCCAATTAGATCGAGACTTCTAAAACCAGAGAACCTTCTCCAGAAGAAGAATTCTATTGTATTCTTGAGTAAGTTCCAATTCAAGTTGCTCCAGAAATGGGTTAGGGGAAGAGCCCAAGGCTCGTTAGATGCCACTCAGTCTAGCCAAAACCTTATTCTTTCTCCAGAAAATATTTCCAAAGACTTCTTTATTCCAAATAGTAACAGCATGCACAAGACGATCAATGGTTAAAGGCAAATTATTCTCTGCGAAGCTCCAAGAATGATGAATAACATCCTTAAAGGTAGGGTGAGTTAGCCAAGCTGCCTCCATTCGGAATGGGCGTTTAGAATGTTAAGGAATTGTCCCAAACAAAGAAATCAGTAAAGGACAATGATTAGAGTTTATCTTGGGAAGGTGCTGGACACACGCCTCCGGAAATAAATGACGCCACGAATTAGTACAAAGAGCTCGATCAATTCACTCTTTAATATTAGTAACCTCTTTACGCCCGTTTGCCCAGGTGAATTTCAGCCCCAAGAAACCCAAATCTGAAAGATGATAACGATTAATATTATCCTAGAACATAATTAATTGACGTAGAGATGAGGAGGCACCTCATTGTTTTTCAGAATGAGCCATAATTTGGTTGAAATCACCAGCCATTAACCAAGGTAGAGAGAGGCCATGAGCTACCTCTGCCAGATAATCCTACAGTTCAGTGCGAGAGTGAGCACATGGACTAGCATAGACTGAGGTGAAGAGCCAATCCACCTCATTATGCCGACAAATTACGACACTTAAAGCTTGAAAATGTGGTGGTAGAACCTCTACATCAACCAAGTTAGTTTTCCACAATAACCATATCCCACCAACAAAACCCACCGCTTCAACAGCGGCCATAGCTGAGAATCTAATCCTACAAAGGATGCAATTAGCTTTTAGACTTTGAACCCTGGTTTCAAGTAACACCAAGACCGCCAGGTCATGCGCTCGAACAAGCTCACAGGTTGTACGGACAGTTACAGCACCACCAGCACCTCTACAATTCCAAACAAGGAGCTTCATGGGGATGATTATTAATAAGAGGCCAAACACTTGGCTAGAGCTCAATCTGGGTTGATCCTGAACGATCAAACCTCGTTGCAACACCATCTGTAAACTCGCAGCTCTCCCCAGCTTTACTGGAACGTCGTAAACAGGGCTCATTATCAATAGGATCACATTGATCATCTCGGGAGGAATAACCAAGGTAGGCTAAGCGGTCCGGTGACCGACCATGATTGGCACAAGTAGAAATCTCAAGAATTCGATCATCTGGAAAAGAGATGTCAACGGTGGGGGGTGTAGGTTGCAAAACCGATCCATCGGTGTGGCTTTTAACAGAGCCTCCGACTTTAAATGAGCGAAGGGGATGAAAACTGTCCAAAGAGGTGGAATGAGGGAAGGGGGTGAGGGGAAGTGTAGGATGTGGAAGCTTGGGGGGGATTAGGGATGTGTGGGACTGTGGAAATTTAGGATGGCTTGTCTGACTGGGAGAGGCATTAAAGGCCTTAGGGATAGAAGAGTGAGCTTGGGCTTATTGGAATGGGCCTTGGAACTTGGCTGCTGCTGTTCAATACTGGGGGAGGGCCTAGAAGTAGAACCATGGCCCAACTCGAAAGGCCCGATGGATAAATTATCAAAAGAGTTAAATGGCCCAAAAGAGTTGTGTAATTCAGTAGTGTCGCCTTCATGTAGGAGAGTCCGGATCCTCTGCCATACTTGCCTGCCATGTCCCAAAACGACGTCGTTTTGGGGCTCTTTTTTTTTTCTTTTTCTTTCTTCTTCGTCTGTTGCTGTTCACCCTCTTTCTCGCTTCATCACTTTCACTTCACAATGAGCCAAAACACACCACAGAACTTTAATCAAAACCAGTCACTGTAACCTTAACCAAAAAAAAAAAAAAAACAAATACAAAAAAAAGAGAAGACTTTTAACAGTTCTGAGAAAATGATTTTGACTAATTAAGAAGACTTTGGGGGGCTTGATTAATGGAGTACAAAAACGAGCCTAAGAAAGAGAAGACTTGTCGGAGGCCGATCTCTTCACGACGATGCCGATCGGAACAGATCTGAGACCATTGGAGCAGATCGGAGGAAGTTCGAACATCCTGAACAACTTCGAAACAACCGTGGAGGAAGAGAGAGAGAGGTTTTGATTTGTATGCACCATGTATATCACACATATATATATATACACGATCTCAAATCTAAGGTGATCGATGCACGCGGTGCGGAGGTCGTGTACTGAAGATTTCGTCAATGGAGAAGCCATGGACTGCAGCTTCAACAATGGCGTTTTTTATTTTTAACAGCGAAACTTCTCCATATTTTCCTATTTTTCAATTCCAATCCCAAAATCGCCTTCGAAGAAGCGAGGATTTGTAAAGCAAAACAAAAACCTCAAGAAGGAGAACGGGTAAACACTCCCATATTTCTCATCCTGTAACCCCAATCGATCACTGGTAGGTTTTCTTTGACATTCTCCATCCAAATCTTGGTTTTTATCGATCAATTTAAAATGGGTTATCTTAGTTTTGATCTTATATTGAATGGGTTTTGATTAATCTCCAATCGTTCTCAAATCTTGATTGAATCTTGAACTGGGTTCGATTTTCTGGTCACTTTTGTTGTTTTTTTTAGGGGAGTGTGAAAAATTGATCCATGGGGGCATTGTTTAAATTGAAGAGGGTTTGATTAGTTGGTCCTTGTGGTTAGTTTATCTGCATTTGTTGATGTATCTTGATAGTGGTATAGAAAAGGATCGGCTTGTGAACGTGACCAGCTCATTTCCGGGTGTTCTCAAGCCATTATTGGCTCTACCCTTTGAACAAAAACTGTTCTCATTTTGTGTCTAGAGAGTTCTTCTTCTTCTTCTCCTTTCCTGGTTTTGTTTTGTTTTATTTTATTTATTTTTTGAAATTTTGTCCCCAAAACGACGTCGTTTTGAGGCATGGCAGGAAAGTATGGCAGGGGATCCGGACTCCATATAGGATTGAAAAACGAGAGCCTGAGATGCCACGTGACATAACTGCCTTACCTTTGTGCAGAGTGGGTCGTGCATTAGGCGACGTGCGAGCACCTTGAGACGTGGTTACAGAATCACCCTTTGTGGCACAGGTTGTACGAGAGTGATTAGTGGCTGTACCCCTATTACGTGTCTGTGCTATCATCCATGGTCCAAATTTCTGACCCTTTTCAACTCCGGTCGTCGGCAGTTGAACAGTCCTCGTCTCAACTCTGGGTGCCGGCATTGGAACCAACGACAAACAAACTCCCTGACGATACCCATACTTGCCACATTCAAAATAGATAAGATGTAAGCCTTCATATTCTACAAGGAATTCAATATTATTGATGCTCACCCTGGAGAGGAGTGCATGTTCCAGATTGAGCTCAACACAAACTCTTGCAAACCTCCCTCTAGCGGCATCAGCGGAAAGCCTATCAGTTTTAATAGCTCATCCAAGCAAATTCCGTAACCGCATCAATAATTGCTTATTAAAATACTCAATCGGGATACCAGGAAATCGAACCCATACCATTGTAGAAGGGAGGTCATCGGAAACTGGTCGAAAATCGGGTTGCCATTTGCTCACTGTTAAGTAATGCCCAAGAACAATCCATGGCCCATCAAGAAGGACATGAAGGTAATCTGCTTTACAAGCAAAACGAATCAAGTAGTAACCCTCTCCAACGTCAACCATGTCAAAATGTTGCTGTAAGCGCCACACTTGTTTCATCCGTTGGGTTAGGAGACTAACACCAACGGTTCGCCCTAAGACTTTAACGATGAGAGCCTTGCACCATGGAGCTCGAAGTTTGACTAATTCATCCGGTGGAACAGAGAGCCGAGGCCAGGGAGAGATGGAACCTGCGCTGTCACCATCAACATCAACATCAATAGAATCAACAAGTTCATCATTGTCACTATCGCTAGTATACCGGTGTTTGGTATTATCATTTGTAAGGGCCTCCAGAAAGGAAAACCCTTGGGTACCACGAGGGCCATATTCGACACCTTTCAGTTCAACAGTGTTGACTTCAACCACACCGGTGTCTTTAGCCTCGATCTCTTCCATCGACCCATCATCTCGCCTTCTTTTTACTACGCCGGAGCAAATCGGCTTCTTCAGTAGAAAAGGGTTCGCGAGCACTTTCTCTCTCTAACTCCATATTTTCATACGATTAACGAAAAATTATTTACCTATTATGTATTTTACTCCCTCTAACTTGTCTCTATAAAATAGGAGGGTGTGAAAAGGACTTTTGGATTGTAAAATAAAAAATACTATTCAACCATTGTTAGGGTGTTCCACAACAATGTGAAGATTTTTCAAATATTTGTTACAATTAACTTCAGTTTGTATTTGTTTTCTTACAATGAGATATTTCAAAAATCCTCTTTGCATCCATTTTTTGTGAAAAATAGTTTGGTTGTGTTTTAGTTCCTTTATTTTTATTTTGTGTTTGATTTTTCATGATTTAAAAAACAAAATAATGAAAATTTTAAAAACATTCATCATTTATATATTTACAAAATTGTTTTTGTGATCTCTGTTAGTAAAAATTATGTTAATCCGAAATCGATAGGATCAAACAATAATTTAAACAAACAATCCAACCAAAGAGATCAAGCAACTGTGTTTTTTATTCAAATGCCCTGAAAGTACAAAGATTTCTTTAGAACAAATGTTACAATCAGCAAGATCAAACAAAATAAACAAAGCAAACTAAAAACGATTTCAAGATGAAATCACCAACGTTTATAAAGGTTACAAATTATAGAGAGAAACTATTCCTAAACTAAGATAAAACTAAATTGTTATTGTGTTGTTGATGATCTCCCCTGATCTTCTCTTCTTTGCCTATTTATAGGCTTCACCCGCAGTTTCCTTCAAGAACTGCTCTAGGCAATTTGTTCCTTTAAAGCCACGTTGCCACAAACATGCTGGGAGGTTACTTCCACCAGCCACGTTGAACTTTCCTAAACCATTTTTCATGCCTCCTGCTTGAAGCATAAGGACGACAATGATGGTGACAACGATAATGACGGTGACAATAATAATAATAATATAACATAATTTATTTATAGAAATATGATTTACAATTTAAATCGACAGATAAAAATTAACAAGTTATAATTAATAAAATTATATTTGGCCATAGTTGATAGGCCACAATCAATTAGATTAGATTTGGTCATAGTCGATAGGCCACAATCGATAGAAAAATAATTTATGGCTCATTATCTTTTCTCTTTAAGACAAGATTGAACTTCACCAGCACTGCTACGTGTCTTTCTTGAATTGTTGGCCCATATCGACGGGTCATTTTTCCATTTACAAGCACTAAATGCCTCTTAAAAATTGACCCACTATTTTTTCAACTTTCAACTATTTGTAATTGATTCACTAATTGCCTTCATCACATTACACATATTTTGGCCCAAGAAGTAAAACACCTTCAATCTTCTTTGCCACGTGTCATAAGTAACTTTATGGCAACTTTTCATTTCTTGTCGACAAAAGAATTACAAAAATGGGTGCAAACAACTTTTCAAATCACTTATTTATGTTTTTTAAAATGTGAGTTGTTTTAAAAAAATTTAAAAAATCGGACATTTTTGAACCATCCTAATTAATCACAAGAATGGCCAAATCTGTTTTTTTTTTTTCATTTCATTTCATTTCTTTTCTTTTCTTCCTTAATACACTTAAAATGGATTGTTTTCAAAAAAAATTATGAAAACATTTTCTAAAAAACAGTTCAACAAACAAGATTTTTGTGTTTTTCAAAAACATAAAAACAAATATAAAACAAAATCAAATAGGCATACACTTTTTAAAACAAGATTGTTAAATCCCCAACCTAAAAGGTTGCATCTACAACAAATTCCCAAAATTCCTGTTAGATAATCACTTCCATGAACCAGTACAACTCCATTGTTGACAATAAATAGCTTCGCTACCAACATAGAAACCAATCATATAACCATACACATTACGTATCCAATTTAATAACTGATTTCTATATTCGTTAACTTATTGAACAATAAAAAGACCATAGGCAGAAGGGTTTATTTTCAGCCAAGCATGTCTCACTTTTGTCTTTATTTATTTTGAAAATCATATAAAATGCAAACAATCTTTAAGAGAATAATCTCATCCCTCCATATCTTATTCATCAAATCCTGATACCAAGTCTTCCAAGAGTCTAAAGCAAAGAAAAACCAAAATCAACAAGAAGAACAAACAAAAAAATACAAATAGCACCAAGTAGAGTACACAAGATGAAATCTGCTAAAAATGTTAGCACCACACATCAGCTGATGAAGAAGATGGCCCTGCAACCTGAATCGGAACCGTTTTCCACTCAACAATCTCACCACAATGGCCGCCTTTAACTCCCACGATTTGTAACTGATTTGAACAGTCAACACGAGTTTCAGCGAGAGTTACTTTTCTTGCATCTACCGCTTTCAACCGATATCGCTCTGCCCTAGAACCAATAACCTGGCCTAATATCGACGCTGCAATGGTAAATGCCATAGCTGTCTTAGGCATCAACACAGACTTCCTAAGTATCCCTATGAATGGAACTGCTGCGTGGACCGCTGCAAACCATGAGGGTGAGAATTTTTCAGTGTGTTCTCTCCATATTCCTAAAGGAACATTCACGGCCATACCCAATACTCCAATGACAAGAACCTTTGCAGGGAGGGGTTGGGGTCGGAGGGTCTTTGCAAAGGCTGTTCGTGAAAGGGCTGCTCGGGCTGCAACAATGGCTGGGGGGCACTTGAGATTTATGCCGGGAGGTGGCTGAAGAGCCTTTGCCACGAGTGGAAGGACGTGACTCACTGCTCGGTATGACTTTGCAATTGGGCAATTCCCGGTTTCTAACCATTCGTTACTCATTGCTTCGTGCTTCGAGTCTCCTCCCTGAAAGATTGAAATGTAAGTGTCAAGAGAGGAGCGATTTCCAAAGTTATGCTCTTGGCATCTTAACATCTAATCTGCAGAATTGTAAACTACAGGTAGGTTCGAAACTCACAATCCTTCAAACCCCAAATTAAGGTTCGATTTTTCAAATGCATTTTTAGCAGTACCAATAGGTCTTACTTGAGAGACTTATTACCCAATAGGTCCTACTTTGAGACTTATTACCCATTAAGTCCTATTTGATATAATTTATTAAGTGATAAAGACAAATTTTATCAGTCTTTTTTTTTTATGAATAATTTTATAGTGATAAATTTATCAGTCTCTTTTTTTATGAATAATTTTTTAGTGATAAATTTATCACTCTCTTATTTTTATAGTGTTAAATTTATTAGTTAGGACCTGTAGGTAAATAAGTCTAGTGAATAGGACTAATTGGTAAGTACCCCTTTTCTTATTTGGCTTTTTTCATTTTAGTGAACTTTTTATTAAAAAATTCACTTTTCTGAAAGGTATTTTTTGAAAAATTGAATTTTTTGAAAAAAGTCCATTAAAGAAAACAACAACAACAACAAAAAAAACTTAAAAAGTAGACTTTTATTTATTTATTTATTTATGTTTTTCAATTTTTTTTGACTTTGTAGATTCTTATAGACTAAAAAACCTAAAAAGCAAAAGATTTGGATGCATTAAAAAAAATTCACGAATATATAGCATATATACATTTTGAGTATTTTCACAATATTTAAAATACAGAATTTTTCCAATTTTCTCTTCATTATATAGCATACATGAAATTGATCATAATCTCCAATCTAGGAAACCTTTTGTGCTTTGTTCATAGTTGTATACCTGTGAAGAAGTTCCTTTCTCTGATGATTTGGATTTTCTTTTCTGATTCTTCCATTTCTCAGAGAATGCATCAAAGCCAAATGGTCCTCCAGCTCCAAAACCTGAAAGACTAATGGAGGCGGCCTTTGCTGCTAAAGGATTGAATTGACAAGGTGTAGGTTCAGATTCTAACTTCTCAGAATGCACGAATGGTCTTCCAGAGAGTGGGACAACACCATTTTGCCCATGGAAAAGCCTAAATGCATTTTCAAAATTGGGTCCATCCTCAAAAATTGGACCTTTAGCTCCTCGTACCTGAGTAGGAAAAGAAGAAAAACAATAAAAAGGTAGTCCAGTCTAATTAAGTCCAGCAAAGGGTAAAGTCGGGCATCATGATAGACAGTATGGACTCTTCTATTTCCCCATAGTATCTGTGTCCACTGGATATGACATGTGAGATATGTGTCTGAGACTTGTACTAAATTTAGACACTTGTACTAAATTTAGGAATGAGTATATTCGGGAATGGGTAGGAGTAGCACCGATAGAAGATAAGTTGAGAGAGAATAGATTGAGATGGTTTGGTCATATTCAACAGAGACCAACAGAGGTAGTAGTGAAGAAATGCAATGCAATAGTGACAGTAGATGGAAGTGTTAGGGGACAAAGTAGACCTAGATTGACGTTGGCTAGCGTAGTAAATAGAGATGTAAATTTACTTAATTTAACTAATGAAATGACATTTGATGAAGCCGAGTGGAGAAGGAGGATTCATGTAGCCGATCCCATTTGATAGAACTTAAGGCTTGGTTTGGTTTGGATTCTCTAATTTTATTTGACGTTTGAAGAAGAAGAAACTCACATTTGCTAGTAAGACATATTTCTTACCTCTAACCTGAATGGGAGATAGAAATTCCATATTCCTCCCAAATTTTATTTAATTTTAAGTACATTTTCAAATAATTTACATTATCTTATATTATCTAATAATATTATATGACATGCAATATACAAGTGTGCAAGATATGTCCCCGATACTCATACCCGAGTCTATGTAACATAGATGATAGATGCAACATGCCTTTTAGCTAACAAGTGAGATATCAGGCTAACTAAATGAACTTTTCTAACTCAGCACCCAATGCCAGTGCTATGCATCAATGCACCATGTGGGGTTTAAAGTTACCAACAAAAATGTAAGATGATAATTTAATAATAATATGCAGTGTACTGAGGAGACCTAGATAAGATGAAGAAATCACAACTACATTATGATCAAAATCATGAGATGCACTAGCAAGTCATTTTAATAAATTATACAACTTACAGGCATTGGGAAACTCATTGATGAGGAGAAGGAGAAATTAGTAGGCTCATTAATGTTCCGCAGAAATGGACACCTAGTAATGTCCTGATGACAAGGTTGAGAGTCTTGACACAACTCAGTCATATCCCTGAAGAAAAAGTCCATTTCACGGAAGCAGGATCACCTACAAAGAGAAAATAAGTGTAAATAACAACATCTTCACAGCGTTGTCAGTCAAAAGGGCAAAATGTCAACTATGAACCCAGTCAAACCAACATGAACATTATAGTAAAAATCGATATATGAAATGGCTTTAAGACATGTAACAATGGATAGCAGCATTAAAATTTCATACGAGGAAGAGAAATGTGTAATGCATAGTTATAAGTCTAAACCAAGCTTAGAAATGGCATTGGTAGGAAAATGATGTCACGTGAATGTACAGCTAAATCAATTTGCAATTCACAATAAAAACTGAGCCGGCAAACAATCAACTAATGGAATCCTAGAAGCTCTGTAATTAGGGTTGTCAGTGGTAGAATTCAGTAAAGCTTTTCAAGACCCATCATAGATGTATCATAAAATGTGAGAACTCTGCTTCAATAGTCATAAAGGTTACACAACCAAATCCCCATTATTTACACTTTTTGAGACCAAATTCCTATCCAAAAAACTGTGAAGTATAGGTTGAATATTAAAAAAGCTTGAGCTTTCACTGGCTCACGCCAATGACCACCGGATTCTACCTTACCTTATTATGTGAGAAAACAAAGTCACAGTGAGAAAGGATAAATGATACAATTGGGACCAAAGCTTGAGCTCAAATTTTTTTGATCATTGCCCTAAACTATAAACATTCCACAAAATCTCTCAAAAAACTTAAAACTAAAACCAATAATTTCAGAGAATCTTCATTAACCTAATCGTCAATTCTCACCAACATCCTTATGATGCCCTGACTAAGTGAACTTAGACCTCTAAATTATTGAGGTATAAATCATAAAACTTAAACTATTTGACCTTTTCAAATCAATAATTCCAGAGGTTCTTAATTTGCCTAATAATCAATTCTCACCAAAATCCTTTGGTTAACCCCTCTAACTGAACTTAGACCTCTAAATTATTGAGGTATCAATCATAAAACTGGGGTTTTATACACATAGATTCATGTGAAGCTCAACAAAGACGGAATTGCCAACTACTTGGTATCAGCTAAAGTAACATCAATGTCAAAAAATTGATACTTCCCCAAGTAATGTCTTGAATCCAAGATCTCAGGATTACAATTCAACACTCAAATCATCCATACAACATTAAGGATCAAAAGCTCAAACTTCAAGATCACAACCCCACTTTTCACATCATCAATCAGAAACAGCAAATTTGACATAGCACTCTCCAAAACTTAACAATCCAAGAAATTGACAAAAATCCAGATCATTTCAATCAGAACCCAATATATCTAGAGACATATACAAACAAATAAAGATGCATCTAAGTACATCAAACAAGAAACAAGCAATTGTACATTGAGATGCAGCCCCAGAAGGTGGGCTTTTATACACAATTATACACATACATTCATGTAAAGCTCAACAAACACATAATTCCCAACTACTTGGGGTCAGCTAAAGAAAACAACAAAGGAAGAAAAATGACTTTTGCCCAAGTAATGGCTTGAATCCAAGGTCTCAGGATTACAATTCAACACAATAATCATCTACACAACATTAAGGATCAAAGTTCAAACTTCAACATCAAAAACCCTTTGCACATCATCAATCAAAAAAGCAGCAAAAAATTGACATAGCACCCATTATACTCAAACAATCCAAGAAATTGACAACAACCCAGATCATTTCAATCAAAACCCAATACATCTAGAGACATAAACAAACAGGTAAAGATGTAAAAATGCAATTGTACCTTCAGATGCAGCCGGAGCAGGTAAGAATGGGGAATACAAAGAAAACCCAAAAACAAGAGAGATCTTTGAAGGAGACAAAGGAGGAATCAAGGGAGAAGAGGGAGTAGTAGCAGTAGGTAAACGATTGAGCCAGGAGAGAGAAAGAGGAAAGATGCCTCTTCGTGGTTCACACACGCCAAATTTGACGTATGGAACAGTTGGGTCGTGGGGATGGCATGTGGGGGGCCTTTGACAAATTCTTGGGTGGAAATCGCAAGAAACAACAATTATTGGGGGAGGCAGGCAGGCCACCTTTTCGCAGCTGTACCTAATGCGTGCTTAACGTGGGTTTTTTTTTTTTTTTTTTTTTTTTTTTGGGATTAATTACACTTTTTTAATCCTTATGCTTTGACCTACTTTTATTTTTTGGGGTACTTACCAATTAGTCCTGTTAATTAGACTTATTTATCTACAGGTCCTAACTAATAAATTTAACACTGTAAAAATAAAAGAGTGATAAATTTATCACTAAAAATTTATTCATAAAACAAAGAGACTGATAAATTTATCACTATAAAATTATTCATAACAAAAAAAGACTGATAAATTTATCTTTATCACTTAATAAATTATATCAAATAGGACTTAATGGGTAATAAGTCTCCAAAGTAGGACCTATTGGGTAATAAGTCTCCAAAGTAGGACCTATTAGTAGTTTACCCTTATTTTTTTATAGTTTTAAATTAAATAATTTAATTCTTAAATTCAGTTTTAATTTAATTTTTTTGAATAATTTTTTGTTAATTTTATTTATATGTATAATTTAAAAAATTGATAAATATTCAAAAAATTATTAATTTTATAAAAAGTTAAAAAGTTAACCCAAATATTCATATTTTTTTCCTCAATTTTTTAGTCTAAAAAGACAAAAAGTACACTTATTTAGAACATCCCAAACAACCCCTTAATCTCCAATTTATATTAAAAGATTAAATTGAAATTGCACTTAAATTATAAGAATCAAATTGTTTTAATTTAAAATTATAGAAATTAAAGTAAAATTTTGATCAAAATATAATGGTGAAAAGTGTAATTAATCTTTTTATGTATATTATTTTTTTGTAAATTGCACTAAGAGTTCCTATAAATGAAAAGAGTAATATTAGAGATCTACATTTAAGACATCTACATGAGGTTATTTTGGGAAGATAGTTATAATCAGTTTTTTAGTGAAAAACTGCTTATAAACAGTTTTTTTGTAAAAGATGAAATTAGTAATAATCTGAAAAGCAGAGGAAGTTGGTAATAATCTGAAAAGCAGATTATTACCAACTTTCCAAAATAGGAGATACTTCCAATAATGTGGTAAGAAAGTACAACCATACAAAATTGAGTATGTCACAAATCAAAAATTTACACCTATCATTTCACATAATCGGAGATTAAATTATAAGAATTTTATTAAAGATCTCAAATATTTTCCTAATTACAATATCAGTTCAAAATAAAATGGAATTCTTCTAAGATCTATTGTTCGATTTTGTTGCACGCTCTGCTCCCAAAATGTGTGAGAAACTTGCAAGGGCAAATCCAGGTTGGTTGGTTTAAAAAGTCACGGAGAAGCAGGTCAAGTGAAAATAATATATTGATGCCATTATATAATCGTATGAATCATGGACGACACACTTTCTATATCTCCTCCATTTACAAGGTGAACAAATTATATTACAATTTTACCGTATGATCATCTCGTTTGATTTAATTTTTGATTTGTTTTTGGGTGTTTTTTTTTTTAATTATTTAGACACAACATTTCAATTTTTTTGTCTTTCATAAACTTTTTAAAATTTCTTCACAAATAACTTACGTTTTATGTACATTTTAAAAGTTAAAATAATTAACTAAAATATGAAAAAAATCATTAAAAGTAAAAAAAAAATCAAAAACAAAAAACTCAAAAGATAAATTTCAAAATTTAAACCAAATAAGATAAATGTCACCCCTTCATTTCATATCGAGTAATGAACTTATAGAAAAATCACATGTACACTCGTGTAAAGGTAAAATGGTATAGTTTTAAACCTTATTTAATGAGAATGATTATTTTCTTACTTATTGACATGATTCGATCATAGATATATGATTTTGTTAATGTTTGCGTTTAAAATATATGTCAATTTTTTTTTTTAAATTATATGTTTTATACAAAAGTGAATGTAATAAAAAATATATAGTTTTAATTTTTTTTTTCAATATGTCCTAAAAACATACGTAAAGAAAATTTTAAAATATAATTTGAGGAAGTCCATGTTAACTTAAATGGTATGATGGGTTCATCAATTATTACTTTATATATATATATATTTTAAATTTGATTATTACTTTGAATTGACTTGAATGATTACAATAATAATATAAAGTCTATTATGAGAGCAATTTTATATGGAAAATGTAATGGTACATATACATCCCGCCAAGGATGTGTATCATATGTATCATATCACAAATTGGTGTAACTTAATTTTAAAATTTCATAATATCAATCACAAAATATATAACTTCGTTATAAATTAATGTAATAAAACATATTATAATTAAGTCACAAACTTTTGTTACACGAATTACAAAATTTTAGACATTTTGATACTCAAATTTGTGGTGAGATTATACATTTTGTGATTGACGTTACAAAATTTTGTGATAAAATTACACCAATTATAATAAGGTGCATAAGAGTGTATACAATAGAATTTCCCATTATATATATATATATATATTGTTAAATATGTGAGGATCCAATAAAAAATACTTTTAATTATGATTATCATACTAAAAAATGTCACAAATTTAAATTAGTCAAACTTGATGGGTTTTTAAAATATTGATATGAAATTTTGCCCATGTCACAAATTTAAATTAGTCAAGTTTGAAATTTGTTTTGAAATGATGCATAATTGAATTTTTAAGTCAAATCTACATCATCTTTCTCAAAATTGATCACCTGTCAGCCACCACACTTGGCATTCAACTGCGTGGCTTAAGGCATTGGTTTGCTAAATCGACATACAAGAAGATTGTATCATGGGTTCAAATCCCATTCCCTTCGGCACACGAAAGTGGAACAAGTGGATAAAATTATGTGAGGGAAAGAATTTCTTGGTAAAATTCAGTCTCTCAAAGGACAAAATAATACTACTTAGTAACTAGAGAATCCAGTTTCTCAGAGGACAGAATAGCACTACTTAGTGACTAGGAGCGGAGAGCCTGTTGCGTGTTATTTTTGTTTGCCTAACTTCTTTCTCCACTGGTACCACTATAATAATAATAATAATAACAAAAATGATTCGTAGCTTGAAAGAAATGAGCTCGAATGACCCGAAAATACCTCTCTATCAGTTTCCTCTTCTCTTCTCTCTCATCTCCTCTGTTTCATTCAATTGTACTCATACATACATGAATAGAGTGCAAAAAGTGAAATTGGGACTAGAAAGTAATAGAAATGAGAAGAAGCTCAAGATCTGAATAGAAATTGGGACCACAAAAGAACTTCCTCTCTCTTCTCTCTCTTTCTCTTTCTCTTCTTTGCCTCTGTTTCAGAGATCCAATAGGGAAAAAAAAGTATAAAAAATAAAAAAAAATAATCTGTGGGTTTGGTATTTGATTTGGTTTTGATTTTAGATTTGATTTTGATTTTGTTAAACTATGTGTTTGATTTTTTATTTTAGATTTGATTTTAGATTTTGATTTTGATTTTGTTAAACTGTTGGTTTGGTTTTGGATTTGGCTTTGATTTTAGATGTGATTTTAGATTTAGATTTAGATTTAGATTTTGTTAAACTGCTGTTGAAGAAGAAGAGAAGGGTTTTGTTAAACTTATTTCTCTAATTTTTCTATAGAGAGAACAAAGAAGAGAAGGAAGGAACAAAGACCAAGGAAAGGGAAAAAAAAAAAAAAACCATTTGGACCAAAAGCCATTCGAGCTACCTAGCAGAACTCATAATAACTAATAATAAATAATAAAAAAAAAACACACACACACACACACACAAAGCCTCCATAGCCAATCTGGATCAGTTCTCTCTTTGTATTGTTTTTGTTTCTAGAAAAATATTTTACATGCTATCACACAGAAATTGTTTCGGAAAACAAAAACTAGTTTGCGATTTTGTGAGTGTGAGAAACCCTTGAAACAGAAACTGTGTTGAAACAGAACACAAAAGGAATAGACTACGAAATAAACAAAAATAGAAACTCGTAGACTGTATGAATACACAAAACGAAGACAATCAAGGTTAGTGTTTAACACTACGTTCTTAAATGACATGAATGACTAGAAAAACTGATGATTCAACAAAATTGGACCAATATAACTCAAATGGGTAATTTTATCAACGAAATTGACAAAATTGAAACTCAAAAGACCAAAATGACATGAAACACAAACTTTAAAGCCCATAGGTGTGATTTATCCAAAAAAGAACTATGAACTCTTCTTAAGCAGTGAAGGAAAAATCCAAAACTAGAAAGCTACATACATCAACAAAGAAATTCCTTGTCTTTCTGGTCAACCACTTCACCTGCACAGAGAATGTGCATTACTACTTCTAAATATGTCTAAAAGCATAACAGTCTTTCGACTTGGAGTTGGATCATAGCAGCTAGATAGATTCTGGTTCCTCAACAGATTTCTTGTATTCCGGCTTGAGCTCGTATGACCCTTGATTAGTTCCCTTGTTGTTGTAGACACACAGGTCCTTCAGCAAATCTTTCAGAAATTGCTGCAAAGAGATCAAGTGAAGGCGTAAATTCTCAATCTGTATAGTTGTCAGATCAACACAAATAGCAGCATAATCAAGATAATGCAAAATGCTAGCTCGAATAATTCATTTTCATTTATAAACATTCAAACCTTCCACCTCACAGTATTGTGATGTAGTTTGGAAATCCATATTAAAGCATAGGCTTGTAGTGACACTAATAGAAGCTGCCATCACTATATTTGGGAAAGCTGTCCTCAATTTCACCAATATTGTATATGTATATTTTAAAGGGTAAATTACACTTACACCCCTTAAGATTTGGGTTTAATACATATTACCTCCTAACATTTGGAAAATTACACTGACCCCCTTGTCATTGTAATTATTTAGACAAAATTAACATTAGTATAAAAAAGACATTAAATTCATACACACTCTCTTTTCTTGCTTTGCTTTACTTCTTCTGTTTTTTTTTTATTATTTTATTTTTAAATGTAATTTCCTCTGTTTTTCTATCAGGAGTTGTTGCCTTTTATATAAGCAAGAGGGTTTGTGAAATGAGACTATTAACCACAGGGGTGGTATAATGTTAGGAGGTGGGATGTAATCAGACCAAACCTCAGAAGGTGTCAGTGTAATTTACCCTATTTTAAGTCTACATGCATATACATTCATGGTCCCTCACAAGAACAAAGATTCTAGTATTTAAGGACTTCTAATACCGGACTGGACTATATTTATGCCCTCTCTCATTTTCTGAAAGGAAGCATAACCCGTAACAGCAATTATATCAAACTACAAAGATGCCAAGGAATATATATATATATATATTTGTGATCAGCACTCAAATCCTTGATTCAAACACAACCTTAGAACATTGCACTTGGCTAATGTAAATTTTTTATTGCCAAGGAAAATACATTGGTCAAGTGGGATGTGTCTAAGGTTGTGTTTGAATCAAAGAGTTGAGTGGAGATTTGTGGAGGGAAAGGAAAAGTGAAAAAAAAGTCGGCTTATATTTCTTTCACTTTTCCCTTCCTTTTTTCCTTTCCCTCCACAAATTCTTCCCCAAATACTAGATCCAAACACAGCTTAAAGATAATGTTGATGGAATACAAGTTCTGGTATTAAGACTTGAGAGCATATCGTGCTGTGTTAACAAGTAGTTTTATAGAAAGGACATTAGCAGAATGCTATTGTTCTTATAGCTGTCTAAGATTCAGGAAAAAAAATATCCACAAAAAAAAGAAAAAGAAAAAAGAAAAAGTGATGAAGCAACATACTTCGGGCTGGTCTGTCTCATGGAGCAGTTGTTTCAAAGTCCAATTTGGTTGCCTCTCAAAGAGCTTAAACATAATTTGTTCCATCTCTCCACGGTCCCTTCTCGTTCTTTTCATGTCTGAACTCTTTGCTGGTACTTTCTTCTTATCCTATTAGAAAACAGAGAAGCTATCTTACTTTGACGGTAGATGGTAAAAATTTAGATTTGTTTCCCTCTGCTCCACTCACCCCACCCCCATGTTCAAAGGACCAAAGAGAACCCACAAGAACCACAAAAAGCTAGCAAAATAAGACCAGTGTGAGAAATTTTAAAGGAAGAAAAAACGATAGCAATAAGTACACTGGGCCCAGTAGTCTTTAGACCAATCATCCCTGGCAGGGGTCTCATATGTGTTCCATTATCATTGTCAATCACCTGAAAGAGGATTCAAAAAATAAGGAAAGGAAGAAGAAACCAGACTCCCTATGTTTAGTATGAAAGCAAGAACTTTAAATAATGACACCTGTATCTGCCTAGTTTTGGTCATATATTTGTTTGTTCTTTCACGGCAGAGTTTCCCGTACTCCTCAATGTTTTCATTGTGAGGTTTCATGTCAAATTTGTGAAATATTTTCCCCTCAACAGAAAGTTTTCCTACAAGACAGAAGAAATGTCATCCATATCTGTCGAATTTGTTCAACATACTTAAAAAAAAGACAAACCATCTTAGAGGTATAACCTAATGTCAGGCGCATTTCAGAAAATTAAAAGAAATTGATACAGCACATGGATATCTCAACACATTCAGTCCCGATCTGATTCTGATTGAAGCATCAACAATCTTCAATTTCAATAATTATGAACACCCAACACGAGTGAATGCTATCCATATTCATTGAGTTTGCTAGACAGTAAGTCTAGGAGAGAAACTAGACATCTTGGACACAGTTCATGAAATTATAAAATGAAATGAAATTGGATATGTCCACAATACAAAAAATCTTAACCTGATTATAACTGACCCATCACCGAATCTTCAATTTCATAATTATGGGTACCCAAGACAAGTGATTTACTTGACAGTACTAAAAGAAAAGGTACTGACATGAAATCCTAAACAATTGGAGGAAGAAGTAAACAGTGTAATTTTTACCATGACCAATGTTCAAATCTCAGTGTGGATTATGTGAAGGGTCATTTTTCTCCCCAAATTTTGGTTCTCAAGCACAATGAACATAAATTTAAGATTTGATTCTCTGCATTAAACTTTAAATTTTGTGGATTGATGAATAATTATTTGAAATGGAAAATTGCAAAGGGTTCGAGGCACTTCCCCAAAGATGCGATCTTTCTCTATGAGTGGTAATTTGATAAAGATTCAACATTTAGCCATATAATGAAGCAGCATAACCACTCTCTAATAAGGTTATTACACAAAATATAGTCTCAAATTCCACAGAACTAAAAATCCTTCAAAGAAAAGCAGAGAAGAAATTGTAAAGAGGGATCCTATCAGCACCTCCCAAGTGACAATTTGACCGGCCATGATAGAAGCATTTAATTCATTCATGCCACTGAAAGGAGGCCAAAGGATCTGTAAACTCACCTTGGGTTGACTCAGAAAACACAGACATTGGAATGAAGTCTGTAGACATGTCCATAGAGTAACATTTTGGTACATTTCCAGATTCAGTGCCCGCCAATTCCATGGTGAACTGATCATCATGAAACAATGCATGAAAATCGGAAGAAAAAAAATATTGATTGCAAAGAGGATGGATATGCAAAGAAAAAACTCCAATCCTTCTCGTTGACCTGTAAAGAGTGACAAAATAAACCACAAAAAAAAAAAAAAAGAGGACAGAATATGATTAAGAAATAATATATTTTTTTTCTTTAACAAAACTTAGATAACAGAGAAACTAAGATGTCTCAAATTTATTTTTATGAATTAGAGGGAAAATAGTATAAGATTCACCAAAGCCTCAACTGTTCAGAAACCCAAAGAGGAAAGCCTAGAAAGGCAGACCAAAAGCCTAAAAATAAAATGATTTCAACAACAAATATTTCAACTTAAAGACAGAAACCTCTAATCTCTCAGCAACTCTCCCCTAAGCTGTCCCTCTTTCCAGAAAATGATACCAGATAAGCCCCTGGAAGCTATTCTCCAGACATAAGCAGTTAGCTTAAGCCCGAAACATAAGTCGTCAGTACAAATTCACAAGGGCAACTCCTTAAGAGCACCTTTTGTATGATGGAATGGGCTGGAATGGAATGCCCATTCTAGCTTTGCATTCTGTAACACCCACTTCCCTATTTAACTGTTAATTCTGTGGTTTATCTTCATTGTGTATTTTTATGTGACTTTGATGCTTATCTGTGTGCTAAATATGCGCCATATGTTATGTGCATTATGTTCTTTTTGACAGATACGTTAATTTATGGAAAAGACCTATCTGATTCGTTAAATTGTAAGGGTGCAAAATCAAATAGCCAAATTCACCTTAATTAGATAAAGTAGGGTTAACTTAGGTTATAGTAAGAAATAATTTAATTGAAGTGATTGTAAATTAGTTTTATCTAAACCAAAGTAAATTGAATATTTATATATGTTGAACTCAAGAGAGAGAGGAGGAGAGAGATTTGACCTGGGAGAGAAAGAGAGAATTCTAGAGTCTTAGAGAATAAAGAGAAGAAGAGAAGAAAGAAGGGGGAAAGAAGAGACAGCTTAGGAGCAACTTCACCAATTCAACCCCCAAAAGTGAGAAATTCTTCTCTAAACCCATGAGATTAAGTTAATTCCCACATGTGCTTGTAGGAATTGAGTTGAGTTAGGAATTGAGTAGTGTAGTATGTGTATGTGGATCAAGAATCACTCCAAAGTTTAGCATTTATGGCATATTCATTCTCACTCACTTGATTTTGCATGGATTTTGGGTTGGAGGAACTAATTTCCATAGGTTTTGATGCATAGAACTTCCATTTGCATAACCCTTGTTTTTATTTAGTGAGATGGGTTTTGGTTCAAAGTCATGTTTTTGGTTAGAACTTAGAAGTTGTTTATTTACTATGTTTTAGTAAGTTTTGAGCCTTGTTTTGTGCAAATTTGGGCTTAATTTGTAGGAAGATTGAAGCTCAAAAACAGAGCATGATTTCAGTTCTGGAACACCCAGAACCGCACGTGCAGCAGGGGGGAACAGCACATGCGGGAAGCTGTGGCGCACGTGCAGCGGAGAGGCCCACACATGTGGAAAACAGGGGCAGAGACACCTTACATTCTGAAATAATTGCACCATTTGATGCACGTGCGGTGAGAGTCTTGCACGTGCGGCCAAGGAGCTCCGCACGTGCAGCTGTTTGGCAGACTCCGTGTCAGTTTTCTACTTCATTTCATCTTTCGGGCCTTTGTTAGCATGATTTCCTCATATGTTTGACGATCATGTGCATTACTCGGACATTAAAAAGAATAAGGAACAATTAGACCAACCAATCCATAAGTTATAAAACAACTAGTTGGTTACACGGTGAATGAATGTGTCATGCTTATGTATGTCTATGTAGGTCAAGAGCCGCATCCCAGCTACATGTTTCGTGGAGCCAACTGTGAGTAACACTGTTGTAAAGATATGTTTAACTTAAGTATCTCTTTTCTGCTTTATCTTTTCCTTGTCTTAAACATGCTTATCTTTATGTTTAGTGAACAATGATCCTATGTTCTTACACTGTATTTCGTGGCATCCTTAGCACCTGTTTACATTGTTACAAAGATCTCTATTAGTTTCATTTCGTGGAACTCCTGTTTATTTTATTGATGGCCATCACATCTGATTACCGGTCTTCATGACCGCCTGTTCGGTCTTCAGGACCGCCTAAACTAGTTTGCTCTAGGATATGCCACATAATCATTTATGTTCTTGTATGAAATAAGAATCTGCTAAGTTTATGGTTTTGCTTTTTAGTAAGGACATCATTCGGAACCTCTTTACATTGTTGTTATTCACAGGGCTCTAGCTCACGTTTTGCTATATATATTATGTAGGTGATCTAGTTCAGGAGGGGACTTAGTGGCGGCAATCTTGTCTCAGTTTTGTCAAGCTACCTTTTGTGCCTCTTGGCGAGGTTCCCATTTGTTGAAGCATTGGGTAGCCAGTGAATACCCTTTTGAAAATCACTCACGTGTTATGGTCGGTTGTCGCTAGTGTTATATCCGTGGTTGATAGGAATATCTCCCCTCTTCTAGTTGTATTTTGACAAACTTATGATACCTTGATGTGTATATATATATAAATATCTATAGCAATGCATTTTGTCTCATGTCAGTTCACAGCTCGTTGGACATTTTACTTTCTTATGTCTTAGCTTCCGCTTGCCCCGTTTGTTTGCTTTGTATAGTTAGGCCTTTGGTAATCACGGATTACTGGCCGATTACGATACCAAATTTTTAGGGGGCAGGTTTGGGTCGTTACACATTCCCTTTCTCTTGCTTGGTATGCGCTATCTAGGTGGGAATAGATATTCCATTGGAATAGCTATTCCAACAAAATGTGAGAATACCTATTCCTTCATCTAACCTAAAGAATGGTCATTCCATTAACATCATGAAATCACCATAAAGTTTTATCATTATTATTTTTTTGACACTTAAAAAAAAATATAATCATTTAACTATCACTACCATTCCCTTCTCCTACCACCCTACCACTATCACCACCTCCACTATCACCACCTTATTGCCACCACAACCACCACCTAAGAAGTACAAACACTTCTAAGAATGTGACGCGTCCGTGTCAGACACCGACACTCTTTGGACACTCTTAGGACACATATCCAACACTCTTCAAAATGTGTCATATTTTTTAAATTTTTTTAAAGAGCCGGACACTCTTTGGATACTTAAAGGACACACGTGTCAATCGCTTAAACATGCGTATCTATCGCTTAAATACACATGAAACTAATTATAAGTTTGAACAAAACAACTTACGATAAAATAATAAAACAAAACTCATATAAATTTATAAGAATTAGTATCATATTATATTTTAATGATATATTTATATATATAACATATAATAAATATATAAAATTGTATATTTCATGCGTGTCTCCCATGTGTCGTGTCCTGTATTTTTTTAAAATTAACGTGTCGATGTATCTGTGTTGTATCCGTGTTGTGTCACATGTTTGTAATAATAAAACAAAACCCATATAAATTTATAGGAATTAGTGTCGTATTGTATTTTTTATTATATTTTAATAATATATTTATATATATAGCATATAATAAATATATAAAATTACATATTTCATACATGTTTCCCATGTGTCGTGCCCTGCATTTTTTAAAAATTGACGTGTCAATGTGTCTGCGTCGTATCCGTGTTGTGTCACATGTTTGTATCCATGCTTCTTAGACCACCGCCATAGTTGGCGCTACAACCACCACACCACCATACTACCACCACCGTACTACTAATGTCGCCACTACTACCACCACAACCACTATCACCACATCCACAACCATAAAACCACTATTATCACCATCGTTAGGACCACTACCCTACTACTTGCGCTCCCATTACCACCACTACCTCTGTTGCCACAACCACTACCTTACCACCAGTACTACCACCTTCATAAACATCACATCACCACCATCACCATTGGGAGAACCACCCTTCTACTACTATTGGCTGCCACCGCCACAACCACCACCATTGCAACCACAACACCACCTTACCATCACCACTAATGCCACAACAACCTACCATCACCACTACCACCATCCTACTATCATTGCTATCACCACCACCACTACCACAACTCACACCATCACTTCCACAACTCTCAACATTATCATGATCTATATAAATTTTTAATTTATTTATTACTAGCTTGTTAAAAATAATATTTAAAAAAAAAATTATTTCATTCCATGAGTTTAATAGGCATAACCAAACATGAGAATGAGAATTATCATTTTATTCTTATGTCATTCCATGTTGGCAACCAAACAATGGAATGGGATAGACATTCCATTCCATTCAACCTTATATTCCATTCTCAATCTCATTCCATTTCCACTTCATTTCATTCCATCATACCAAACATGCTTTAAGAACTATAACAACTTTTAAATACTAACACTAGGAATATAGGAAGGCTTGAAAGAGGACTCCAAATACCAATTGGTTGACTGAATGACTATTTCTACCTCTTTTAGTACATGTGGCTTTTGTATTAGAGGTTCTTACACGTACTTCCCAAAGGGTCCCCACAAGTCTATTCACCTTCAACCATTCACAGATTTCCCAAAGGACACCTCTATATTTAGTGAGCCTCCTCTACCTTATTCTCACCAGGTTGCCTCTATTCTCACCTAGCCCATCTTTGTTGGTCTCTTGCTATCTTAGTGCCTACCATACTTCCCAAGGGGCCCCACACAAATCTACTCACCTTCAACCAAGTCTACTCACCTTCAACCATTCACAGAGTTCAACCAACTTTTCGGATAAGTCAAGATCAAACCACGAATGTCCTTAGACATTAATAAAAATCTAATTTAAAAAGCTTCCTAGTAGTCAAGGTTTGCTAGCATGAACTTGAATGAATCAAGTAATCGAAAGTGGATTGACAAGATTCAAATCCCCAATGACAAATATACAGATTCTCAAATCCAGATTAGGGTTCAGTAACCTTGCTGCCTCTTTCTGCGTCTCCTGAAAATTGAATTATAATGAAGTTTTCCATTACTTCATTCCAAAGCCTTCCACTTCAAAGGAACACCCTATAGGAGATAATTCATATGGTAGGTGATTGCTCAATTGAAGTAGCAGACATTATTTCAAAGCTGATGTATTCACCGATGACATATGAAGAATCTTTGTCATCATTAATCAGCAGTCTTTGCTAGATTTCTCATTATTAATCAGCAGTTATTAAATCATCATACTTGAGAAGTCTCATAATCACTATTCATTTACAAACCAACAAAAGGTAATTATAAAAGGGTACTCAATTTGAGAACCACAAATGTATCTACCCCTGAACTTTAGCACTTAGACCATCTCCAGTGGTTCACCAAATGATTCATCAAATTTAAATTTGATATAAAAACTCACTGCTTGCTGCTCCAACCCATCACCAAATCTTTCATCAAATCCAGGATTTCTCAAATCTTTCATCAAAGTGAGCATGGATGTGTCTTTTATCAAATCACTGTTCATAACCGTTTGATTTTCACCACCGGATATCTCCCGGATGACCACTTCAAGGCAAAATTTTGTGAAAAAATTATCCTGGCCGGTCGACCTTCCGGACATCTGCCCGGTCGACCAGTGGTCTGATGAAGCTTTAAACATATCCGTTTGAGCACTTGATATCAAATGGAGCTTTTACTCAAATTTGATGGAAAAAAAAAAAAAAAAAACCGTTGGAGATGCCCTTAGTTGGTGCAAATATACAAAGAAACATCTATAATCTGGTTTCTGGTACTTTTAAATGTTTGGAGTTTTGACAAAATCAGAAAGAAATGCAACTGAACAACTCACTCACCATTTAACACCCTACTTTGTCCCTGCAATGTGTTTTGGATGCATGAGTTCTAATGGGGAAAAAAAAAAAAAAAAAAGACTGCTAATTGACCACAAGAGAGCTTCAACCCTGCCTCAGCCTCATCAATTACAATCGAGAAAACAACTAATGTGATTCCAATTAGAGCACATTCCACCATACTCGCTAATTAGGTTGTTTCTTTTCTCTTTATTCTCTTGAAAAATTAAAAGGAAATTTTATCAGTGAACAAATATTTTTGGAGGGGAATTATAGCACAGTGGGAATAAAAAAAAAATTACAAAAAACATGTGAAATGCTGTGGGGGGTGCAATGCACCCCCCATATTTGTGTAATAAAAAAAAATGGATGTAATTCCCCCTATTTTTTTTGATAAGTCTATCAAAGAAAATATATCATAAGCAAAAACGTTTCATTGCACTACACCCTTTGCGTAATTAAATTTTAATATAACTCGGCACAAGTTGTTCACATTGATTCAAAAACCAATCTGTTCTGGTAAGTTTGTTTAGCATGAAAGAGTAGGAAACTACAACAAAATTAATTTTATCTGTACAACACATATTAGCAATGGTAGTTTTTAATTTCTTGCACAAAAAATAAAAAATAAAATAATAATTGTAATAATAATAAAACAAAATTTGTCCATGCAAGGGGTTACCTATAATTAAAATTATAAAAAAATTCTCTATCTTTTTCCTGCAAAAATTTCATCCTAATAAAATGTTTACAAGAAAATATATTTTCCTCTCCTTCCTTTTCTTTCACATTCAAACAAATTTTCTTTCTAATCAAACAGAGCCTAAAACAAAGAAACAGCTTGACAACCATTACAACAGAACAAACCTCTCATTCCAACAAACAGTCTAAAAACCAACTGAATATATTAATAAATATACGCATTCAAACACATAAAAAAAAAAAAAAAACAAAGATTGAGATTCAAAAGAAAGAGCATGCAAAAACAGAACAGCATTGAAAACCCTAGAAACGGAGGGAAAAGAGGGAGTACCTGACGAGAAGAGGAGTCGTCATTGGAGCGGAGGGGGTCGATGGAGACAACGACCTTGGCGACGGGGCGAGAGGAGTCGAAGGCGTCGGAGGAGGGAGGAAGGCATTGCAAGGAACGAGAGACTACGGGAGGGCATTTCATCAGCCACACCGCTCTCTCTGCTTTGCTCGTCTCTAACTGTCCACTGTTGCTGTTGTTTTTGGTGGTGGTGGAGTTGCTCTGGTCGTCCATGGAGGTAGAGAGAGAGAGAGAGAGTCAGAGTCAAGAAAGAGAAAGAAACGGTTTTTCGAGATTCTCTGTAACGAACGAACAGCTGATTGTACATTTTTACTGGGGAGAAGGAGGCCCTCCTTTTTAGGAAAATGCTATCAACCTAAATAACTTGTAAAATTTCTTCTCAAATTTTTTACACGTTTGATGTGAAAATTTTGATAAAAATTTTAATAAATTATTTTAAAATATCTAACATAACACTTTTTATAGCTGTCCAACCTCGCCATTACTTCTTTACTTCTTTATTTATTTATGTATTTTTTAAATTATAAAAAATTCAATTAAAATAAAGAGATTTTTTTTTTAAGGTTCTTCGTATTAAGATTTTATAACATAAAAGACATTTAATATTTTTAAAATGTCTGAGGTCCCTCAAGTTGATCTAGAGAAAATTAGTTCAGAGAAAATTGATCCAGAGAAATTTCATCCAGAAAAATTCTGGATTTCTAAAGAATTTCTCTGGGTTCAACCCAGAGAAAATTTAAATTTCTCTGGGTTCAGTTTGACCAATTTTCAACCCAGAGAAAATTAACTTCACCAATTTTACTCAGTTAAAGGCAGAGAAATTAAAATTTCTCTGGAGAGATAATGTTGTGGAAAGGCAGAGAAATTTCTTTGGAGAGTAGGAAGTATATGAAAGGCAAAGATATTTAAAATTTCTCTGAAGAGCCCATGAAAGGCTAGGGAGGCCAGAGAAATTTAAAATTTCTCTAGATAGCATTGTTCTTTTTTCTTTGTCTGTTTGGGGTCCAAGAAAATTACACTGCCTCGCAATCACCGCTATATCTTTACTCTCTCTCAATCTACTCTTGTTTTCTTTGGAGGAGACTATTATTGTTTCCAGGAAAGAAGACCCAAGTGTTTCCTTCAATCTATACATACATACATACATATAGACATTTATACATCTATATACAAACACCACTTCATACTTTTTTTTTTTTAAGGTAAGTGCATTATATTAACCTATATATTGAATATTGATATTGATCGTTTGCCCTACTTCTACTTCTAATTTGATGAATCCAACTTTCTGTGTTTTTGCTCTGCAGTTCAGTCTCAGATAATACTTCTTACAAATCAAATCAAATCAATATATATATGATGGTGGGTTTGGTTTTTGACTCTGGTGTGGTTAGTTCGAACCAAGAATGTCACTGGTTGTCTGCCTTTACCTTGGGAATTGATTGCTTCTGAGAGTGGTTTCTCTCACTGTTTCGAGGCGACGATCTCCAACCACTGTCGAAGCTTCTTCAGAGCGTTGATCCCCCGATCCCATCACATCTCCTCCTCTTCCTTCGTCCTCATTCTCTGTCACCACTACACTCCCATCGCTGTTGATCTGTTCGAACCGTCGAGACAAGGGACGCAGAAGCAGAATCGCCTCTTTGGGAACAACATTCGGCCATTTCTTCATTTAGTTCTAAGAGTCAAATTTCTCTGATATATGTTTAGGGACCTTAGATATCAAAAAATAATTTTGTGGATCTCTTTCATTACGAAAAGTGGGAGAGGGATCCTAGACTAATTTTTCCTAAAATAAATAGTGCGTGGCATTTTACATTTACAAAAGTAAATAAGTGTTACTGTTTTCACTTTTAGCCATATAGAATTAAATTATAAAAAAAAAAATATATCGAAATCTGTCATCCGAAAAAATGATGCGACAGGGCTAAAAAATGGCACAAAGAAAAGTAACTTTTTTTTTTTTTTGGTAATAATTTTAAATACTTATTTTTTTATTTTTATTGTTTGTATTATTTAGAAAAGTACTCCTTTTTATTTATTTATTTTATATATTCTTAATTTTTAGTATGTCTTTTATGTTTCAACAATTTTCCTAAAGAGCAATGATATATTTGTTAATTTTAGAGCTTTAATTAAGCTTTAATAATGTGGCAAAGAATACAAAAAAAAAAAAGGTTAAAACATTACATTACAGTGAGACTCACTTCCATTCGAGCTTATTAAAACTCCTTTATTAGAGTTCCCAATCATTATGCTTTCCAAAATTAAGATTCAAACTAGAATAATGCTATATGTACCCACTAATCAGTGTATCAATTGATGATATAATATAATTTAAGAGATTTTTGAAATTTATAATGTGATTAATAAGTAAGGTCAATAATAATGTCATAACTAATATTAGTATACTAATTAGTACATGTAACATCACCGTTCTAACCGTTACACTTGTAGATAATATTAAATTTTAAGTCCTTTATTTTACATTTGAACAATTATACTTTAATGAGCTTGCAAATACTCTTAATTTCTTGGTCCTTTATATTTTAACAATTCACCAAATTTCTAGATATTCTTAACTTCTTGACTTTATTAATTATTATTAAGAGGAAAAAAATAAATGTTACCCTTTTTCCCACAAATTATTTTAGGTAGGAGAATTATAATCAATTCATCTTTTTATTCAATCCAAAATTTTACGAATAAATTTTAAATATGCAATAATCCACACATCATTAAGCTCAAATGTTTTGTGCCCGTGAAAATCAAACATAGACCTTCACAAAATTATCCCATAATAAAACACCAATATTCATCCACTTAACCATTGTGCCACGTTAAATTATAGAGATATATATATATATATATATAATCTAATATCTGGACCCAACTTATATACACCTCAACCAATCTAGGAATATTGAAATTAACAACTAGAAAAACTTCTAGTGTTCCATTAAGGTGACTCGAACTTGAAATCTTAAATTTTATTCTCAAATTTTTATTGCTCAGTCAACCCTTAGTTAAAACTTCCACCATATATAAATGGTGGATTGATAAAAATGCACCAATTGATATACTGTCTTAACCTCATTTTCAAATCCACCACAGCAATACGGATTGGATAAATATGCAAAATAAATAAAAACTTATGCCAAAAATGCTTGTGCATTTATATTTGACGCAGTCAGTCTCATCGATGACTTTTGTTAATAGGGAAGCCATAGCCAAAACCAAAGTCTGGTGTAAGCGAAAATAGAGGACTCCCAAAAACCTTTACATTACCCATCTTTCTGAATTCAAAAACTGCTACTGAATCATTGTTTGTTCTCCCACAATGGAATTTTGCTTCCTTTCTGCTTGAAGTGACCGGCACAGTGATTCGAGCTTTTCCTTCTGATTCCTAGTTTTCTCCAGTTGTTTCTTCAAGTGTTCGCACTGTTCAGTCAAACAAAGATTCTAAATGCTGTTTACTCTTTGTAATACAGAACAAATCAGTTCAAAACTCTTAGCATTGATAAATTAAAATCGATGTCAACCAACCGCTTAAGAAGCATAGACAAGTGACACGACACAAACACGGGTACATGCAAAATTTCAAAATATATATAATTTTATATATTTATTATATATATATATATATGATACTCCGGTGAAAGAAAAAAAAATTGGGACACTTAGACCAACATGTCCGACAGGTGTTGAACACCACCATGTGACCTCTGGAGAAGTGTCCATGCTTCATAGCATAATGGGTTAATCAATAGTTGGAAATATTGTGAGCGAGTATTTGGGGGGAAATGCAATAACTGAGTAGTGGTCATTCCAGAGCCTTAACAGGCAGCAACAGATGTCCCACCCACAGAAGACCATACCCACAGTAAATTGAAACATGCTCTATCCTCAGAAAATGGCAGCAACATTAGATATTCAGATTTGTGTTCAATTGTGTCTAACAGATAGCATTTTGAAGAGAACAGAAAAACAGAGCAGATGATCAACAAGTAAAAGGGGATAGCAAAAAAAAAAACCCAGCCCTGGTACCAGGAAGTCAAGTGTAGTGAATTCACAAGGGTAAGATGTTTTCTATGTTGTTTAGACTGATTAGGATATATCCCCAAAAAGTCTGGGAACTTCTCTATTTCCACATTATCTCAGTTCACACACTTAATTTCCAAATTTTTGGTTCAAAAGTTAATTTTTGAACAAAATTTATTTGTTTGGAAGTTGATTTCCGAACCAACGACTTTTGTTCAAAAATCAACTTCTGAACCACTGATACAGCTGAACCAAATAATTTTGTTCCAAAGTTGATTTCTGAACCAAAAGGATGTATGCACTGAGAGGAAATCATGTGCAGAAATAGAATCTCCTACAAAGTCGGTGTTTTTGTGGAAAATTTTCATATATAATCTAAACTTGCATTATCTACCAATGAAGATGTAGATGAAGAAGAGTAACTTCATTTTTTTGATAAGTGAGAATAGCTACATTTTTAACCAACCATATGTTGCAGCATTGTTTGACAGTTTTGCAAGAGATGCAAGAATCAAATACTAAGCCTGCGTTTGGTTGTGTTTTGTAATTGTGATTTGAGAGTATGAGTTGTATTTTGAGTTTGTGGGTTGTAGAATTATGATTTGAGTGTAGAAAATTTGTTTGGTTATGGTTTTTAAATGGAGTGTTGAATTGTGTTTTAAAGATATATTTTGAATTAAGTTTTGAAAGCTTGATGTGACATGTGAAAGGTGAAAATTTGTTTGGTGATGTGTTTTGAAAATAGTTTTCAAAACTTAATTCAACCAATAATTTATCATCAAACACACAACTCATATATCGATATCCATATCAGTGTTTTAAAAAGCGCGCTTAGGTGCGCGCCTAAGCTCAAGGCGAGGCAAGGCGCAGCTTCGCGCCTCAGTCATGGTGAGGCGAGGCGCAGCAGGTGAAGCGCTGCCTAGGCGATGAGGCGAGCGCCTTGTGCGCCTCGGCTTTCTTCCACTCCCAGGTTCTGCTCTCTTCTCCTCTTCTTCTCCTCTTCTCTTCTCTGCTTCGTCTTCTCTTTCCTTCTTTCTATCTTCTTCTCGCTCCTGCTTCACGATCGCTCTCTCTCTTCTGCTTCGTTTCTGTTTCACGATCGCGAGCTCTCTCTCCCTCGCCTTCTCTCTCGCGATCGCGATCTCTCTCTCTGTCTCGCGATCTATCTCTCCCTCTGTATTCATATATATATATATATAATATTATATAATACCGATTATATAATACGATTATATAATATATAATATATAAAATATAATTGATTATAATATATAAAATATAATTAATTTATATATATAATATTATACCATACCTATTATGTAATATATAATATACTTATAGATAATATGTAAAATAATAATTAAATAAATTAATTATATATATATATATTAAAAATTAATATTTTGCTTAATAGATAATAAATAAATAATAGATAATAAATAAATTAAATAATATATATATATATTAAAAAATTAATTATTATTTTTTCTTATTAAAAAAATTAATAATATACATATTAAATATTTGTTTATATTGGAAATTGTGCTTTATTAATATTTTGCTTAACGTCTATAACTTGCGCCTCGCCTCGCGCCTCGGGGCTTAGGCTCCAGGTGACCTTGGCGCCTCGATGCGCCTAGGGCTTTTTAAAACACTGATCCATATTTTTTATCAACAATAATAACCAAACTATTTTTAAAATACTGAAATTAAAAATTGATTTTTTTTTTCAATTAATTTTTTTTCAGTAATTTTTTTTGAATAATTTTTTCATTTTAAAATAAATCTATGTCAATTATTTTGTGTTAATTAAATTTTCTATCAATTCATTTTTTACGCCTATACAAACATCTTCTACAATACGTTTTTTTATTTTTTTAATTTGTTAAAGTCAACAACTTTTGAGAATACATATTAATAAAAATTAACATAAATACACTAAGTGTAATATTTTAAAATACAAATTATAACGTAAACCTTACAAAACATTATTATTTTTTTTTCTCATTTATTACACGTTATTAATTTAGTAATTCAGTATACGGATGTAATATTATTACAAATTATTAATATTATGCAAAAATAATAGATAACAAATAAAAAGAAAAAAATAAAAATAAAAAACAACCTGAACCTTCTGAACCTTAAGCTTATGAACCTTAAGCTGGAAGTCGATAGGGACTACCGGGGGGTCTATCGGCCGGACATCCGGCCGGTCATCCCACCTCACACCACCCTCAGTTTCCTATAAGATAGTTGAAGCTTCCATGGCTGATGTTTGATACAGAGAAGAAATATGAGATTCACGAGAAATTTTCAGATATGACGGAGAAGACATGGAAGTTTTTCAGATCAAAAGAGAAAAAAAGACGAGGGTCACGGGAAATTTTCAAAGACGACGGAGAAGAAAGGGGAAGCTTTTCAGAGCGAAAGAGGAAGAAGACAGACACGTTAAAAGCGGAGAAATGAACTACGAGATGCCAAACGAATTTTCAAACCGTAATTTGAATTAACACGCAGAATCATATTTTGAGTGTCCTATCCAAACATCAAGCGGGAATTCACCTGTTGAAAGTTAATTTGAAAATACAACCAAACACAGCCTAAAAGATCATAAACAGCATAAAGATATCCTTGTAGAGGGCGATTCGATAATTTAAATAAATAAATAAAAGAAAAGAAAATTGTCCGATTTCTATATGGAAAACCATACCTCCTTGACAAGTTCTACCGGAGTAATGTCTGATTTCTCACATTTGCTCTTCAGGAAGGTGTTCTCCTTTTCGAGTTCCTTTATGGATTTCGCCATCTAGGTTTACATACATCACAAGCAGAATTGCAAGTTACTTCTATAAATGCATCTTGCTGCAAATATACAACAATCAAGAAAACGAATGCAAGTAAAATGGAAACCTCAAAAGGAATAATGTACCTTGTCAATCTCTTGCTTGAATGTTTCAAAGACCTCATTACTTTTTACCAGAGCATCCTGCAAAGATACAATTACACACGAGATGTGACACAGTAGTATAGGATAGGCTCCACTATTGCTCAGATAAGACATAGCAATGGTAGTTGGTGCAGGAACTTGTGAACCAACAGAGTTTCTTTCAGTTCAAGCCTCACAGGTTATCGGTAAACCTAAAGAACTGAGCCAAGTTGCATCCTTATAGTGATTGTGATTTGAACTATCAGAAACCTTCTATGACAACTAAAAAAAGTTCATTACACAAGAAGAAATTTATACCCTAACCTCTCACCTATGACAATTAAGGCCTCTTAAAGCATTACCATACCACTCTTCCAATGAGTAATAGGTGCTACATTCGATTGAATTTGGTGTATTTAATAATAATGAGTATGTGCGCATCTGGCAGAGTGTGCAACTTATACGTATTTCTGGCTCAAGGGCCACCTAATTGTATATGGGATTGTACTTTAAAATTTGTTTACATTTCCTCATGGTAACTGATCTTATTCATGATGACTTCAAAGATGTTTGTATAGCCCCATTCTTAATAAACAATATGTAAATTTACACTCAAAACTTCCAGTAAACCTTCCATATCTCCTGTCCCGACAGATCCACAAATCTCATTCTTTCTCAAACATTCTTCCAGCCAAACTTCCCAACCTTTTGTTCCACTAACTCCTAATTCCCTTTCTCTAAATCTTTTGGTTTGGTTTTGTAAATCTTCAAGGTATATCCTGCACGAAACTTTCTTTTAAACCAATAACTCCATTTCTAGATGTTAAATTTCTAGAATTAACCGGATTAGAAGTTATTTCGTCCTTCCTATGTTTAATTATTTTCAGATTTAGATGAAACATTCTACAAAACAATGCTATGAGAATATATATATATATAATTCATGGAATGAAATTAACCTGGAATTGTTGGAATTTTTCTCCATCAGCCGTTAACTGTAAGCGCAAATTCTTTTCAGTTGCCAATAATTGTGACACCTGTTCTGCATATAACATCATCTGGGACTGTTCCTGGAGCAATTTCTCCCCTTGTTGCTGAATTTTCAAATCAGCAAGCTGGAGTTCCAGTGTTTTCTGCTTCAACTACACATACAAGTTCGTAAATGAAAATGAATCGAGACCCTTGCAAAGAATGCATCTTAAGCAACCCCAAAAACCTACAAAATGCATTATAAACATGTGAAGAATGAAGTTACCTTCTGTTCATATTGCTGTTCGGAAAGAGCATACTGATCAGCAAGCTGCTTCAAATTGCTTCTTAACCTGAACTTGAAGAATTTGCGTATTATTCAGCATACTCAAGATGGTACCTTATAGAGGTATGATCAAAACTGAGAGGAAACAGGCAATATGTAACCTCATAAAGGTGACTTCAGAGAGAGAGAGAGAGATGGATGACCAATAAATCTCCTTGATCCAATTAAGCCCAGAAGCTATGAAGCATAGGTACGCCGAAAATATTTCCATATGAGTACCAGATACTTACCCAGTATCGGTATGCATACTGGGTATGCAAAATATGTATCCAATATGCAATACTTTGGGTATGCCTCAGGGTATGGCATGGCTACAAGAGCAGGTACGTCATGGGCATGGCTCGGGTACAGGAGGGGTACATTTTGGGTATGGTTGCAGGTACTTCGGGGCATAAATGTATATATTTTTTTTTAAACATATGGGTACTGAACAATTATATTGTGCCCATCTTTACAAATTTTAAAAATATAAAGTATTTTGCAATTACAAAAAATAACATATAGGGTTTTTTTTTTCAACCATTACAAAAATACTTTAATTACTTTTTCCATTTGATCTTTTAATTGCTATTTATCATGTACTACTACAAATTATAAAAAATATATTTTTGTGAACATACTCAGCACCATACCCGTAGCTTACTTTTTTTTAGAATTTGCCATATCGGCTTATCCATAACGTACTTGTTCCTGCATCTGTACCCATGCTTCCCTAGCCCGGAAGGATTGATGGTATTGGAATAAATAACATCCCAACTTGAAACCAATTACATGGGAAAACAAAGAAAAAATTGCATATGCTTCAAAATTGCATATGCTTCATATCTATTAGGCTGGCTAGCAAATGAAGCTCAATAAGACCGAATCAGTAAGCATCATCTCTTCCCACGTAAAATCCTTTTTGTTCCAAATTAACAATTGAACAGCAATCCATATCACTCATCGGTCATTCTCATTGAATTCTACATCAGATACTGCCTCAGTCTCTTTGTATATACCAAATGAGGCTTTTATAGAATTAGGAATGCAAGCAAAAGTAATGCAGCCAATTCAAGTTGTTTGTACATACCAAATGGAGCTCTATAGCATTACGAATGCAAGCTACAGTAATGCAGCAAATTCAAGATGCCTAGGATCGCAAAATAAATCCCTTGCAACTAAATGAAGAGCAATGTAACTTCTTGTTAGTGTAGGGAAAAAATTGTTTGAAACAAAGCCGATGCCATTGACGAAAGAGAGATAACATCACAAAACAATCTTTAGGGCCATGAAGATCTATTGTCCATTCAAATCCACTTTATGCATGTTACCCGTAATGTATCACTATAATTTCTGATATATTAACGTTATCACGGTTCATGAAAAGAACAATAAAATAATTCCTCAATTCTCATGGGTTTCCATAATCTTACATCTCATTCTCCTTCAATTGAGACATAGAATCACCTTTTTGCTCTTCCAGCTTATTGCTTACTTCCTGCCACAAAAATAAATTTTAAAACAATTGAAAATGTAATAAACCACATGCAAATTACACGCGCGCGCACACACAAAAAAACCAAAAAAACAAAAAAAAAAAACAAAAAGGAAGGCGGCATTGATCCATGAAATAATATAGAAAGAAACATTAAATGATCACTAATAGTGCAAAACAAAACATGATGAATCACAGGGAAAGAGTGGGCTTCTGTATGGGGCTTAGCGTTTCTTGTATTCTTTATTTTTCATTTCTTCTCTAGAAGGATGCCGTGATCTTCAGGTCATCCATATTCATCAAAGATGGCCCGACGCAGCCCCAGGGTTGCATATACTATGAAGAACTTCATGCGAGTTAAGACCACCAATCAATTACACAAAGCATAAATACCAAACAGAAGATTAAATATATTCCAATAGACATGATTAACAGGCAAAGATACATTAAGGATAACTGAGAACCAGATCAACTTCAAATCAAACCCAAAAAGTCCACCAAGCACAACAAAAAGTTATGAGCTTCAACCAAAAGGCATTCATAAGTAAGACAGGTTCTAAAATCTGAGTATAAAAACCTAGAATAAACCATGTTATTGTTAAATCATCAAATTTTCTAAAAGCCTTAGCTGTTAGGAGATGGGCCCAACAATGTATATCAAGCTATCCAACACCCTCCCTCACGTGCAACCTCATCTTGCACGTGGAGAGACAAACAAATAACCAAATAGAAGGAGAAGCAAACAACCAAACAGAGAGACAGAAACTAAATGGGAACGGGGACAGAATACCAACTACCAACGGAGAGACTTGAACCTAAGACCTCTCCCAACTAGAGCTCTGATACCATGTTAAGTCACCAATTTTTCTAAAAGCTTAAGTTGTTAGGAAATGGGCCCAACAATGTGTATCAAGCTATCTAACAGTTATTAACCCAATTTAGGCATCTAGTAATCTTTGAAATTGAGAAAAGTATTTTCCTTTTGGCCTTTCCAACTATTGTAGATTTATTAAAAACAAACAAATAAATGAAATGGTGATACGGACTTATTGGACAAGGAAGAAGAATGCTAACGGTACACAAGGGGGAAAGGGTGTTTCCTACAACTAAGAGAAGGATGTGATGTGAGGTAGAGACAGCTCCAACAACCTCACATCCTTTCTTCAGCTCACTACAGCATATCCGACGTTCTCATGGTAAACAAAAGTTACAGAACACACACATCTACCATGCTATTGCAAGATTCTCAAAGAAAAAAGGAAAATCATGGACACCTTAATTGCATCGCGGAACTTGCTTGATAGATCTAATCTCAAGTTTTGCCCCTCCATTGATACCCGCTTGCATTCATCCTGCCAAACAACGAGCAAGACATCACTAACTCTACCAAGAATAACTGAAAGCAAAGAGAAACTATGAATAGTCATATTACGTTTTAATTTTTTAATCTACCAAGGTAAATTGTGATGTGGATCAAATAGCAAACACATTAATAATTTCACTGCAATTGTTCAATAAATTCCAAAAAACTGAATCACAAACCATCAACCATAAGGATATGCCAAAAATGACATGATCTAGAATTTTAAAAACTTTTCTAAGTAATGAGTGTGCAAATAAGCCAAAAATGGCTATTGATGATTTCATTAAACAGAATATGAGTGCACACAATAGCCCAAAATAGTGTCATAAAAAAGTGACCAAACAACAACCAAACTAGACTCTTCAACACAGAATATACTTCTTTTTTATGGCTTTCTTTTTTGACTAGTTACATCCATAGATTTCACATTCAACCATCAAACAGTTTTTAACCCTTGAGATGTTATGGATAAGACAAGTAACCAAGGTCTACGGAAAAAGTAACCAATTTCAAGGACATAAATCAAGCTATGTTTCACCTTCTCTGGCAGTCAGTGTTCTCCACTAGCTATATCCCAACATCACTTGGTGGAAAAATTCATTTAAATTTGTATGGGAAAAAAAAACTTTTTGGTGGTTTCTTTTTTGACAGGCTTTCTTTTTGGACGAAGGGAGGGGTTACCATAACTCTGCAAACATTATTTATTTATCCCAAATGGCTGACATAATCTGATCATCTGCAGGAGGGAAGAAATATATAAATGAAACATTACTACATGATCAGTTGAAGCAGCCGTGGCTGAAAGAAAAGGTATACCATACCATTAGCATTTTGTTCTGACGTTGTAACTCCCGGCACAATGACTCGAGTTTATCTCGAACAGTGATGGCTATAGAAAAGGGTAATTTGTATGTTAAAAGAAATTAGTAAATAAAAAAACAAAAGATTTTTGTTTTTTATTTATCAGCAAAGTCCAAAAAATTATTGGAAAAGGATGAATCTAGCTCCTGAGAAATCAAGATAAAATGTAGAGAAATTTTATTGAATGTGAATGTGTCAAATACAAAAATAAGCTAACTTATCATCTTGGAAATTTGCATCCTAGAGTTGTTTCAGACTTCCAGTAAGGTTAAAGTGCGTACTGATAACATGTGCTAAAATTCTCAAGAATAATATATCAACATTTCCAGACAAATCCAACATTTTACTCAAGTTCTTAAGTAACAACCTATTGGTTGAATTTGACACAACTTAAATATTCCATCTATCCAGCAGTGAATCAAAGAAACTTTTCCAATGACTGAAACTCATAATGCGTATCTATGTACAACTTATCAAAAATTAGCTGGTCAAGCAAATAAAAAGAAGAGCTTTCCCCAACAGTCAGCAAAGCATCAATCAACCTATGAGGTATGTGAAGCAACCAAATCTTCTTGTGTCCTCTTGTCACTAAACCTATGAGGTATTTGAAGCAAATTCTCTGCTTTAGGTGAACTGAAAGGACAAAGTCCTGTGCATGTATCCAGTGCATCAGAGCTTCATAACATGCCCAATGTTCAGCATATATTGCATGTTTCCACGACGATAAATTAGTTTTTGATGAACAATAAAAATGGATTAGAAAACATACCAAGGGGGCACCACCCTTACACGAGAGAGGGAGGGGGGGGAGGGGAGAGAGAGAGAGAAGGGACACACAAAAAAAAAGATTGACCCAACGAGAAGTGAAGTACATGGACAACAAATAACAAAGCCTCTATTTCTCAATTTTCCTCAATCCACACTTCTGTATAACTTCAATTCTTTGCACCAGCTTCACAAAAGCATCTTCCTCAGAAACTGTCATAGGAAACCTGAGTACCCTAGTAGGTTACTAGGTTCCACCCCTCCCCCTCACCACTCGATTCAAATGGTACCACCCTCAGAACTTTCATGATAGTGATTGATTAACAAAATTATTTTATTGATGTACTAAAAAGTCTTTCTTCAGAAAAATAAACAATTTAGTAACAAATATTGGATGCAAAAATGTAGTATAATGGTAAGTGGCATCTAAAGAAATGAACTCTTTAACTTCTCTTGAATGTAGATGCTAACATCTTCTGGGGATGAATTAAAATGAATGGCAAAATCATTAATCAAAATGAATGGCATACATGACTACAAACAGAAGCCTTCCATCAATAAAGTTGCTCTTGTTATTCTTACCGCAGATGCAGCTTGACAATAATATCATATAGACATACAAGACAAACGGCTACTATAAACCAAATGACTGTCTTGGTGTTAACAAACTTTCAGAACTATTAGCATGTATATCATTGAAAGAAACGAAAGGTGTGAATTCATAACCACATAAACAAGTTTAGCAGATAACCAACAAAATGTCTGGAGTAAGTGCAAGCATTATTCATTGAACAAGAGGCCAGTAGCCTACAGAATTCTTGATAAAATAAGCCACCTGTATCTCTTTCCGCAAGAACTTGTTGATATTTCAAAGTGAACTCTAGAAACTCCTCCTCAGATTTAAAGGTACGCTTTGTGTTCTTACGTTTTACTTTGGAGGTTTCCTGACATAGAAATATTCCATAAAAAATATTTAACAAGTACAGCAAACTATCTCTTGATAGTTAGATAAGGAGTCAGCAGAAAACAACATATAAAACATATCACAAAATACATTCAAAATTTCCAAGTCATGATAGACAACTGGAGAATAGCATAACAGATGATGAAAAGACCAAAATCAATAATAGATGAGATTCCAATAAGAGAACTTGAAAAAGCCATAAAATTACAACTATAACAACAACGAATATCGCACAAAAAAATTGACTATGTACATTGAAATTGGGCAATTGGTGGCAGAAAAGAAAACAAATGAAACTAGATCACCAATAAAGCCAACTTCTGTGAGACAGAATAACAGATTTATCAATCATCCTTAACAAAACAACCATAGTCAGATAAGATGCTTAGCTAGCAAGTGGAAACTTGCTTCTCAATCTATGAGAGTGGTAGGCATCATGCATCTGCAAGATCCAATAACTATCTTCAATTCATAGGTATTTAACTAACAACATGCTGACTTCATGGTCTAGCCTAAGGAAACATGAGGTGAGATTTTGAAAATAGATTTCAAGTCGAGTGCCAATTAGCATCAATTATTTTTCAGTTAAACACACTGACAGGAGGAATCTTTTAATCCAAGCTAATTTAATTCAAATTAATTCCAAGTTATTTTAGCAGAATATAATACACAGAAAAATAAAGCAATCAATCATAGAGAGGCAACAACTCAGAGAACATTGTTTTTGAATGTTTTTGTTTGCTCTGTGAACATTGTAGGAAAGAATGCTCCGGGTTTTTAGGAGTTAATTATGTTACCTGTAACGACGACAATTGGATCTCACTAGCGAATTATGTTCCTCGGTGGTCGGTCTTTTGAATTGGAAGAGTCGTCGGTAGATTCGATTGTGCGTCGTAGTTTATTGATCGTCGGGTGGGGATAGGGGCTCAAACAGGCGGTAGTGCTGGTTGGTCATGAAGCGAGATGGATTGTGGACAAATTGCGGGTGGCATCACGGGAACCAGAAGGTCTTGATTTCTAGGTCATCTTCATGGGGGCAGTCATAGTGTAGCAGTTTGGGTTCGAGGGAAGGAAGATGGTCTTTCTTTGTTTCAAATAGTGGTGACGGTGAGGAGCCGTCGGGAACAAATTTTCATTCGATTGTCGGAATTTTGTGGTGCGTGGGGGGATGTGGCTTTGGTTATTGAAGGGTTTGGGTTAGGGAATGGATGTGTGAGGCGCACTGGAGACTGAAGGGGAAGGTGTTACCCATGTCTGGGCCAGGAGTGGTGCCAAATCGTGGTGTGGGTGGAGGAGTGAAGGCAGTTCACACGACGACGATAGCAGATTGGTTTCGTTGGTTAGATTGATCACTGGTGGGTCAATTTCGGGAACTGGGTGGCAAAGGGACCAGCCTCGTGGCTATCTCAGACAGGGTTAGTCGGTGGTGGAAGCTCTTGGGGAAGGTGGAGGTGCGACCAATCGGTGATCAGGCTTTCTTGTTTGTTTTGCCAACTAGAGGTGAGGCAGAGGAGTTATTACGGCGGCAATGGACTATCGGTGGTCGTGATCTGATTTTGGAATGGTGGACACCTCTGGTGCGATGTGTTTCGGGCAATCCGATGTCGTCAGGAAAGGGGGTCTGGATCTGAGTGGTGGGATTGTCTATTCATCTTCGTGGGGAGGAGGTTTTCCGTCAAATTGGCGATTAATGTGGTGGCTTTGTGGAGGCCGACAAGTCACTGGTGGATTTGGGCTCTATTCGACTGTGTGTTAGGGTTTCGAAGAACACACCATTGCGAATTTCCATCCGATGGGAGTCATGGAACTATTCGTTGCCGGTTTGGGTGGAGAAAGGTTCGACGGTGGAGCTAGTGGTGCCGCCGGTTGTGGCAGGTGCGGATCTTCGATTGGGAAAGGAAAGCCGTGAGTCACGGAGATCGAGTCGAAGAATCCCGAAGATTTTGGGGGTGAAGGAATATCTGCAGAAATTTGAGGGGAAGTATGTATATCGGGGCTGTTATTTTCAGCCTCCAGTTTCGTTAGGCCACAAAGTGGGCTTAGAAGGGGGTTTTAAGGCCACTCAAGTGGGCCATGCTAAGGCCCAAAAGTTTATTCCAGAGGGCCAGCACTGGCGAGCTAATACAACAAAAAAACCAACTTTGGGCTTGGACTGTGCGATGGGTCAATTGGGGCAAGGGCTTGACAAACCCAATCTAGAGGGATGTGGTTCAAGCCAACCCAGTCAAACCAACCCAAAGCTTAGTCGAGTTTTCACTTTGCTTCGAGCTGGGGTGCTAGCGACGGAAATGGGTGCTCAGGGGAGGAACGCCGACGGTCGACCAGGGGGCGCACAGTAGTCCATTTTCTCTGCTGATGCTGTTTCTCCCCTCACATCATTCTGGCTCCATGGTAAATGAGCAATGCTATGACGAGACGGGTACTCAGGGTACTTGTCAGGTGGAGGCGCTGCCTAACGACGCTCATTGGGCTGATTTGGCAAATGAGATGGCCTTGGTGGTCCGACCTGACGTCGTCGTTATTGGGGCAAATGGGGAGGATGTTGTGGCTGAGGGTGGTGACTCACTATCAGAAACTGAGTTTCAGGAGGATAGGTTCCTGAGTACAAAGGAAGTTTCGGAATGGGTCCTCTCTCGTATTCATGAGGTTAGCCAATTTTTGGGAGTTTCTTTTGAAGGGCACAAAAATGAGGCCCTTATATTATTTTCGGCTATAGAGGAGTCATGGCGGGACGGTGCTCCTAAACGAGATGTGGAGAAGCCTGTGAAAAACAATGGAAAGGGTGTTCGGGAATTACGGAATTTGGAGTGCTCCATCAATTATGATCGGAGTAAGGGTAGGGATGGACGAGGTGCTAGAAAGGCCCGCGGAAACTAGTTGCAGTTGCAATGCAGTTAAAGATTTTGACTTGGAATGTGTGGGGATTGAATGATAGGGGGAAGAGGGTGTTGGTAAAATCGGTGCTCAAAAGTGCAAGGGCAAATGTGGTGTGCCTTCAGGAGACCAAGCTGGAGCGTCTAGGGGGGGAGTTAGTTAGGGAGTTGTGGGGTGGTCGATTTGTGGATTAGGCTTTTTTGCTGGCTGTAGGGGTGGCAGGGGGAGTTCTTTGTTGGGACAGAAGGGTGGCAGTGAAGGAGGAGAAAGAGGTGGGGGCTTTCTCGATCTCTTGTCTTTTTCAGTGTGTCGAGGATAATTTTTGTTGGGCCTTCACAGGGGTTTATGGGCCGGTTCGTGGTGGGGAGCATCTGAGCTTTTGGAAGGAGTTGCAATGCATTGCCTTCCAGTGGGGGGTTCCATGGTGCATATGCTGTGATTTCAATGTGGTAAGGAGTATGGAGGAGAAGTTGGGGGCCAAGTCGGTGGTGAGTTCTATGCGGGCATTTTCGTCGTTTATCAATGAGATAGAGTTGGTAAATTTTCCATTGCAGGGTGGTGGCTATACGTGGTCTGGGGGTGGAGCTATGTCTCGGCTTGATAGATTCTTAGTAACAGGGGAGTGGGAGAAGAATTTCTCACAAGTGTCTCAAGTCCGTTTGTCGTGGCCAGTATCCGATCATTGGCCAATCTTATTGGATAGTGGGGGAATCAAGAGTGGACCAGCGCCGTTTCGATTTAAGAATATGTGGCTGTTATATGCGAGTTTTACGGAATGGGTGAAAGGTTGATAGGATAGCTATTCTGTGTCAGGCTTGCCCAGTTGTTGTCTCGCGCAGAAACTCAAACTTCTCAAGTTCGATCTGAAACAATGGAATAGGGACGTTTTTGGCCGTCTGGAGGCACAAAAGGCCTTTGCGTTGGCTATGTTGCAGGAGCTGAATGCGATAGAGACTACAGGGGGATTGTCTGTGGCGGATATGGCTCGTCGGGAGAGGGTTCGAGCAGAGTTTGCCCAGGTTGCTCGGATGGAGGAGATTAGCTTCCGGTAGAAATCTAGATGCTTATGGCTGAAGGATGGGGACCGCAATACTAAGTTTTTCCATTGTATGGCAAATGCTCATCGTAGGGTGAATCAGATAGGTCGCTTGCGAGTGAATAGTGTGGAGCTGTCATCTTCCGAAGAGATTAGCGCATGTATCGTGGGTTTTTATGAGCATTTATTTCGAGATGAGGGGGAGGTGTGGAAACCGGGCCTAGATGGTGTTTTGTTTGATGCTATTTCATAGGACGATAGCTGGTTGCTGGAACGGCCTTTTGTAGAAGATGAAGTGTTTGAGGCTTTACGGAGTATGCCTGGTGATAAGGTGCCAAGTCCAGACAGTTTTTCCTTAGCCTTTTTTCAGCAGTGTTGGGGGGTGGTGAAGGCAAATGTCATAGCCATGTTTGAGCAGTTTCATCAGACAGGGGAATTTGAGCACAGCTTTAATGCCACATTTATTGTCTTGATTCCCAAGAAGGGTGAGACTGAGGATATTCGGGACTTTCAGTCTATTAGTCTTTTAGGTAGTATGTATAAGCTTTTGGCAAAAGTGTTGGCGAATCGATTACATGGTGTGTTGGAAAGGGTGGTTTCTGAGTCTCAGAATGCTTTTGTAGGTGGTCGCCAAATTTTGGATGCGGTCCTAGTGGCGAATGAATGTGTGGATTCTAGAATTCGGCAGGGGCAGGCAGGCCTTATTTGTAAGCTCGATATTGAGAAGGCATGTGATAATGTCAATTTAAAGATTTTATTATATATCCTGCATAGATTAGATTTTGGGGATCGATAGAGGAGGTGGATTCAATTTTGTATCTCCATAGTGCGGATGTCGGTCCTTGTCAATGGGTCCCCAGTGGGCTTTTTTCCTACTTACAGAGGGTTTCGACAAGGGGATCCATTATCTCCTTTGTTGTTCATCTTGGTGATGGAGGCGCTGGGGCGGTTGTTGTCTAGGGCAGTGCAGGGAGGTCTGTTGCAGGGTTTGACGTGGGAGTGGCTCCCTGCAGTTTTGACGGTATCCCATTTGTTTTATATGAATGATGCGCTTATTTTTTGTGGAGCGAATGATGCCCAGCTAGGCCACTTGAGATGTGTGTTGTTGTGTTTTGAGGTAGTCTCAGGTCTTCGGGTGAACCTGGCCAAGTCGAAATTGATTCCAATCGGTGAGGTGCCGGGGACGTCGGAGTTGGCAATTATCCTGGGGTGTAAAGTGGCGTCTTTGCCAGTATCCTATCTGGGGTTACCTCTGGGGGAGTCTTTCAAGGCTAAGGGCGTGTGGGATGCAGTGGTGGATCGGGTGCAGCAATGGTTGGCAGGATGGAAGCGGCAGTACTTATCTAAAGATGGTAGACTCACTTTGATTAAGAGTGTCTTATCCAGCATCCCGACTTACTTTATGCTTGTTCATGTGATCCCAGTGTCAGTGGCGCAACGGATTGAGAAGTTGCAGAAGGATTTCCTATGGGGTAATGGGGGGGGGGAACTTCCTCTCATTGGTGGCTTGGGACTGGATTTGTCGCCCTAAGGTGAATGGGGGTTTGGGGATACGAAGGTTGGCTATGTTTGAAGTGGCTTTGTTAGGCAAGTGGTTGGGGCGTTTTGTGGCGGAGAGCACCCGTCTTTAGAAGAGGGTGGTGGTAGCCAAGTTTGGTGAAGGGCGGGGCGGGTGGTGTTCCGAGCGAGTGGGCCAGTCCCATGGTCTTAGTCTATGGAAAGGGATTTGGTTGAGGTGGAAGGAGTTTTGGAGGAGGGTTAAGCTGAAGGTAGGAGTGGGGGACAGAGTTCGGTTTTGGCAGGGATAGGTGGTGTGGGGACCTTTCCTTAGAAGTGCGGTTTCCTTTGATTTTTGGTATTGCCGCTGATACGGAGGTGCTGGTAGGGGTTGTGCAGTTTGGGCACGGGAATTCGATTGTTTGGAATGTGCATTTGCGCTGTGATGTACAAGATTGGGAGCAAGATCAGCTGATGGAGCTATTGGGTTTTTTATATGCATTGCGTATTGAAGAGGTTGGGCAGGATTCTTTGGTGTGGGATTATCCTAAGACTAAGGGGAAGTTTTCTATTTCCTCGTTTTATAGTGTGCTTGTTCATGACGAGGCTGTTGTATTTCCTTGGAGATGTATTTGGGTGTCAGGTGCGCCGTCCAAGGTGGCCTTTTTTGTGTGGACGGCTATGTTGGGACGTATCTTGACCTTGGATAACTTGATTCATCGTGGCCACATTTTGGTCAATTAGTGCTGCTTGTGTTGTGGCAATACGAAGTCGATGGACCATTTGCTGGTTCATTGCCCGGTCGCTTCCCGTTTGTGGATGCTTGTTGTTGCAACATTTGGCTTGGCTTGGCTTGGGTGCAACCGCATTCAGTTAAGGCATTTCTGCAAAGCTGGGCTGGGGGTCGTGTTGGGAGGAGGCGTCGGAAGGCATGGATGCTCGCTTCTCATTGTATTCTATAGTTGGTGTGGTTAGAGCGTAATATGCGTGTCTTCCAAGGGGTATCTCATTCGGTCCCTTGGTTAGAGAGTCGCCTTCTTACGATTTTGTATAGTTAGGTGACACATTTGGTCAATTATGATGTTTTGACTTTTTTAGATTTTGTGGAGGATTTGATTTGTTAATTCTTTGTGTCGTGTTGGCTTTGAGTTTTGTATTTCTTTGCATCTACTTGATACTTTTCTAATAAAGTTTGGTTATTTATCCAAAAAAAACAACATGCTGATTTCATGAATAAATAAATAAAATATTGTAGTTGTGACCACACATTTTCATGGATTCAGATGAAAATTTGTGTTTATCAATGCAATGCAACATATATAATAGAAAAACACCGATGATCAGTTACAGGAACAAGGTGTACCTTTTCCCAATATCTTCATTAAATTAATATCTATTTCAAAAGAGAGTTTGCGTGCACATTGTGCAACATATTGAATCTACTCTGATTACTTGATGGTTTTTAATATTCAAAGTTAGATGGTCTCTAAAAAATTATTGGAGTTACAGGAGGACTATCATTAATATAGACATTCAAATAAACACCAAGGATAATAACCAATTCATGTAGAGTAGTTGGAAGAACCAGGTTACTTCTAGTTGGATGAAAATATTCCAAATCAAATATGTGATTTAACATATATAAAACCAGAACTAACTCAAAATCCACTTTATCCCAATTGAAAATGAATATTCCATCATATTATGTATGCAGGGAAAAACTTGAAGAGAAAGCACAGACAATAAAAAGGCGGCTCTAGCAGCATATAAATTTAAAATCTACTGAAATCAAAGTCGAATGATATTACTTACTATTTTTACGTTGTTCTCGGCATTTTCAGTTGAAGATGTTTCCTTCATGTGGGCTGCTTGTGTCTCTAAGGTTCCTTCAATTGCTGCAAAAGAAGTAAGAGGGAAGAAACTGATGTCAGGAACTCACCAATTTAAGGGCTGCCAACTAACACTACCAGATATTAAGGGTCTTCTCACATATAACCCGAAATATATATGATTTGGCATCTACCAACAAATTTCCTTCTTTTAGATAATTAGAATGCACATTGTATGTTAACAAGAGCAGAAGGTGAACAACAACACATAAAAGAAAATTACAGTTCATTTGATATACAAGGTGAGAAAAGAAAAAATTTATGATTGTGGTCTCTTACTTATTTAAGAAAAGAAAAAAAATTAACTGTATTTTCTCACTCATGTTTAGATGAGGAAGAAAGTAAAGCATGTGAAATAGGGATATGGGTGAGATTTCTTTTTCTTTCTTTATAACTTTATAGGCAATCTTGGTATTATAAAAAATATTTGACAATAAATTTGTTTTCTCACCAAATCTTATCATTTGGAGAAATGAAAGTGGCATTATAAGATAGTTCTCATTCTCACCCTTTAATTTGTAAACCAAAATAAATAATTCTCTTTCTTATCATTTCTCATCAAATCACTCAATCCAAACAAGCTATTAGTGTTTGTTTCAGCAGATTACCACTTGTAAAAGTAAAGTAATTAAGATACAGGATGCAACCTTTCTCTGAACTTTGACATTTCTCGCCCGACTCCCTCGATTCAGGCATTGCCGATGTACAACCACTCTGCTCTGACCAGCCTTCAATGGGCAATTCCAACTCCTTGGAAGCATCACTACCATCATTTTCAGATAATGGGACAGGAAATCTTCTCGATTTCTCACTCTTTTCAGTTTTTCCCTCATTCACTACAACTACTAATTCAGGTCTAGAATCTAATTCTACTAATTTCTCCTCCTTATAATCAATCAATGGCTTTTCTTGGGCCAATGGCTCCGCAGAGCTATCAACAAACCCATCAGGCAACGAATGCGCATCGGGAAGCTGATCCGCTACTGGGTTCTCCATTTCACCTGCAATAAAAAATGTAAATATTCAAATTTTCTATTTTACTTTCCTGCATTTTCTCAGGAAAACAGAAGCATATCAACTAGCGTAAATATGAGGCAGAAATTGAAAACCCTAACAATGAAGCCCAAAGAATCAATGAAAGTGTGTGAATGAAACTGATATATGAGATATGTAGTAGTGCAATTGTTACCAGGAAGCTGAGAAGCGAAAGGCGAATTTGGTTCGGAGGAGAGAGGCAAACACAGCAGAGATGGGGTCCAAGACGAAGTTTGTTTTGGATTTATATGGGGTTCACTTCATGATTCTAATGGGCATTTTGGTTTTTTTATTTATTTTTATTATTATTATTATTATTTATAAACTATAGAAAGTTAAGTATATTAGTACAGTTATGTTACAATTTAAAGGTAGCAGGATCCTCTAAAGAGTTACAATTTAGAGCATCTCCAACCCATCCTCCATATCTTCAAATATGGAGGATTTGCTCCTCCAACCCACCCTTCAAATTCATCTCCATTTGGGAAGAGAATGAGTTCATCCTCCATATATGGAGGGAGGATGAAAAAATAGAGGATCCTCCAAAACACTATTCATTTATATATTTGGTATCATATTACAAATAACTTTTAATTTATAAATTTAATTTTTATAAAATTGACATCATTAAAAAGTATAAAATCATACCTTTAAAATGAGTATAATATTAAATATATTTTACAAAAATTTTAAAATTAAATATTTATTAATGAATAAAAATTACTTTTTGAATAGAGTTTAAATGAAGAAATGAAGGATTGTGGTTGGAGTTTAAATGAATAGTGACTTCCTCTATATTTACTTTTTGAATAAAAAATATTATTTTCATCCTCTTAATGAGAGTATTGCATTGGAGATGCTCTTAAAGGTATTCAGGCCTATTTTAGAAAGATGGTAAAAATTAATTTTTTTTACTTTTAATCAAGATTTTTTAGAGTGGTTTGAGAAGTTAGTAAAAAATTATTTTTAACCAAACTTTTTGGAAGTGATTTGACTAAAATACCCTCATTCAACTTAAAAAATTATATTTTACCCAAACATACAAAATATAAATATTGAGGGTAATTATGTAATTTTTTAACTTAATTTTTACACATCACAAATAAGACAAAAAACGCAACCTGCGTTTACTTCCAAAACGCAAACCATGCGTTGTATTCCCTTTCTCAAAAGAGCCTTCAGTGGGTTTAGTTTGAGTTTTTTGGATTAAGTTTTTTAAAAATTGACTTTTTTTGTTTTCGTATTTTTTTGTTTTTGTATTTTTTTGTTTTTAGTGAATGTTTTTAAAATTTTAAACATTTTTTTTACTTTTTTAGATACACCTTATTTAGATGTATCTAAAAGTAAAAAATTTGTGAAAATTTTTTTTTAAAAATTAATAAATACATAAAAATATAAAAAAATGTACTGAATTCTTATATTTTTTTGTATTTTTGGCATTTAGTGAATTTTTAAAAGATTTTTTTTACAATTTTTTTACTTTTTAGGTGTATTTATGTTAGGTGTGTCTAAAAAGTAAAAAAAAAAATTGTTTAAAATATTAAAAAAAATTCAGTAAAAATAAAAAAATACGAAAAATAAGAAAGTAAAATTTTTTGAAAAATATTTTTTGAAAAGTGGAAACAAACAAGGTGATTAGGATCCTCTAAAGTGAATCCCTAAAATGATCTTGTAAAGTGAAAGATCCAATGGCTCAAAATAAAACTAATCAAAATGACTAGTTTTTGTTAGTGATTTCAAAACAAAAAATAAATAAATAAATAAAAAATAAAGCTTTAATTCAAAATTCCCTCCAGGTATAGCAGAAGCAGTAGCAGATGACGGGATTGCGAGAGGGACAGAGAAGAGGAGAGGCAGGAGTGCCGCCGGCGTTGAGGTAAATAACATTTCATTCATCCCTTTTTACTTTTCTATATTGTTGATTTGTGCACAAATTTTGAATGAAGATCTCTCTCGTTGGCTCTTTTTGCATAATATCTCTAGGTATTTCATTACTCTCTTTCCTTTCAGGTTCCATATTCATTGTTTATTTGATTAAAACCTAAAATTCCTCTTTTATCGAAAAGAAATCCAAAACATCAATTTGAGTTTAATATTTTGTTTTTTCATAAACTCAAGTTTTTTGGATGTACTGCACATTGTGTAATTTGCATAAACAATGCCGTGAGTTTTAATTTTTAATTTTTTTATTTAAATTTTGTGAAATAGAACCGTCTGTGTTGTTTTATATGCAACTCATTATTTATTCAAATAGAAGATGTATATAATAGTGGCCTATTAAATAGGCTTTAAAATCTTTCATATCTAAACATTACATTTATATTTTTTTTGTACAAACTAATAATTATTAACCCCATAGATTTGCAGTTTAGGCATTTAAATTCTAAGAATTTAAAATCCTATCTCAAATCCAAATCTCTGTTCCCAACCACAATTTAAGAGACCAATTGAGACCTACTTGATCTACAATGTCACGTTTAAAATATATGGACTCTAGTACTGATGATTGAGCTATAGAATTGTAGATTTATTTTTTTTGTTTTTTTATTTTGTTGTTTAATTTTGATTTTGTATGTTCGCATATTGATTATAAGAAAATTAAGGGATTTGGGTTAAATCTAAATCATTGAAAACATAATTTACTACTGAAGGGATTTATTCCCCTTTGTTTATTTAATCTAATATGAGTCAATTCTTGTCGTATTTTTATTCAGTTTGTATTATTTTGCAAACATAATTTTATAGCTTTTATGCTAATATTGAGCATTTTTTTTATTTTTTCAGTGACTTGGCACATTGATATGGAATCTAACAATGTTGAGAATGACGAGGGTAATTGTGATTGGAAGCCTAGCGTTCACATGACATTTGATACAGAACAAGAAGCATATAATTTCTATAATGCTTATGGAGGAAGATTGGGCTTTAGTATTAGAAGGGGTTATGTAAACAATAGCAAGGAGGGGCAAATTACCTCAAGGCTATTTGTTTGTAATAAGGAGGGGTTTCGGGTTGTCGACAAGTGAGATCCATTAACAAAAAATTCTAGACAAGAAGTGAGGACTGGTTGTCAAGCCTGACTTATCATTAAGTGGGATAGGAATATTCATAATTTTTTTGTTCGTGATTTTGTTGAACAATATAATCATATCTTTGTACCAGTAGAATGTACGCATATGTTACTATCCCAAAGGAAGATATCTACATCACAAGCAATCGAAATAGATTTAGCCGAAAAATCTATAATTCGATTTAATGCTGCATTTGAGCGCATGGGTAATGAAGCTAGTGGAAGGGAGTCGCTTGGGTTCACAAAACTGGACTGAAAAAATTATTTGAGAATGAAGAGGCAAAAGAGTTTGGCATATAAGGAGGCAAGTAGCATTTTACAATATTTTTGTGGGAAAACATTGGAGAATCCATCTTTTTTTTACTCGGTCTGATTAGATAGCGAGGAGTAGATTACAAACATACTTTGGGCCGATGCTCAAATGATTATGGATTATGGGCAATTTGGTGATGTTGTGACTTTCGACACTATTTACAAGTTAAATAGTGCACATAGACCATTTGCGTCTTTCATTGGATTTAACCATCATAAGGAAACTGTTATATTTGGCGCAGCTTTCATGTATGATGAGACTATCAATTCTTTTATATGGCTTTTTAGAAGATTCTTGGAGGAAATGTCAAGTAAGGCTCCGAAAACAATTTTTACGGATTATGATGCTGCAATGGCTAAGGCCATACCTATTGTCATGCCTAACACAAAACACCGCCTTTGCACTTGGCATTTGATACAAAATGCATTAAGGCATGCAAATTCTATCTTCAAGGATAAGGAGGTGGAAGATAAGGGGATGAAGAGTGTTTTATTCAAATTTATGTACGACATTAAGAATGAGGATGATTTTACATTAAAATTAGAGGAAATGCTTGACAAGTATGAAGTGCGAGATAATCATTGGTTGAAATTAACATTTGGGGTCAAGGAAAAATGGGGTTGGCCATATGTTAGAAATGCATGGGGTGCGGGCATGAGTAGCACCCAACTCAGTGAATCCTTTAATGCATTCTTGAAGGATTTCATTTAGTCTGATCATAACTTAATGGAATTTTTCGTACATTTTGATCGAGTTCTTTGTGAGAAGAGGTACAAAGAGTTACAAACCGAATATATTCTATGCCAAAAGTTACCAAGGGTGAATATTAAAGTGAAGATTATGGAGCAAGCTGCAGATGTTTACACAAATAAAATTTATGAAGAAATTCAAGATGAGTATGTCAAGTCCCTTGAAGTAAACATTGAAGAAACTGAACATGATGGTGAGAGTACCATTTATACGGTTCTTGATAGTGATGGTGTAAAGGTAAGGAAGGTGAGAGTGGAGTGTGATGGTTCACTCGCAATTGTAGGAAGTTTGAAATGAAAGGCATTTTGTGTAGTCATTGTTTGAAGATCCTTAGAAACACCTTTAAATTCAAAGGGATTCCTTCCCAATATATTCTCAAGAGATGGACAAAAAAAGTAAGAACTGAAAATGTAAAAGATAGGTGTGGGCATGATATTAAGATTGATGTAAGATTGAATCAAACTTTACGTTATAGATCAATGATGGCAATTTTCAGAGCAGTAGCGTGTAAAGCTTCCGAAAGTGAGGAAACATATAACTTGACGGTAGAGAAAGCAGATGACTTAATTGCAAACATTGAAAGCATGTTAAGTGCAAAATCAATATGCCTTTTGCAGATACTATTGAACAAGAATGCCCTCCCGACACATGCCTCGAAACCTTTGAAGTGGATGATTTAGCGGATGCAAATGTAGTTCAAGCAAAAGGACTCAAACGAAGAGAATGCACTAGCAAGGGACGAAGGTGGACAAAAGGTGGTTTGGAGCTTGCGTTGGAAAGAAAAATAAAACAAGTTCACATAATGCTTCTCAAACTCCCATGTCTGTTGCTCCTCAACCTAGTTCACATAATGTTTCTCAAACTCCTATGTATGTTGCTCCTGAACCTCCTCCCTTATTTTCGGCAAGTGCTCCGAAACCACCTCCTTTGTTTTCGCCGAGTATTCCTCAATCGGCTCCTTTATTTTCAATAAGTGCTCCTCAACTTCCTCCATTCTCGACGTGTGTTCCTTAAGTTAATGCTTCGTCGTCTCAATTTATGTATCTTGCCTATGATGTAGGTTAGTTTAATAAGAAGTTTATTATGTTTATTTGTAAGTGACTAGTACCATTTTCGTTGCTTTCCTCCCTTATCATCTTCAACCATTGACGCTGCTTATATAAAGGCATCCACCACTCAAAGAAGCCACATCCATTAGTGTTGTTGAAAGGGCAAGCAAAGTATACCATCCCTAGATTTTCCTTTGATTCTGAAATCCTGAATGCTGCTCTCGCCCCACAACAACATTTTCGATTTCTAAACTGAATTTCACTAATATCACTCATAGATGCATTTGATGTTGACATTTTTTTACCTGAAATAACAACAATGGAACAACAATATCTAAACCCAACAATTTCAAAAAACAATGAGCAGGACTCAAATGCTAAATCACATGAAATAGGTAATGGGAATGAATCCCATTTTAGGCATCAATCATCAAGATCAACATAAGTTTGAATGTTGCCATCTATAATCTAATATTTGGAATAGAACTTTGGATCAAAGCTCATCCCAACTCATTATCATCCAATATTTGGAATAAAACTTTAAGTTATCCTGCCTATAAAGGTAAATAAATACAAACACCTTAGAAAATCCTAGACCCACCCCAGTCCCACCAAAAAAATAAAAGAAGGATTACAAACAATAGCATATCTATCTTCATTGATGTTCCAAATCCAACAAAGTCCCAAAAAAGCAGGACTATCTTTTGAAACAATTATGACGATATGGAATATCTTGTCTTAGTTTTAATAATGCACCATACCATTTATACATCTCAAGATACAATTAAAACTTTATTTAGTGTATGTATTTACCATGAAGAATATATATCATTCATATTAGAAAGGGTAATTTGGAAGTGGAATAAAAAATGGAACTATATATACTATGGTTGGAGAAGTAAAAGCATCAACTTACACAATAATCCATATGCCCCCATCAAAAAAAAAAAATGTTTATTTTGAGCTATCAAAAATTTGTTGGCCAATCTTCACTGTATTACGAATAAATAATGTTTGTGTGCTTAACAACAAACATAAGAAATAAAGAACAAACAGAAGAAATAAAGGAAATGAAAGAGATTGTTTGATTACAAAAATCAAACTAGTAAATAAAAATAAATAAATAAAACAGATTTTATTTTGTTACAAAACAAAATCAAAATCTGATATAAATAACTAATAAAACAGAAAATAAATTAACAACTTAATTTATTAATTTCTCGAACGAAAATTTGATCAAGTCCAGCGTTTAACACTGTACCCTTAAGACAAATTCATCATCTCCACGATGCTTTTAGATTGTGGACGTCTATCTCTCAGGATAAAATGATCAACAGTGAATAGTAGCAGTACTACAAACTATTCACACGATGAACACACTTAGTGTTTACACTCTTTTTTCACAAGAAAAATAATGCAGCAAAATGTAGAGAGCAAAAGCATAATTTAGAACGAAAATATTGAATGAAAAACCAAATGAAGGACTAGTCTATTTATAGGTGCAATGGTGCCTTTTAAATTTGAATTCAACAGGTATAGTACCTATTCGTTTTAAATTAAACAGATACAAATCTGTTTGAATTTAAATTAAACAGGTAAGGGAGAGAACTGAATTTGTTCGGATAGATTTGAAATTTGTACAAAAAGGTGCAAATTTTCTAACCAAAATTTGAATTTAAACGGTCAGAATTTTTCCAAAAAATTAAAAATAAATTCAAATATTTTTTGCCCCAAAAAATAAGTATTGGACTGGACAAGCCCAATCTCACACTACACACCCGTGCCCAAGCCCAGCCTACCGAACGAACAGTAGCGGCGGCATGCGCGTGTGTATTTATTTTTGGGTCTAATAGGTCTAGCCTAATTTGCCCATAACTTCTCCCTTCTACAAATTTGGGGTGCCCCTTGGGGCCCTTCCAAAGTTACAAACCCATGCCTTATAAACTCACAAAAATTTGCCCACCAAACCAATGTGGGATAAGTGTCACGACCCAAACCCGCCCCTATGGGTTTAGCATCATGTCGGCCAAGAATCCAAGATTACTGAAGGCACGCTAACAAAGAAAATAGTAGAGAAATCTGAGGGACATGGCGGAAACCAAAGCGAAGAATAAACAATGTCCAATGAGCTGTGACAGTCTGTATGCAAAAAGACTTTTCATACATATGTACAATCAGTGCAAAACAGTATATACAACAATTACAACCACTCAGAACGTGGACTTAATCCCTATTAAACAGTACAGTAACAGTGCTATCAGTTTATACAGTTATACAAAACAGACACAGAGACTAACAGGGGGAAATATAAACACCCCTAAGCCATAGCTTGACAGGCTCGGAACCTCGCAGTGAGACACAGTGGTTGGCTTGACAAAACTGGAGTTACCCCGACACTTCTAGCCACGGTCTGGTGCCTGTACATTTACATATATATGAGCAGTGAGCTAAAACCCAGTAAATAACATAATGCGTAAAGGGGTTAAGAATGAATGTCCTTATAGTAATGAAAATAGTTCATTGATTCAGTATATCAGTCATTCAGTCATATGTGGTATATCCATTAGCATAACAGTACAGTAAACAGTAGGTCTTAAAAGACCGAACAATCAATGATGGCCATCAATTAGTAAATAGTAGTGGTTCCAACAAGGGAACCGATAGAGATCTCTGTAACAGTAACAGTAAACAGTAATTGCTAAGGATGCCACAATACAGTTCAGAATATAGGACATACATTCATTCAGTTAACAGTATCAGTTCAGAAACAGTACAGTTCAATTGGTCAGAAGATAATCATTTTTGAACATATCTTTACACAGTTGTTACTCATAGAGTTCTGGGCTACAGTAAAGCTAGAACGCGTCTCCAGTCGCCAACCCTACACAGTTTACAGAACGAACACACACTAAGCTACACAGTTGGGAAAGATAATAACTTAATCCCTAATTGCCTCGGTGTGTTCTACATCTATATCCTCATTAAGATGCCTTAAACTAAGCCTAAGAATGCCTAGGATGGAATGAGGATGTAAATATGCACTTAAAAGCATTTTTCAGAATTTTCAGAAAACAGGGATCCCGCTCGAGCGTAAAGGCAAACAAAATACTACACTCGAGCGCGAGTTACATACCAAAAAGTACTGGATGCTCAAAAATCGCGCTCGATGGGCGCTCGACACCCGCTCGAGCGTAAGACACAAGGTCCCGCTCGAGCGTCAATTATTCCGCTCGAGCGGACTTCAAAACAGTGCAAAGTACTGGGAGCACGAATTTCCCGCTCGAGCGCCAGTTACCCCGCTCGAGCGGGAGTCCAAAATTTGGAATCTCCAGATTCAAACTTCCAAGCTCAAAACAAATTTCAAGAATATCAAAATCAATTCTCTTGGGCTAATTTTTCAGAAAATTCTTCAAAACTCATAGTTTAACATGATTCAAAGCTCAATTGTAAAATCAAAGCCCCAAAGGAAGATCAATTTAACATGATTCAAACAATATTTCAAGAACATGATGAATGTGTAACATGCAAGAGTGTAAACCAATTTAAAGCTTTAAATACAAGCTCAAATGAGCTAACTATTACACAAACATGATGAATTCATGATCTATTCTCAAAACATGGACATGCATGTGAGTAATTATGAACTACAACCTCAAAACTTCAATATATATACATGCATGCAACAATTAAGGTTCAATACAACAATTTGAGCCATAAATTGGCTATAGTCTATAACTTTGCTCTAAACCATGCAAGAATCCATTTAAACACAAGAATGAGGAGATGAATTTCTACCTTAAGTCTTGAATTTAAGGTATGGAGGTTCTATTCTTGCAATCTTCCTACAATTTCCCAAGTCTCCAAGTAATCCGAGATTACAGAAGGCCTGCTTAACAGTAAAATAGTAGAACAGAGTACAGGGACATGGCGGAAGCCAAAACAGTAAATAAACAATGTCCAATGAGCTGTGACAGTCTGTATGCAAAAAGACTTTTCATACATATGTACAATCAGTGCAAAACAGTATATACAACAATTACAACCACTCAGAACGTGGACTTAATCCCTATTAAACAGTACAGTAACAGTGCTATCAGTTTATACAGTTATACAAAACAGACACAGAGACTAACAGGGGGAAATATAAACACCCCTAAGCCATAGCTTGACAGGCTCGGAACCTCGCAGTGAGACACAGTGGTTGGCTTGACAAAACTGGAGTTACCCCGACGCTTCTAGCCACGGTCTGGTGCCTGTACACTTACATATATATGAGCAGTGAGCTAAAACCCAGTAAATAACATAATGCGTAAATGGGTTAAGAATGAATGTCCTTACAGTAATGAAAATAGTTCATTGATTCAGTATATCAGTCATTCAGTCATATGTGGTATATCCATTAGCATAACAAGATGCAAGAAATGAGGTCTAAAAGACCAAAAGCGATAAGAGGGTCTTGAAAGACCAAACAGTCAATGATGGCCATCAATTAGTAAATAGTAGTGGTTCCAACAAGGGAACCGATAGAGATCTCTATAAGAATAACGATGCTTGAATTGCTAAGGATGCCATAATGTCTGATTAAGAATATAGGACATACATTCATTCGATTAACGATGTCGGTTCAAAGCGATGCAGTTCAATTGGTAAGAAGATAATCATTTTTGAACATATCTTTACACAGTTGTTACTCATAGAGTTTTGGGCTACAGTAAAGCTAGAACACGTCTCCAGTTGCCAACCCTACACAGTTTACAGAACGAACACATACTAAGCTACACAGTTGGGAAAGATAATAACTTAATCCCTAATTGCCTCGGTGTGTTCTACATCTATATCCTCATTAAGATGCCTTAAACTAGGCCTAAGAATGCCTAGGATGGAATGAGGATGCAAAGATGCACTTAAAAGCATTTTTCAGAATTTTCAGAAAACAGGGATCCCGCTCGAGTGCAGGTTACCCCGCTCGAGTGTAAAGGCAAACAAAATACTACACTCGAGCGCGAGTTACACCGCTCGAGCGGACTGTAAAACATGCCAAAAAGTACTGGATGCTCAAAAATCGCGCTCGATGGGCGCTCGACACCCGCTCGAGTGTAAGACACAAGGTCCTGCTCGAGCGTCAATTATTCCGCTCAAGCGAACTTCAAAACAGTGCAAAATCTTGAGCACGAATTTCCGCCGGCGATTACCATTTCGGCGGGAGTCCAAAATCTGGAATCTCCAGATTTGAACTTTCAAGCTCAAAACAAATTTCAAGAATATCAAAATCAATCCTTTTGGGCTAATTTTCCAGAAAACTCTTCAAAACTCATAGTTTAACATGATTCAAAGCTCAATTGTAAAATCAAAGCCCCAAAGGAAGATCAATTTAACATGATTCAAACAATATTTCAAGAACATGATGGATGTGTAACATGCAAGAGTGTAAACCAATTTAAAGCTTTAAATACAAGCTCAAATGAGCTAACTATTACACAAACAAGATGAATTCATGATCTATTCTCAAAACATGGACATGCATGTGAGGAATTATGAACTACAACCTCAAAACTTCAATATATATACATGCATGCAACAATTAAGGTTCAACACAACAATTTGAGCCATAAATTGGCTCTAGTCTATAACTTTGCTCTAAACCATGCAAGAATCCATTTAAACACAAGAATGAGGAGATGAATTTCTACCTTAAGTCTTGAATTTAAGGTATGGAGGTTCTATTCTTGCAATCTTCCTACAATTTCCCAAGTCTCTAAGCAAAATGAGATGAAATCAAGCTCTCTCTCTCCTATCTCTCTCTCTAGTCGGCTAGAACAAGAAGTATGGCTGATGAAATTGTTTTGGTCAAGTGTAATGAAACTCACAAGTGAAGCATGTAGTGGACCACTCACAATGGCAAGTCGGTAAATACTTGGACTTGGCAATACAATGTTATTTAATCTAATTTAATCATACTAAATCACATTTTAGATAAATACACCATAAAATCACATAAATCTCAATTAGCATAAAACATGAATCAGTTTCCGGTTCGGCCGTCGGTAAGGCCTTCAATTTACAGTTTAATGCATAAAACATGAACAAATAGTTTACCAAACGAACAGATAGACATGCAATTAAACAGATATACTTAATCAATTCAGTTCCAGATTTTAGTCAGTCAGTTCAGTATTTCAATCCGTTCAATTACCCATCATAATCAATCCCAATTTATCAGTAATCAGCAATTAATCGGTAAACAGTGGTGAGGGTTGTTACAATAAGCCTTTATCCAAACCTTTAAGAAATTTTCACCAAAACTCCATTTTCATAGAGCTCACTTTAGCTTCAATTTCCCATTCACCCGATAATGGTTTTGAGTAACCAAATATACTACGTGAATCACAACGTGACATAGAACGCGTTATCACTTTGACCCGCCAACTTTGGTGCATGGGTCCGATCTAAAAAAGAGACCAAAGTTTAGAAAAAATTTGATTTTCCAAAACCATTTCTAACAAAATTTGCTCATAAACTCCACCTTCTATGTTAGTCAATAAGAACATATATGACCTTATTGCTCTAGCAAAATATAATTCGATAGAGATTTATATTGATTTCTATATGAACTTATTTCACTATTCAGTAACATTTCCCTTGGTTAATTTAAGAATATGACCTTATAACTCTAGCAAATGGATCTTTTTTAAAATGTTTTTTCACTTAAGGATGAATGGATTCAAAATTAAACAGGATATGGGTCTTTCCTTAATTGAAACTGTTCCCACACCAAAGCTTCCTGACAAACAATCCCTAGTGCTCACTTACAGAGATAAATAAACAAATATCGCACTTCGGACTCTCTACTAACCTTTATGGACTCTACATCAATCCACATTTCTCTATTAAACTATGTATGGGAGCCAAATATCCGACGTTAACCGTACTCCTCGTGTCCAAGTTGCACTTCTCTTCGATCAACTTAAGAACACAATGAAGGTGAGCTACCCAACGGTGTGCTGCCGAAAAACCCCTTCGACGGTCAAGTTAACACATTTAGAGAGAGAGAAAAGAGAGGGGAGATGAGTTCTGACTAGAGGATGTTCCAGACCTGAGTATGGGAGTGCAACATCGTTTATATAGTTTCTGCGCGCGCACTTTTGCGCCCATTCCCCTCTAGACGCATGGACCTGCTCTCCTCTCATTTTTCCCCATGTGTCAGCGCCAATACAGCTAAACACCACCTAACGAAACTGCCAAACGGTATGGACACTTACGGATAGTGGAATCTTCTTCCTGCAACCCCATAGCGCCGTGTAGTACTCCCCACCAAGCTACGCTTGGCACAGCGCCACGTCATCACCTTCCGACCGAGCTTCTTGTTCAGTTTCCATGACAATTCCACACCATGGGCCGACCAAGCTCCTTAGTCACGACCGAGCTCTTTTTCGGTCCATTCTAATGTTGGGAGGGCTAATCTCGTCCAACCCTGTAGAGCGCACATCCCCTCCGGACTGGCAATCCGAAATTGACCCAACTAGACTGGACTGAGTCCTCTGTCTAGAACGCACCCAACGTTTGACCGAGCAAGGACTTGCCTCTAGCCCAGACCAGCTCGACCCAATATTAGGTTGTAAACCTCCCTCTCAAACCATATTTTCTTGAAAACACGAAGTAAGAAATTAAAGAAACTTTAATCACAGTCAACATTGAGAAAGGTAGCCAAGTTCAGATTTTCCCTAAATTTTGGATTCAAAGCCCTAATATTTTAAGTTTGAAGGATGAACGAACCTGTGGCTTTTCCATTCAATCTGTTGGAGTATGGCGAGTAGCGACGTGACAACGGCGCGTCGGGGGTAGGTGGGAAGAGCTCTTCCTCTCAGCCATTTTCTTTCTTTCTCTCACTCTCTCTTTTTGTGTGTGTAATGCTTCATATCAGATCTGCAGATGTTTTGAATTAAAGCTTTGTTTTTATTTTTTTTTGAAATTACTAACCAAAACGACGTCGTTTTGATTAATTTTATTTTGAGCCGTTGGATCTTTCACTTTAAGAGATCACTTAGGGATCCCACTCTAGAGGATCCTGATAAATTATTAAAGAGTTTGATTCATTGGCTCGAATCTCAAATCATGCCACTCGGGCACAAGGTCTCGACTGTAGTAGTAGTGTTTGGTAGCAGGGAAAGTCTTGACCTGTAGTATTAGTGTTTGGTACCAAGGAAAGTTTCAGTTTTTCATTTGAAATATATATACTCTATGAAAATGATTTAGAAATAAAATACACATAAAGGGATTGTTTGTGAACATATTTTTTAGTTAAAAAAGATTAATTTGTTTGAGATAATTTTTTACTAAAAAATGTATAAAAAATAAAGTGAAGATTGTTTTGAAAAGTGATTATTTTAGTTAACTTTTTAATTATTATTATATGTGAAAAAAATGAGAAGAAAGAGTTGAATAAAATGATGTGACAATAATAGAAACTTTTACAATATACACTCCAAATCAAATGCATTTTTAGTTATGTCATTTTTTTTTTGTCATGATATTATTTTGAGATATTTGATTATGTAGTATTTGGTTATTACTTTTTTTTTTAGTTATGACTAAAAAAGTATAAAATTATACTATTTTCTTCTTTAATTATAAGATACATATGGTATACATCTTTTAAAAATTAATATATTATAATCATGAGTTATAATGAAAATTAATTATTTTAGTAACTTTTTAATTTTTTACAAAGGGTAAATTACACTGACACCCCTTGAAGTTTCTATCTAATACAGATCTCTCTTCACGTTTGAAAAATTACACTTATTTCCCCGTCAGATTAAAATGACATATTTGTCCCTTAACCTTTCTATATATAAAATAATAAAATAATGTTGATATTTTGTTTATATCATTTCAAAAGAAATAATAATCATTTTTTTTGATTTAACTCACACAAACAATTAAATTTCTTTACTTTTCGTGTTTTTTTTTTATTGAATTTTTAAAAATATTTTAAGCAATTTTTAAAATTTTGTAAATACACCTAATCTAGATATACTTAAGAAGTATAATATTTTGTGATTTTTTTTTTAAACTCACCAAATAAAAAAATACAAAAAATTAGTAACATTGTAATAAATATAAATGACGGTATTTGGTCATACTGTAATAAATGTGAACAAATAGATGAGAAAGAAAAATGATGGTGACAATAAAAATGAAAATTTCTATTCATATATAAAAATGGAAAATGATTGGTGGCCCTAAAAACTGTGGCTCAAATGGTTCAAAATTTTCAGTTTTGGTAACTTTGTTTTTTTCTTTACCTGATAAGGAAATTTGAGCCATTAGGGGCACCCAAATTAGGGCCCCCTAACAGTGCTCTATAAAAATTTATACAAAAAAATATTATAAAAATATTGTGATAATGATATTGTTGTAAATATAAATCATGTTTATAGGTGTTTTGTTTTAAAGTGAAAGGTCACCATTAAGTTACATCATTGTATTTGAAAATTTTATATAAAATTTATGTTTGTATATCATCACTCAATAAGAATATGTTCAAATAGAATTTAATGATAAAAATTATAGAATGTAATCATGATGATAGGGAAAAAAAATGATAAGAAAAAGAACAAAATAACCATTTAGAAAATTTTAAGACATAATATCTGCTATCTAAGGGGTAATTTGTAATGAGATTACAAATCTCAAGAGAATATAATTTTTCAAAAGTGAGAAAAAATCTATATTAAACAAAAACCTTAAAGGAGTGTCAATGTAATTTACTTTTTTACAAAATATCATGTAAAAAAAATTAAAGAGAATGAATTGATTTTTTAACCTTCTATAGCTAAAATCTTAAACAAACCCAATAGCAAAGTTTCTAATGATACACGAGACAATAAATTAAAACTACTTAAAACAAATTAAAAAAAAAATTGAAAAATTATAATTCATTGTATTAATTAAAGTCATAAATTGTGTCATCAATCTGTGAATATTTAGTAAAAGTGTCATTTCTCCTAAAAATGTATTTTTAATTGTGTCAAAATTTTAAAAATTAGTAAATTTTTTAGGATTATAAAAAAAGTGTTGACATCCCATTGTGAATGTCATGGGCGAGGGCATAGAGCCCTTGGCCTCACCCGCACAAAAAAACAAAAAAAAGAAATTATTTTGCCACAAAAAAAAAAAAGTCAGCAAAAATTAAAATTAATACTTAATACTTAAAATCATTAAATATAGTATATATCTTCAAGACAATGTCCTATGCATTTTTCATATCCTCAAGCTTTCAATGCTAATTTCCAAAAATGAAAAAACCCTTCACAAGATAAAGCAAAAGCTAAAAATCATTAAAAGCCAAAGCTAAAAATCATTAGCTACTCACTAATACTACAAGAAAAATTGAGAACTTATTATTTCTCGCCGAGTCTACATATTTTAACATTTACAAGTTATTTCTAGCCAAATCTAGGTATTTTAACATTTACAAGATATTTACACTTAATGTCATACGAAAAATGTTGAATCTTGTTGTGTTAACATTTACAAGAAATTTACGCTCGCTTGGTCGAAATGACCCAATTACAGAGAGAGTAGGCACTTCTTCCGGAGGTTTAACTCCTCATGGTGAGACTGATATTTCAACCTGAAACAACATTAATCAGAGTTCTGGAATTATTGCCGGGGTGGAGGCAATGTTGGACCGGCAAACCTTCAAGACTGAAACCTAGTAACAAGGAAATTTATATAGCGCACCTGACAAGAGGGTATAAATAGTGTTATAAACCAGAATAAAAATGGAAAAATTTTAGGTGTCCATCAAATGATATTAACTGAGCATATCAATAAACATATTTTAACATACTACGTCAGTGTGATCTTGGCTATAATGAGGTTTCCAACTGCCTCACAGAGAGTAGCCCGGCTACAAGTCTTAGAAAGGCTTTCTAAAAGCTTTTGAGAGCACTACACTGATATTGTCAATATATCAACATTATCAATGGCTCATTAACATGACATTCAGAAATGATCACCAATTTTTTTTTTATTAAGTAAATTACAGTGACCTCCCCTAACAAATGGATTCATTATAGTCCCCGCTCTCCTGGTTTGACAATATTACACCAGCCTCCCTCAATTTGTAAAATTGTATAACAAATTGGTCCATGATGTTAATAAACTAACAGTTTTTCATGATGCCATGCTATACATTTCGTAAATGTCCAATTTTGGAATCCAAAAAATTTATCTGGTTGAGGTTTAACACTGTATACTAAAAGAAACAAAAGTAATCTGCCTCAAGCACGATTAATTACCTTATACACCAAGTCTGAATGTATGAAAGCTATGGATGCCTCCCAGTCCGTGGCCAGCAATGATATGAAAAAGGGCCAGATGATGTTTTTGCATCAGTTGTCCCACTGGACTTGACTTCATCATTCGTACCTGGAGGTGATAAAGCTGCTGCCAATGAAAGAAAAGAATGAGCAAAACATACAAATCCAATCCTAGTAAAGTAGACAAAAACAAAAGTTATATATGATTATCAGAAACCTATCGTAGAATCTGATTGTGCCATTGGACTTGTGATGTAGAACATATGAAGCTCAAGGAATCACTGATTGTCCCATCTGATTGTCCTACTGTTCACGAATCACTGTTCACAGCCTCATAACAGCCCCTAAAACAGTGCCACAATCTCATATTTTCATACTCAAACTCTTACCCCTTTATTACCCTAAACAAACCCTTTAAACCCCTACACAATTATTGCAACTTCAGCCATAAAACCCAATTAAATCAGCCCCAAAAAGCACACTGTTGCGGCTGTCGCTACTTGTCCTACAACAACTTGACTTCATCATTCATACCTGGAGGTGGTGATAAGGCTGCAAATGGAAGAAAAGAATGAGCAAAACATACAAAATCCAATCCTAGTAAAAATAGACAAAACAAAAGTTATTTATGATTATCAGAAACCTACCGTAGCATCTGATTGTCCCATTGGACTTGACTTCATCATTCATACCTGGAGGTGATAGAGCTGCCAATGGAAGAAAAGAATGAGCAAAACATACAAAATCCAGTCCTAGTAAAATAGACAAAACAAAAGTAATATATGATTATCAGAAACCAACCATAGGATCTAATTGTCCCATTGGACTTGACTTTATCATTCATACCTGGAGGTGTTACAGCTGCTGCCAATGAAAGAAAAGAATGAGCAAAACATACAAAATCCAATCCTAGTAAAAATAGACAAAACAAAAGTCATATATGATTATCAGAAACCTACCATAGCATCTGATTGTCCCATTGGACTTGCCTTCATCATTGATACCTGGAGGTGATAAAGCTGCTGCCAATGAAAGAAAAGAATGAGCAAAACATACAAAATCCAATCCTAGTAAAAATAGACAGAACAAAAGTTATATATGATTATCAGAAACCTCCGTAGCATCTGATTGTCCCATTGGACTTGACTTCATCATTCATACCTGGAGGTGGTGACAAAGCTGCCAATGAAAGAAAACAATGAGCAAAAACATACAAAATCCAATCCTAGTAATATGGACAAAACAAAAGTTACATATGATTATCAGAAACACACCATAGCATAAAAAAATTAAAATTAAAATTAAAATAACAAAAAAAAGAAAAAGAAAAAGAAAACTTAATGTGGTTTTCAAAATTCCAACCTTCCTTTAATTCAACATATTTGGACATCATTGAGAAGACCATCACCACCCTAAGCTGGAAGGCATGAGATCTACATTATCCATCTTTTAAACCTTGAAGAAGCAGCAGTGGTCCCCTCAAAAACCTTGGGAACTATTGCATTTAAAAGTTTTAGGGCATCCAATATTTACCCTAAATGGGTTTCGGACACACCAGTTTGGCTAAGCCCAATATCGTCTAGCTCCATTATGTAATAGTCATCGTTTAGTCTTATTTCAGTTCCTGTGTCTATCGTTATCGCCATCATTGAAAAGACCATCACCTCCCCAAGCTGTGAGGCAAGAGATCTACATTATCCATCGTTTAAACCTTGAGGAAGCAGCAGTGGTTCCTCAAAAACCTTGGGAAATTACATTTAGAAGTTTTGGGGCATCCAATATTTACCCTAAATGGGTTTCTGACACAACAGTTTGGCCAAGCCCAATCTTGTCTGCCTCCATTATGTAACAGTCATCTTTCAGTCTATTTCAGTTCCTGTGTCTATTGTTATTGCCCTATTCTCTCTCCATCCAACCTGGAATCAAATCTATGCCTTTATGCCGGATGGTTGGGCCATGCCTTGCGGCATTGAACGTTTACGGTTTTTCTTTCCCAAATTTTGGATTCTTCCTCCACTCACCTCCACTGGCTAATGTAGGAAAAGAAATAGATCTCAATCTTCCTTCCCGAGAGAAAGACCTTCCAACAAAATAAAGACCAGAATCCAAGGGCTCCCTAGGAAATTTGGAACCTTCAGCAAAAAATCTAGGTGAATCCTATCAATTCTAGTTAGTTTTTCAATAATTATAAAAACGCACAAGCAAAATAAACTAAAAAAGAAAGCTAATCAGTAACGAAAAAATTCCTAACGTTTATACTGTTCATATATTTAATAACAAAAATTCAAACTCATACAATCAATTAACTAAAAAACCAAACAGCAAAAAATGTGCTTATCAATTCTAGTTAGTTTTTCAATAATTATAAAAGCACACAAGCAAAATAAACGAAAAAAGAAAGCTGCTACTTAATCAGTAAAGAAAAAATCCCTAAAGTTTATACCGTTCAGATATTTAATAACAAAAATTCATACTCATACAATCAATTCACTGAAAAACAAACAGCAAAAAATGTATTTATGGATACATTTTATACATACATAGGGATAAAATGATGGAACACAGTTGAAAGGATAAAGGGCATAGGGAAATACTAAGGATAGAATAATGTATGATCATATTCGGGTATTGGGTACCATATGATATGACATTAACCACATCATTTGGCCCAACAAAATATTAGCGTAGTGCTTTCTAGATTAAAAATAAGACCTATCAGATGATTAGTGAAATGTGAGATGATTGCACATCGCTGGTACCAAAATGTGATATCTATATGTGATCACCCTCGCATTGAATATTGACCAAAAACAGAAACATAAAAAACAAAACATTAAATTTGAAGCTACCAAAGCTTTTGTTCAACACATGGATCCAAAAAAATGAAAAACAAATATAATATATATATGCATAATGCAATGACTGTATGTTTTCGTATTCCTATTAGATCCATAATATGGTCAACAAAACTAGCCATAGTGGAGAAATATATACGCTTGCATGGGGTACCCAAATATGGGGCCCTTTTTAAGGGTAAATTGGTGGAAAGTCCAACCGTGTGGTCTTGTTTTGAGATAAATCCCATATGAAGTATATCCATCATTAAGTCCCACATTAATTGAAAGTTTTGACCGGGAGTCATATATTTAAATTTAAAGTTATATTAGGACTGTTTTACCCATTTCTTAAATGCTATGTATATCATGCCACAACAGTTTCCTACCAAACGATCCGTCCTCTTCCCAAGAAATTTTTTGTAGGCGATTTTTGTATTTTTAGTGTAAAAAATTGTGAAAGTTCACAATTTTTTGTCAAATGATTTTTGTAGTTTCAAAATAAAGAAGTGTGAATGTTAACAATTTTTATTGGATATGTTTGTAGTTTTAGTGTAAAAAAGTGTGAATATTCACACTTTTTATAAAATAATTTAAAGATATAGTGTTTTAGTAAATTTATTGATCGAAAGTGTGATGTTTCATACTTGCAGCTTTCGTGTCACAATTTTGACTCTACATATTCGTACTTCCAACTTTCATACTAACAAAATTCACACTATTTTATTCTTTGGAAGTGTGAATATTCACAATTACCAGATATTCACACTTACAGCATTTCACATTATTATATATATATATAAGAAAGAGAGTCCAAATGGGATGCGTACTGTAATTACCACAATTTTATCCTAAAATATAGATTTGAATCCCAATTGGGGTAAATACTCTCAACTGTCATGATTTTCTCCTAAAATATAGATTTCGTTGCTATTTTTAGTGCTACATTTAATAATCGGAGTTTTTGGTCTTTTGAATAGCTCCAAGACTTTTAGGGTTTGTAGAATATCCTTCGGATTTAATATAGTACAAGTTCTATATATATGACTTCTTAGTAAAAATTCCCTTTTTTTTAGTGTGGGAGCTTTCCTCAATATGGGGGGCTTTCTTAGTTATTGAGGGCCTAAGGTGGCTGCCTAGTTTGCCTAATGCTATGGCTGCTCCCCTTCTAGAATCTCCAAAATCAAAAGGTAGCATGCCAGTGTATGCATCCTATTTCCTAGAAAAAAGAATATCACTTGTAAAAACGAACACAGAAAGCCTAGAAAACACAACCATTCATTTGGTTTTCATGACCACATCACAAAAACAGCATTTAGCCCCAAAAAATGGAATATACCCATTCATGGTGGGGTTCACAAGAATGCATGTACATGCAACTAAGGCAGAACTCTTACATCACAAGACATGGCAAATTTAAAATATAAAGCAAAGAAAAACCATGGGATGCAGCAATGAGGTTTAAATTTTGGTTCACATATCAATCAAGGGTCTTTATTGAGATAAATATTCTCTGGAAAATTCATCACTACACAACAGAATCTACATAACAAGAGCCAAATGGTAAAAACATTATAATGGAAAAAACTTCATAGGGTCAATGCCAAATAAAAGGGAAAAGTTCACAAAATCCATTTAGTATTTAATATCTAGATTTAGAAGGAAAGACATGATTAGCTGAATGTAGACATCTATCTACCTTCATCCGATTCAAACTGGTTTACCAAATCCAGTTGATTTGAGGTTGCACCATTCTTACCACCACTACTATTGCTACCAAGCCCAAAAGAAGTCAAATTCTCTCCACGGAAACCATTTGATGTCTGAGGTTTGTTGCCCAGATCACACTGCATGGACATACAAGGTGGCTGAGTTGGAAGTATAAATAGTTGAGGGGGATCTGCATAAATGAACGCCATGGGATTACTAACCAAGATATCATTTATTTCGGTGTCAGAATGGCATACAGAAGAATCAACAAGTTCTCTACTAGGATCTATAGTGCAATTTGAAGTCAATGCATAACCATCTATTGGTGGAGCAGAGGTAACTGGAGTGTAGTCTGAATCAATTAAAGCATCTGAGACATTATCTGTATGAAATAGTTGGAACTGGGAACCTGCTCGAGTACCAGAAGCAAATGCTTGGTCATAGATCTCAATATCATTGCCATGATCAAGAGCTGGATCTTCTGGGTACACATTGGAAGTTCCAGAAGGAGCAGAAAAAGAATGTCCGCCATTTTTCATTGCTTGAGTTATAGAGACAGTTTCAGGATAAGTAAAATTGGCATTCTCTTCTTCTGAATCGCTGAGAACTATGACATCAAGACGCCCTAATGATGGACAAGTATTTCTGTTCATGGTCCCAGTTGTAGCATCGAAGTTGTTTGGAACAGTATTGATTTCATGGCCATTGTTGGCAGATAAATTGAAATTGCCAACGCCATCTAGTTCAATCATTGAAACACATGTAGAACCATCTTCAGGTGTGGAAACATAAATAATTTCATCTGGGAGGTGCCACTGTTCAAGCTTCTTAAACTGATATACATTCTTTGCACGCCAAGAACCATCAGGCTTCACATCAATCTCAATTGTATCTTCTCCACAGTACTTTACCTGTTCCATCAGATATTGCAGAATTACAAAGACATTAATCGTTTCATAAATTCAGTATTAACACTACATAAAGCAAAACTCATTCAGGTCTATCACTGGCAATACCATCTTCGTGATGTGATTAAAATAAGGGTCAATGGTAAGGTCTTCTACGGAGTAGTTCTTCATGCAAATTGGACATTGCCACTGCAACCAGAAGGAATTCACAACTCGTACAAATTAGTAATTGAGTTGATGGAAAAAAATATAAAAGATGTTGATCACTTGCCTTCCTAGAGAGTTGGTTTAGCCGAAGAAAAGTTTCAAGATCAAAACAACCCATGTGTGCACATGGTCTGAATCTGGCGGCAATCTCAATTCTAGAGCCACTCAACTGCCATTAACATGTAGATATAAACAAAACGGTAGATCCATTAATTAACTGTATTTGACACATAAGCCAATTTCAATTGATTTTCCATTATTATCGTCAACAACAACAAAAGGAAACAAATCATCAATGTCATGACACAAATATACCAACAAGCTAATGACATAACAAGGCAAACATGCACCAAGTGATCTTGCCACAGATAAGATAGTAATCAAGGATGGCAAATTGGCAAGACAGACAACCAGGAAAGTTCAGACACTTGCCAAAAAAAATGAAGCGTATAACTGAGGTTTCTTTGAAAGTATGATACTTGGAAAACAGTAAACCTGCATTTACAAACTTGATTGGATTTGGGATGTGGATTTCAAATATAAGGAATTAAATCTACACATTAGAAATTCTTAAATTTATGATCCTTTGTTTCAATGCTAAACATTATTAGATGAATTTGGGAACAGATTTGATTATAGTATATTCATGAATAGTTTAAAGTTTCAGAGATTATTATATAGTCCCGTCATATACCCCTCATATTAAATCATGCAAATTCTAGAAGAAAATAAAATGAATACACTATAAACTGAAGAAACAAATATAGATTCACTATGTATATAGATTCACAGGGGACACATCAACATGCGAGTGAAAGGAGAGAACACGAAAATTACAAAAGAGATAACCACTTACAGGACAACGCAGATTGACTGTAACACAGTCCACAATAACTTCCAAATCACTATCACTATCTTCATTTTCCATAGCCACTCCGCCACCAATGCAACGACAAACACGAGCTAGAGCATCTTCAAAGGGCTCACAATTTTGCTTTTCAAGAATCAAGTTGAGGATCTAGAAATTAAATGCAACAAACAAATAAATGCTCTAGTGAGATGAATATGAAAGGAAAACATAACTAAAGAGCCAAGAGAAAATGACTTCTCTTATATCCGAAATGAAAATGACAAAAAATCAAAGAAGTTAGGAAGATCAAAAGTAGACCCCATATATCAATGAATAATTGTGAAGTTCACATGTAACAATCATAACATAAAAACCAAATTCATATAGATAACATATAAAGATCCAGGAAGCCTATGGTGTGAATATCACACAATACTTGCTGCAAATTATAGGAAGCTCAAGGAAGAGTAAATTCAAAGAAGTGGCGATATTTGAAAATTGGCATGATTTCAAAGAAAAATCGATAGGAACCATTCATAATCATGTTTCTAGTATTATTAGAGTCTTATTTTATGATTAGATTAAATTTTTTAAGATTTTTAGGCCAAGGTAATTTTGGTAATTTTCATATTTGTTGACATGGACTGTAGGAAGCCCATTGGTCGTCTTGTGGGTCAAGTTATTTAATTGGATTTTATTTATATTTCTTATTTGGTCTTCAATTGACTTGGAAGTCAAAAGATATTGTAGTAGTTTCATTTTTTATAAAGTCATGTAATACTTCTAATTCAATAAAGTTGATATTTTAGAGCATTTTCACTTTGAAACTTTTTATGGATTGTGTGATGCCTAAGGAATTCTAGGAATGATTCCTAGATCTATCTTCTTCTTCTCCTTCTTTCCCTCTTTTATTTTCTGCACTTTTAACAGCCCAAAACACTGTTCACGAATCACTGTTCACAGCCTCGTAACAACCCCTAAAACAGTGCCACAGTCTCATTTTATTATACTAAAACTCTTACCCCTTTATCACCCAACACAAACCCTTCAAAACCCTATATTCTTACTGCGATTTCAGCTATAAACCCAATTAAAATCAGCCCCAAAAGCCCAGATTTGCTGCTGCCCCTAATCGTCCTACATCAATACTTCTCTCTCATGTCATGTTAAGGCATACATTAGACCTGATATAATACTTGAGTAATTATGAGAAGATTGCTCTCTTTCGTGATTATTGTTCAATTAAAATTGACTGCAAAATATTTTCTCCAGCCCATTATCTCTATAACAACAGGATTTGCACATATATTATCTCTTGATAATTATGACATTATTTTCAAGAGAACGACTACTTCGCAGTTAAACAACAATTCAAGAATAACAAAAGCTACCAAAGCCTTTGTACAATATAATTCAATATACAATTCCCAGCATTCTCCAAGATACAACCAAAAGATGTTTATCAACAATCAACTCATTCACAATGACAGTGGGTTTACCTGTTCTATTGTACGTTTCTTTACTAGTCTAACGCCTAGGCAGAAACGTCGAGCATCGCGTACTGATAAAGAAATCTGATTAGTTCCCTTGCGTACGTAAGATGCAATCTGACAAAGAAAAGGTAGGCTTAGAATTAGCCTCACATTCATGGACCCTTCAATTCTGCTTACAATCAATACATAGGTAAAAGAAGGTAAATGTGTGACAACCACATAATGCTTAGACAGATATTAATGAAAACATTAGAATCTCTAAGACTATATTTCAATAAAGAAATTTTCTTGCATTTTCTTTTTGTGTCAAGATTCCACTAAAGACCAGGGCAAGCGAAGAGAACAGAGAGGAGACTCACCATTGGACCATCATCACGGCCATTAGCTCCTAACAACTGTGATTCAGGCCTTTTGAATGTTTTTACTTGAACACCTACAATTTTTTATTAGAGTAGACATAGATAGAATCAATATGATTTTATAACATCTACTTTATTGATACTATGAAATTATAACAAATTTCTTGAAATGTAAGTCCATCGGGACATCATCCCACTTTTCTAAAACAGAGTTTGGCCAAGATTTCTTCACCATAAAGTTGGGTTCAGACCAATCAACTCTTTTGAACAGGCCTCAACAGGCTGTGTTGTTGGGACAATTTTGAGCATCATAGTTTCAGTGGTATCTCAAGAATCCTAAAATTGGAATTCAAAGAAAACCAAAAAAAGAACCTTAGCCTAATTAAAATATTTTAAAAATTTTGTTTGGAAGATCTTAGGGCAAAGCCTTTTTTAAGTTAGTTTTTAAAAATATAATCTATGCATACTAGCTGGTACTATACAAATTTACACATATCTAATAGTATTTGAAGGATCATTAAGTTGCATACCATTAACTTGTAGATTTGTATACAGTGGCCATTGCATCCTAAATGGAACTTTATCATTAAGATGAATACACCAAACCTGACCACAAGCAGCAACAAAAAAATTACCAAAAATTAATGACACATTCACCCAAAATGCAAGACCACACATCATCAATGAGCATAATTGAATCTGGTAAGTTAAACAATTTTAACCAACCTGAACATCATATTCCTTATTCTGTAACAAATCCATATCTTCACTTACAAGATCAAATGCTTTTTCCACATAATGTGGGCTGATTGTCCTGGACAGTATTGAAAATGAGATTTAAAAATCACAGTACTGTAGTAAACAATATCTAAACACAACAAAATGACATAAAATATAGGGAGACTTATTTATAAGTCCTTTTTCAGAACCTTATGCTAGGCTAAGTCCTGTGTAATTTCTTATAGAGTCTCAAGTCAGTCCTTTTTTCATATATATATATAGAGATCCTAATATTTTTACCCCCTTTTTTTTTTTCCAACAACACTTCAAAAATAATTTCCCAGAAATTTTTTCTCTCTCTCCTCTCTCCTCTCATCATTTCTCCTTCATCCAACCCTCCCTCCCCTTCTCTTCTAGTTCTATTCATAAATTTTCAATTTTTTCACAAATTCACGACTTTCAGATCAATCTTTCATCTTCTTTCTCAACTTCATCTCGCTCCAATCAAATTGTGATCATTTGGATGGGGACTCGTGTCTCATCTCTCAGTCACCTTCCTCTTCTCTCTTCATAAGAGCAAGCAAGAAAAAGAAATTCAAAGAAAGAGAATGAATTTCTTCATGTTAATGTAATTTCTGATTTTATCATCTAGAATCCTATTTCCACTATTTTAATTCGTTGTCCCAAAATAGTCCGGATCAAGGAGGAGATGATGCACTCGACTAACATTACTCAAACATATTAATAATTAAAATTTTGATTTTCTAAATAAAAAAAAAAAAAAAAAAAAATAAATAAAATATTTTTTAAAAATTAAAATAATAATAAATAAAAAAAAAAAATATTAATATTATATAAAAAAACAAAAAAAAAAAAAAAAAAAAAACTTAAGTTTTATCTAAAATAGTAATAACGTTACGTACGTATTTACGCTATGTAAATGTATATTTATGTCAATATCGCGCCGCTACGCCACGATTATGGTGTTACCACGCTACGCCACGTTCGTTTACATTATATATTACACGCGTTACGTTACGCCGCTACGCTATGTAATTACACGTACGTATATATGTATTACGTTACGTATACGCGCTATATTATATGTACGCTTATATATCACGCGACGCTATAATGCATAGGTGTCACATATATATTATTGCGGTGTCTTTATGTAGTTTATTTATTTATTATGGTTTATATTACGTTTTTATATATTATATATTATATTATTATTTATTATTATTAATATAATTAATTAACTTAAACAGGTAAAAAAAATATATAAAAGAAACTTAAGGACCAAATGTAGCCCATAGTTTTTTTGTGACTAAATGAGTCATAAGTCTAAAATATATAGGTCTAACTTTACGTGAAAATATATAGGTCCAACAAAATGACTACTGCTTGTATGCATACCGCACACAAAACAAAAACACAAAATTCCAAGAAAATAAAAATAAAAAATGTTATAGCAAAAACCACCTTCTCACACATAATATTGTCAACTTTTTTGAATGGGCAATCTAGGTCAATTTTGATATTGGTGAATTTTTAGGCACAGGTGAAAAGAAGTTATGTGCAATTTGTCCCTACCATGTGGGATTTTTCATGTTAATCTGCAATTTTGCTTCTTCATTGCACCAATAACAACATACATTCAAAACTATAACCAAAACTATGAAGAAATGCAGCAAGGTTGATAGTACATTAACTTAAAATATATATATACATACATACATAAGTAAATGCGTTGAACTCACTCGGTAGAAATATTTGAAGTAATCAGCTTGACAGGAGATAAAGGTAGTTTCACAGTCACCAAAAATCTGTCATGAAGAAATATTCAGAATCAGAAAACCCACAAACTAGTGTTTCCATTATAAACGAAAACCATGAAACTGAGGTCACAAAAAATACACACAAAAATTCAAACCAGTGAAGCTATACCAGGAAAAAAATACTTTAATCATATAAACATAGATCAAGTATTTTGTGAATATCATGTGTTTTTTTTTTTTTTTTTTTTTTTTGATTCAGATGAAAACATAGAAAGACAAGAAGGGTCTCAAAACAAACAACAGATTAGAGGGCTGATCCCTCTCAAAATGAGCTCCAGTCATATCATCTATGACCAAAGCTGTTACAGTTTCTGGGTGATCCTCCAGAAGCACCACATGTTCATCTTGTGCCACTCCTATGTTTGCCAATCGATCAGCAACTCTGTTTCCTTCCCTCAGTGTGTGACTCAGTGTACAATTACATCTTTTCATTAAGAACTTTGTATCTTCTATGATGGCCTTGTAAGGAGAGTTATGGCTTGGCCCATCTTGAATTAACTTGATGGCTTGAGTGGCATCAGTTTCAGAATATCATATGTTTATAGATATGTAAAAATATCTCCAATAAAATTTTGCTTTGATGTGGTTTTTCTCTACACAACTGCCAGATGTTTACTATTTCTTAATGATAAGTCACCAATTTTTCAAAAGATTAAGCTATTAAGAAACAGACCCAACAATTTATATTGAAGCTATGCAACACAATCCCTCACACGTGCAACCCCATCTTGCACGTGGAAAGACAAACAGAAGAGCAAACAACCAAACAGAGAAAAGAAACCAAACAGGGATCAAATACTAAATGCCAATAGAGAGACTTGAATCCAAGACCTCTCTCAACTTGAGCTTTGATACCATGAAAAGTCACCAATTTTTCCTAAAGCAAAAGCTATTAGGAAATGGGTCCAGCAATGTACATCAAGCTATCAAACTCTTACATAAGAAGTAATAGCATCCAAATCTCAGCCTTAGAAGCACAACATCACCAACCTAATTTTACTCAAATAGCATCTTTTCCAATTTTAGATTGAATTTGTAGTCAAGATGAAAGTCAGCATATTATTTTAGAACCACTAGATTTCTTTTGCATTAACTCCAACCTGTTCATTAGTCTTAACTTTTTAATACTTTTCCATCATGTTGGTTTTTAAGTAATTAATTTTAATGATTATAGTATTTTTGTAACGCAGAGATCAAATCTTAAAATACTCAAGTTCGCTTCCTTTTTGCTCATGCAATCTGTTAAACTATTGATAGGCAAGACCTGTGGGATGAATTTTTAAAAATGACTATAATTGCTCAAAAAGCTTCTTAAAAGAGATTTGAATGTTGTTTTGTCACCAGAAGAGCTGTTCATAAAGGTGCTATCAAAAAGCTGTTATGATATATAAAAACAAACGAATCAACCCGAATAGCTCTAAATCCCAGCCATAAAAAGGATCTAAAATTGTATATGATAGCCCAAATCTATACTATTATAAAGTTTGAGATGGTGTTGACACAATGTGATATTTTGATTTCCAAAAATGCTTCTAGCCTATTTAAAATACAAAATTGTATAGAGGAGGTTGGGATTCGAAACCAAAACCTTCGATCTGGTAGACAAGACCCTTACCATGTGAGCAACACACGTGTACTTTTAAATCAAAATCAAAATTTATATTTTTCAGATCTAACAGTACACCTATCGGCTGGGCAGACACCACTAGTAAAATATATAGAAAGGGGCAATTAAGTCTTTAACAATAACTGGAACAGTTGTGTGAACAGTGAACAGTACCATGCTACAGAACTTTGTGAAAAAGTACTCTTCATTATCCACAAATACTAGCTGCTATAATTTTCTCTTAGTGACAACAGGCTCGATAACAGAATGATGTTATACCCAAAAAAAGGATGACATCCAATTAAATTGCCTTAATGGAGATACGCATGATGCAAGTCATAATGTTAGAATAGTATATTATTAGTTGGGTTATTATTCGATTGTAATTATTCTATGCCTTTAGGGCTCCCTTGTAATTATTAATCTTCATTAATATAAAAGGGGAATGATATCACAATCATTCACTAATCCTTTTCTATTATCTAAACCTACATGGTATCAGAGCCAACTCACCTCATTCTCTGTTAGCCACCCCAACCTCAGCCGACTACCGTCTCTCATCACCCAACACCAGTCGGCGCCTCTTCTCTCTTTTCCAACCTACCTTGGCTGATTTCGGGCCACACCCATGTTGTTCTAGGGGTCGCAGCTCACCCGCAGTGCTTGGGTAAGATTTCCAACTCACCCTCTATTCTCTTCTAGGCCTGTCGGTAGCCCTAGATCACTCTTCTAGGGCTGTCGACCCTCCTGGCCATCCCGTAGCACCCTTTCGGTCAACTCCTTGCCGACTCCGACTCTCTTTGTATCGACTGGTATGACCCTGATGACCTGCCCTCTCATTGTTTAGTATATATTGTAACCTTATTCTTTGTTTTTTCTTAAAAAAAAAAAAAAAAAGAGCAGTAAAGTGAAAGGAAAAAAAAAAAAAAATTGTTGATTAGTTTTTTAATTCTTTAATTTTCTTAGTGGTCATTGTGCTTGTATTCCTCCACCTTCCGGGTTTGTGATTGGCACTAATTTTGTTGAGGGTTTGGTAGTACAGTATCTATGGTAGATTCCACCAGTGTGTCCACTACTTCTCAGACACCTAAGAGTGAGAGTTCCATTATACCTACTACTGTGACTGATAACCCCAATTCTAATCTTAAAATCACCACCTCTCCACTTAATGGTCAGAACTATCTAGCGTGGTTGCAAAGTTTGACTATTTTTCTAAAGAGCAGAGGGAAGATGGGGTATGTTGATGGCAGAATACAAGCACCCAGTACCATTGACCTAGGTTATGACCAATGGGAGATCACTAACTCCCTGATTATGGGTTAGCAGATTCATTCGATGGTACCAGAAATTGTTAAGGGCTACTTGTCTATGGAGACTGCCCAGGATATTTGGGATGTTGTGGCTACCACCTATTCCCGTAAAGGGAATTTTTCACAAGCATTTGAGTTACGCTGCTCTATTGAGAGCTCTATTCAAGGGAGCAAACTATTCTTCAATACTTCACTATCTTCACTAACGGCTGGAAAAAGCCTTGATCACCTGCAGGACTATAAGCCTGTTTACACTGCTGATTCAATCGGGTACCGGAAGTTCATTGCACAGGAAATGGTCTTCAAGTTTTTAGTAGGTCTCAATGTGGAATATGATCCGGTTCGAAGTCGAGTTCTGGATATGGACACTTTTTCTTCACTTCAGAAGCCTATGTACAGAATGAAGAGAGTCGCCAATCTGCTATGATGTCACCTATTTCTATTGACCGCTCCGCATTACTATCTACCTCTAGAGATGGCCTCAGCCTGACTCCCATCCCTCCGTCTACCGCCAAGGAGTCTGTATTTTGCGATTACTATCGCAAGTCGCGGCATACTGGTGAGACGTGTTGGAAGCTTCATAAGACTCCATCCAGGGGTCGAGGTGATCAGTCTGGTTCTCGAGGAGGTCGGTCAGGCTAGTCTAAAGGATGTGGCTCTCATCCACAGGCTCATCAGTCTAGTGCCATTGATACACTTGATTCTACTTCCGCTTCCATTGGCCAGAATTCTGATGGTCTCTCTGACATGACTACTCATGAGTTTAAGGATATTCTGCGTCACTTGCTGGACTGCCGGTCTTCTACTGCTCTCAGTGCATCTTCCTCATCATTTGCCCACTTAGGTAACTTTTATGAAGCACGGATACTCCGAAATGGCCCACGTACGCGTATCAAATAAGTATCGGATACGAATACGCACCCGATACGACGAGATACGTATTAGATACAGCAAAAAAGTATCCTATTTTTTTATTTTTTTTTTGAATTTCGAATACGTTTGGGATACGCGAGGATACGGTCAGGATACTTTTGGGATACGGCAGGGCAAAAAAATAATTTCAAAAACTTAAAATGGGGGTCAAAGTATAAAATATCAAAATAAGGTAAAATAAAACAAAAAAAATAAATCAACCAAACCTACTTAGGTCGAACAGCAGCGGCAAAGGAGGAGAGGAGTTCGTCGTCGTCTCTAGCTCAAGTTCGTCAATCAGGTTCGCGAACAGCAACTTGACGCTCGTTGATTAGGTTCGTCCCTCTCTCTTTCCCTTTCGCTCCCTCTCTGTCTTCCTTTCCCTCTCGCTCGATCTCACTCTCTTTCTCTCTCCCTCTGCCTCTGGCTCGATCTGTCTGGTCTGGAGATGGACAAATCGCTTGATCTCATCTCCCCCCTTGGTCAATCTCTCCCTCTCCCTTTATCTATCGTCTCTCGCTCTCTCTTTCCAGTCACTTTTTTTTTTTTGTATATGTATACTCTGTAAGATAAAATAAATCAAAAAAGAAAAAAAAAAAAGAAAAAAAAAGAGAACTTTGTATGTATTACGGTATTACCTGTATGATAAAATAAAATAAAATAAAATAAATCAAATAAGGTAAAAACTTATTAATAAATAAATAAATAAACTTATTAATGAACTTCGTAAACTTATAAACTCTGTCTGGTTTGGATAAATAAATAAATAAACTTATTGATAAATAAATGAACTTTGTAAATTTTTTATGTATGCTACATTACTAAAAATTGTTAAAATTTTATTTTTATGTATGCTACATTACTAAAAATTGTAAAAATAATATTTTTTATGAACGTATCTCCGTCGTATCCGTATTCTACTTTTTCAAATTTTGTCGTATCGCTGTATCCGTATCCGTGCTTCCTAGGGTACCTTTCTCCTCGTCTTTTCCTTTCTCATAAGTCTTTGCCCTGGATTATTGATTCTAGTGCCTCAGATCATGTCTAGATCCTCGGACCTTTTCTTTGCCTATAAGCCCTCTTCAGGTTAGGACAAAGTTAGGATTGCAGATGGTATTGTTTCTTCTATTTCTAGGAAAGGTTTAGTCCACGTTACTCCTATCATACCTCTATCTTTTGTTCTCCATATCCCCAATTTTTCTATTAACCTGTTATCCTTGAGTCGTATTACAAAGGATTTTAATTGTAGTGTGACTTCTTTTTTTTTCCTGATCATTGTCTTTTTCAGGACCTTGTCACAAGGACGACGATTGGCAGTGATAGTGCAGAAAATGGTCTCTACTTCCTGGATCAACCAGACAAGCTTGCTCATTCTTCCACCACGAGTCCTATTACCAAAGCTGATTTATGGTTGTGGCATCGGCGTCTTGGGCATCTGTCTTTTTATTTACTTAAGCATTTATTTCTATCTGTTTTTGCAAACAATAATGGGTCGGAGTTTTTTTGTGAGCCATGTCAACTTGAAAAACAACACAGATCTTCTTTTGCTCCCAGTTTTAATAAAAGTTTAGTTTCTTTTTTATTAATACATTCTGATGACTAGGGTCCATCTCGTGTTATGTTTGTGAAAGGTCATCGATGGTTTGTTATATTTATTGATGATTTTTCTCATACTACTTAGGTGTATCTCATGAAAGACAAGAGTGAGGTTTTCTCCGTGTTCTGCAATTTTCATAAGATGATTTGTACTCAATTTAGGGCCATTGTCAAAATCTTTCGTTCTGATAATAGGGGTGAATACATAGATTTTGGATTAGGGCAATATTTTTCTGCTCATGGCATTATCCATTAGACCTCTTGCACCAATATCCCCTCAACAAAATGGGATAGTAGAACGCAAGAATCGTTATCTTCTTGACATGGCTCGGTACATGTGTTTTTCTATGAGTGTGCCTCGGTCTTACTGAGGCGACGCTGTTCTCACCGCTGCCCATCTTATTAATCGTCTTCCTACCTAGGTTTTGCAAAAACAAGCTCCCTTTCAAGTCCTTCTAGGTTCCGAGTCCTTATTTTCTATTCTTCCCAAAATATTCGGCTGTGTCTGTTTTGTTCACAATCACTCTCCTACTCGTGATAAGTTGGACCCTCACTCTCTTAAATGTGTTTTCCTTGGGTACTCTCCTACTCAAAAGAGGTATAAGTGTTATCACCCTCCTTCTCGTAAGGGGTTTGTGTAAATTTCAATGTATAGAGAGAGAATAATGTATTATTGATTGATATTTAATATGTTACAATCAGTCCTATATATAGAAGAGTAGAGTAGGTGAGTGTGTAGTAGGTGGAGTAGGTGGAGTTTTTTTACATTCAACAGTTTGTCTCCATAAATATCACATTCTTTGAGTCCCAGTCTTACTTCTTGTCCTCCTCGGTGTCGTAGTCCTCCCTTCAAGGAGAGCCTTGGTGTGAAGTGATGCCTGTGATTCCTATGGTAGAACCAGTTGTTCTTGCACCACCACCTTGATAAAAAAAACAAAACCAGAAAAGGAAGTGCTGGTAGAGAGAGAGAGAGAACAGAGGAAAATATCTATTTCATATTTTTGTTCATATTACCATCTATATGATTAGGTATGATATTTATACAAAAAATATCTAACAGAGATCTAACTAATATCTAACTGAAGATCTAACTAATATCTAACTGTATTGAAGTTTGTTACATAAGAATGGATAGGATGTAGCAGCAGGTCTATGGACTTGTGATGCACTTGCAAGAATAGTTGAAAACTTATATTGTATATCTGGTGGCAGAACTAGTCTATCTATCTGCAGAACTAGTCCCAGCAGCAACCTTGGTAGACTGAGACTTGGTCTCTGCTGCTGAAGACTTGGCATCTGCTTTGACCTCTGCTGCTGCTGAAGATTTTCTTCTTCTTGAAGACTTGGCCTCTCTTTCTTGCTAAACCGAAGACTTATCGACCCCATAATTTGAAGGGTGGAGAACCAACCAAAAGCTTGGATCAGAAGAAGAGAAGGCGAGCCACAGGTAATGGTTTGGTAAATATATCAGCAAGTTGATCAGAGGAAGAAACATGACGGATGAGCAACTGCTTGGCTGAAACCTGCTCACGAACAAAATGATAATCGATTTCTATATGCTTGGTCCGAGCATGAAAAACGGGATTAGAGGCCAAGGAGAGAGCAGATAAATTGTCACACCACAACAGTCTGAGGAAGGAAAGAGATGCATATCACGAAGAAGCATTTGAAGCCAAGACACTTCTGCACTGGATTGAGCCATGGACCGATATCCAGCTTCTGTGGATGATCTAGCCACTGTGGGTTGTTTCTTAGCAGCCCAAGACACCAAATTAGAGCCCAGAAAAATACAAAAACCAGTAGTAGACCTTGGTCAAGATGGGAATTTGCCAAGATCTCGAGAACACATGAATATCAAAAGAACTAGGGAGAAGGAGAAGCCATGATGTAAAGTGCCTTTGACAAATCGAGAATCCTTTTGACAACACCAAAATCCTCTTGAGTGGGATTATGCATATGTTGTGAGCTTGGTTGACAAAAAGCCAAATCTGGCCTAGTGATGGTTAAATCTTGAAGACCGCCAACAAGACTTCGATAGAGAAGGATTAGAGCAAGGAAACGAAGAAGAAGAAGAAGAAGAAGAAGCTTTAATGAAGAGGAGAAGAAGCGGGTTTACTGATGACATGCCTCTGTGAAGAAGAGTAGAAGCATAATGAAATTGTGATAAAAAATACCAAGAGAATGAGAAGAGACCGAGATGCCTAAGAAATAAGAGAGAGAGCCCAATTCTTTAAGGGAAAAAGCTTTGTGTAAGCTGTGAAATAAGGACCTGAATATGTGAGGAAGAATTGCAGAACAAGAATATCATCAACATAGACTAAGAGATAGGTTAAAGAGGAAGCTTGAACAAAAAGAGAGTGATCGCAATGACTATTGACAAAACCCAAAGTAAGAAGAAAGGAGGAAAAAGTTGAAAACCAAGCTCTTGGTGCTTGCTTTAGACCATAAAGAGCTTTGTTAAGCTTGCAAACATAAGTTGGAAATTGAGAGTCTTCAAATCCTGGAGGTTGAGTCATAAAAACGTTCTCTTCAAGCTTACCATGGAGAAAAGCATTAGACACATCAAGCTGTTGGATGGGCCAATTATGATGGAGAGCAATACACAAGAACACCCCGATGGTGCTGTTTTTTGCAAGGACTAAATGTATCCAAGAAATCAATTCCAGCCTCTTGATTATAACCTTTGGCAACAAGCCTAGATTTGTATCTAGCAATATTGCCATTAGAGTCCTTTTTAATGCGAAAGACCCATTTGCAACCCACTACATGTTGATGAGGTGGAGCAGAACCGTGGTCAGTCATTGTTTTGAAGAGCCTGAACCCCCTCTTGCATAGACTGAACCCAGTGAGGACTGTGAAGAGCAAGTTTATAAGAGGTAGGTTCAGAAGTGAGAAGAGGAGCAGAAAGACAAGTAGCCTTAGATCTAGTAATCATAGGATGAGAATTAAGAGAAGATTGAGGAGGAGGTAAAATAGGAATAGTTAAATGAATACCAGGAGGAGAATGACGAAGAGGAGTAGATAGACTAGCAGACTCCGAAGAGGTAGAAGCAGTAGAGTTATCAGAGGGAGAACTAGCTGAAATTTGAGAAGGGGAATCAGAAGAAGAATAGACAGAAGAAGAACCCCAGAAAAAATTTTTAGTAGCAACCTTGGAAGAAAGAAGAAAGTGGAGCAGAGAAGAAGCAAAAAGGAAATGAATGTTCATCAAACACCACATGTCTAGAAATATAGACAGTTCCAGTGAGGGGATCCAAACACCGGTACCCTTTGTAACTAGAGTGATAACCAAGAAATACACACTCTTTAGAACGAGGTTGAAGTTTGTGAGAGATATAAGGCCTTAACCAGGGGTAACACTTGCAGCCAAAAACCTTGAGAAAAGCATAATCTGGAGGTATATGAAAGAGAACCTCGAATGGACTCAGATGGCCTAGTTTTGGACTGGTCATTCTATTAATCAAATAAGTTGCAGTAGCAAGAGCCTCAAACCAGTACTTGAGAGGGACAGAAGATTGATCAAGCAAAGCAATAGCTGTTTCTATTAGGTGACGATGCTTTCTCTCAGCCACTCCATTTTGAGAAGGAGTATAAGGACAGCTCATTTGATGAACAATACCAACCTGCTTCAGAAAATTCTGAAATGGACCACTAGTATATTCACCGCCAGCATCAGTTCTAAAAACTTGTAAAGAGGTGGAGAACTGTCTTTCAGCATAGGCCTTAAACTCAACAAACTTGGAAAACACCTCACTCTTATAGGATAGAGGATACAACCAAGTAAAGTTACTAAAGTCATCAATAAAGATAACATAGTAAGTATAAGAAGCATTAGTATGAGCAAATGGACCCCAAACATCAGAGTGAATTAAAGCAAGAGGTGCAGTGGTTTTATTATTTGTCAAAACAAAAGGAAGTCTATGACTTTTTGACACACAACACTGATGACAAGAAGAATTACACTCTTTATGAGAGAATGAAAAACCACATTTATTTACAATATTATGGAAAACAGCAGTAGAAGGATGCCCTAGTCTCTTATGCCAAAGATGAGCAAGAGAGCTAGTTCCAGAGAAGGCTTTAGGAAATGTAGAAACAGTTGGTTGTAACTGATACAATCCATTGTGATGATGACCTCTACAAAGGACCTTGTTGCTGAGTTTGTCCTGAACAACAAAGGACTTATCATCAAATGTGACAGTGCAGTTATTATCAGAAGTAAGCTGATGCACAGACAACAGATTAGAAGAAATTTGAGGAACATGAAGCATATTATTAAGCTGAAAAGTAAAATTAGGTGTGGGCAAGATACCAGTGCCAGAGTTGTGGATAGGAAGAGTGTTTCCATCTCCAATCAATACTTGATCCTGACCTTGATAAGGTTGATATAGATGCAGATTATTCAAATCATTAGTGAGATGAGAGGTAGATCCAGAATCAACATACCAAGGAGTAGAGAAAGTAGAAGGCATAGAGGAAACAGCAGATTGAGCAGAAAAAGCTCTAGGTGTTGTAGAAGAAGGACCCATAGTATATGATGGAAATACTGGTTGGAAATTAGTATTCATTCTATGTCTGCATTCCAAAGCTGAGTGATTGTTTTTGCCACAAATTTGACAAACCAAACCATAGCTCTGTGGTCTTCCATTACCTCTTCTACCTCCTCTGTAACTAGTATATCTGCCTCCTCTAGTCTGGAAATGTTGACCACGACCACTTCTATTATATGAATAATTTCGAGCAGAGTTGATATTACCATAGACACTTTGTGATGATCCACCAGAAGAAGTGGATGAACTGTTTTGAGAACCTGTAGTAGTAGCATTAAATGCTACTGTGAGATTTGAAGAAGCTTCTTGCTTATGACTTTGTTCAACATGAATTGCTTCTGAACAGAGCAAAGCACACAACTCATCCATAGTTAGAACCTCTGATTTGGCGCGTATAGTTGTTTTGAATGCATTATACTCGTCAGGTAATCCATTAAGAACAAGAAGAATAAGATCTTCATCACAAATAGGAGATGAGGCTAGGGCTAGTTGATCAACAAGATCCTTGAATTCTTGAAGATAGTCTTCCATTGATCTTGTTTTCTTGGACACGATGCTCAATCTATTTTTTAGCCGATGTATATGAGAACGTGAAAGAGATGTAAATTTCTTTTCGAGTGCAAGCCACAAATCCTTACAAAGGTTAGCGAGATGAAGGACGGAAGAAAATCGAAGGTGTGAGTGTGGCTGTTATACAGCTAAGAAGACATGAATCTGTAAGCTTCCATTTCAGAAATTCAGGATTTGCAACCGTCTGATTTTGTGCATTCAAGATTGTAGCAGATGGACATGCAGATGATCCATCAAGAAATCCAAAAAGCTCAGTAGCTTCAAAGAAATTCTGTATTTGTGTTCGCCAGATAGAATAATTTCCAGATTCAAGCTTCACTGTGATCAATGAAGTTAGATTTGCAACCAGTAGAAGAACATTGGAAGGCAAGGAAGCCTTCTCAGATTGGATCGTCATTGTTGCTCGTGAGAGCTCAGACTTGATGCTCTGATACCATGATAAAAAAAACAAAACCAGAAAAGGAAGTGCTGGTAGAGAGAGAGAGAGAACAGAGGAAAATATCTATTTCATATTTTTGTTCATATTACCATCTATATGATTAGGTATGATATTTATACAAAAAATATCTAACAGAGATCTAACTAATATCTAACTGAAGATCTAACTAATATCTAACTGTATTGAAGTTTGTTACATAAGAATGGATAGGATGTAGCAAAGAAGTCTATGGACTTGTGATGCACTTGCAAGAATAGTTGAAAACTTATATTGTATATCCGGTGGCGTAACTAGTCTATCTATCTCAGAACTAGTCCCAAAGAAGAACCTTGGTAGATCGAGACTTGGTCTCTCGCTGAAGACTTGGCATCTGCTGACCTCTCGCCGTCAAGATTTTGTTGCCGTGAAGACTTGGCCTCTGCTGCTGCTAAACCAGAAGACTTATCACACCTCTTACTGGGACTACAAAACCCAATGTCCCCAAGGATAGGGAAGAGCAACTTTATATCAGGGACAAAGACAGACAGACAGAAAGTTAACTGGATACAAGAGACCACTTCTGCTCACCCATTGCCATCTTCTACTTCTGATGAGAGTCCAGGTAACTTTGAATCTATTGAGTCCACTGATAATGATACTCCTATTGATCTTGATGTTCCTATTACCAAGAGAAAGGGTGTAAGATCTTATACTCAACATCCTATCTCAAATTTTGTGTCCTACTCTCATTTGTCGTCCTCATATAGAGCCTTTATGTCAAATATTTCCTTTGTTAGCATTCCTAACCACTTTCAGGATGCTTTTGCTACCTCTAAATGGAAACTTGCTATGATTGAGGAAATGAAAGCACTTAGGAATTGACGAAGTTACCTAAGGGCAAACGACCTGTGGGATACAAATGGGTGTATTGTGAAACACAAAGCAGATGGTTCTATTGAGCATTACAACGCTAGACTTGTGGCAAAATGATTCACTTAGACATATGGTGTTGACTATCAGGAGACCTTTGCACTCGTAGCTAAGATGAATTCAGTCAGAGTATTTCTCTCTCTACCAGCTAATCTAGATTGGTCACTTCATTAGTTTGATGTAAAGAATGTCTTTCTCTATGGTGACTTAGAAGAAAAGGTATATATGGACATTCCTCTTGGTTTTGAGGATCATCAGACAACGGTAAAGTATGCCAGCTTCAAAAGTCATTATATAGTCTCAAATAGTCTCCAAGGGCTTGGTTTGAGATATTCACTTAGACTATGCTTAAATATGGCTTCAAACAGAGTTAGGCAGATCATATCTTGTTTGTAAAACATTCATCACATGGAAAGACTACAACGCTCATTGTTTATGTGGATGACGTAGTTCTTATAGGTGATGATAGTGAGAAAATACCTCTATTGAAGAAATATTTAACAAGTGAGTTTGAAATCAAAGACTTGGGGAGCTTGAAGTATTTTCTAGGAATTGACTTTGCTCGCTCTAAGGATGGGCTATTTATCTCATAGAGGAAGTATGTACTTGACCTGTTGAAAAAAACCAGGATGCTTGACTGCAAAACCTGTGACACTCTACTAGAACCCAATCAAAAACTAGGTGATGATGAAGGAGGAGCAGCTATTGATTGGGGGAACTATCAGTGATTAGTAGGTAAGCTCATCTACCTATCTCATTCTCATCCTGATATTGCTGTTGTTGTCAATGTGGTTAACCAGTTTATGTATGCTCCTCATTAGATTCACTTCGAGGCTGTCATAAGAATTTTGATATACTTGAAGTCTACTCCTGGTAAGGATCTTTATTTCTCAAAGCATGATCATTTTCGTGTGGAAGCATATACAGATGCTGATTGAGCTGGATCAATAACTAATAGGAGATCAACTTCAAGGTATTGCACCTTTGTTGGAGGCAACCTAGTGACTTGGAGGAGTAACAAACAGAATGTAGTTGCCAAGTCAAATGCAGAAGCTGAGTTTAGAGCTATGGCACAAGGAGTGTGTGAGCTTATATGAACCAAGTTATCGTTGAGTGATCTAGGTATTGATTAGACGGACTCTATGCGGTTATACTGTGATAATAAGGCCGCCATCAACATCGCTCACAATCCGATTTAACATGATAGGACAAAACATGTTGAGATTGATCGCCACTTCATTAAGGAAAAACTCACCAACGGCATAATATGTATTCTATTTGTGCAATCTGGTGAATAACTCGCTAACATCCTCAACAAAGGAGTTAGGAGTAAGTCATTGCATGACATCCTTAACAAGTTGGGCATGAGAGATATCTTCACACCAACTTGAGGAGGAGTGTTAGAATAGTATATTATTAGTTGGGTTACTATTCGATTGTAATTATTCTATGCCTTAGGGCTACCTTGTAATTATTAATCTTCATTAATATAAAAAAAGGATGATATCACAATCATTCACTAATCCTTTTCTATTATCTAAACCTACACATAATACTACTGAAAGATTTTTGAATGATTTCTGTATATTCAATTGTGTTTGTAATACAAGAGTACATCGGTTTATATAACAATCTAACCTAGGACTAAAAAAGAAAAGAAGAATATCTACTCAATCCCTAATATATATAAAATATATATACTACCATATATACATAAAACCGAATATTCTCACACCCCCGCTCAAACTCAAGGTGTTTTAGCAGAAAACACAAAGAGTTTGTCAAGAAGAAATTGAAATAGAACAGTACTGTGAGTCTTAGTAAAGAAGTCAGCAAGTTGCAGAGCCGAAGAGACGAAAGGAAGTGAGATAGAGCCAGATTGCCAATGCTGACGGATAAAGTGACAATCAATCTCAATGTGCTTCGCCCGCTCATGGAAGACAGTGTTATGGACAATTTGAATAGCATTGCAGTTTTCATAGTAAAGAGAGGTCGGAGAAAACTGCAGGACACCCAAATCAGACAAGAGACAACGAAGCCAAACAATCTTAGCAAAAGCATGAGCCATAGCACGATACTCAGCTTCGGCGGTAGAGCGAGCAACAACAGTTTGTTTCTTGCTTTTCCAAGAAATCAATGAATCGCCAAGAAACATATAGAAACCAGACGTCGACTTGCGATTAGTCGCTCACTAGCCCAATCAGAATCAGCATAGGCCACCAAGTCAAAAGAGGAAGTAGAGGACAATAGTAAATCTCAAAAGATAGTACTTCGAAGATAGCGAAGAATCCGAACTAATGCAACCCAATGTGTGGAACGAAGAACAGAAACAAACTGGCTAGTCACATGAACAGCATAGGCAAGATCAGGACCAGTAACTGTCAGATAAACCAAGCAACCTACAAGCTCTCAATATAATGTAGGATCATTCAGAGGAATACCATCAATAGTGTTGAGTTTCACATTAAGCTCAATGGAGGTATCAAAAGTCTTAGTATCAGTAAGATTGACACGATGAATAACCTCGTTGGCATACTTGGCCTGAGACAGAAAGTAGCCATTAGGAGAAGAAGCCACCTCAATACCAAGAAAATACCGCAATAGGCCCAGATTTTTCATTTCAAAGGTGCAGAAAAGATGCTACTTGATCTCAAAGATAACAGAAGAGTTAGAGCTAGTGATGATCATATCTTCCACATACAGTAATAAGGAAACAAATCCAACAGAGGTGAAGAGAAGAAACAAAGCAGAGTCCTGGGCACAAGGATGAACCCCAAGCTCAGTAACAACAATCTAAAAGCGATCATATCAAGCACGAGGAGATTGCTTCAGACCATACAGAACATGCCAAAAACGACAAACCTGTCCAGAGGAATGGTGAAGGCTAAGGAGAGGACGCATGTAAACCTCCTCAGTGAGATCGCCATTAAGAAGCATTCTTAACATCCATCTGATAAAGAGGCTAATAACGAACAACAACGACAAAGATCAAAATACGGACAATAGTCATCTTGGCGACAACGATAAAGTGTGAGAATATTATGTAAATATATTAGATTGTGTGAATATTAGACTAATTGTAGAATATAGTTTATTCTTATTTTCTTTTTTAGATTAGGTCTATATAACTTGGTTGTACTCTTTGTATTATTGATAATGGAATATACAAATTCTCTCAGAAAACTTACATGGTATTAGAGCTTGATTCAAAACCCTAGGTTCGACGTCAACCCATCTTGTTCAAAGTTGATCTGTTGACCTATCTGGTTCAATTAATTTCGCTCTCTCTCGAACTCAACTAGTTCGTTTGGTTCAATCGAAGCTTTATCTCTCATCTGGTTCGTTTGTTCGCGATTAATATCTCTCCCCTTATCTGGTTCGATTTCCGGCTCACGAGGATTGTGTTTGGGAAGTTTGAGACTTCGGTTTTTTTTTTTTTTTTTTCACAAAAAGACAAACTTTTTGCAAAACCAAAAAAAAACACATCCAAACAAAATATCACATCCAACCCCATAATCATTTCCCTTTTTCTCTCACAAACATCACATCCAACCAAAAAAAAACCCAACTATCTTCCCAAACACAAAAAAAAATTTCTCCAATAATATCCTACAACTAAAAAAACCTACATAAAAACTCACTTCCCAAACACCCACGAGGTCTCTGTGTGGTTTTGGTTTATACTCGCGACATCTCTCTCTCTTTCTGTGTCTCTTTCTTTAGTTCTCTGGTCTGAAGTAGCGAAGGTCCTCTGACTGGTGGTCTAAAGTCGCGACATTCTAGTCTTGTTCTGATCGCAATTATGAAGAGTCTCTCATCTCTATCCGTCGATCTCACTCTAGGTCGATTCTTTCTCACTCGCGAGGTTTACTGATCTCTCTCATCTGAGCCCCATCATGAGGTTTACTATCGCTGGTTATTTATTACGTGGCTGGTTCTGTGATTCTACTTCTTGGGTATTTACATTTAAACCCTTTCAGGTTTATTACACTAGAGCCCCTCAGTTTCCTGTTTAGTATACTCTGACCCTTGTCTTAGTTATTGTGGTCTATTTTGGGTTTATTACATTTTGAACCCCTCAGCTTTCTAGTTATTAGCCTTTGATCTTTGGTTTGGCTATTTTGCTTTATTTTGGATTTGTTACACTTACCTCAGCTTTCTGGTTTTTACGATATCTGTGGCTTTTGATGAGTGCGCCTTCTGCCATCAGAGAGGCCATTGGAAGTATCACTGTCCAAAGAAGGGACATTTGTCTGCCTTATCTACTCAGTAGTCTCAGACCCAGTTCTAAGCTCATCCTTCGAGCACTTTTCGGCCTCCTGGCAGTTCCATTGCATCTGCTCCAGCTCTTGAACCTAACTTGGCTTCCTTAAATGCTCAGATTAGTCAGTTTCAACATATATTGTCTACTTCCTAGCCATCCCTGTCTGCCTCCATTGTTTCCGCTCTTCATTCAGGTTTGCTTAATTCTTCTTCAGGTATCTCTTCATCTGTTTGGCTTTTTGACTCAGGTGTTTCTCCTCATATGACTTCTCATCTCTCCTTACTTCAGAATTGTACTCCTCCTCCCTTTCCTATTACTGTTAATACTGCTAATGGGTCTAGTATGTCTATTATATCTATTGGGTCTGTCCTACTATCTGTTGTCTTTATTCTATCATTTCTTTATGTACCTCAGTTATCTGTTAATTTATTATCTATCAGTCAACTTGATGCCTCTGATTTTGATATTATCTTTTCTTCTTCTATCTATTTTGTGCATGATCTGATGTCCAAGCAGCAGACTAGGACTAGGTTAGAGACCTTTATGTGGTGGAGAGCTTACATATGCCTATAATTACCTCTCCAAATGCCTTTTCCTTTTTTCAGTTAGATTTTCTGTCAAGTCTTTTCTATTTTTGGCATTCTAGATTAGGATATTTGTCTGCTGACCACTTACAGCCTTTAGCTTAGTCAGGTATACTGGGTAAAGTCTCTCCTAGTCAAATTACCGAGAGTCGGGAGTGTAAACTAGCCAAAATGACAGTCTTACCTTTTCGTAAATGTATTTCTATATCTGATACACCGTTTTCTTTAGTTCATACTAATGTCTGGGGTCCTTCCCCTGTTCTCACCAAAGGGGGTTCTGCATACTATGTGTCATTTGTTGATGATTACACCCGTTAAACTTGGGTTTATCTTATGACTCTTAAGTCTGACTTCTACCAGATATATCGTACTTTTCAATCAATGGTCACTACGCAATTTGGGTCTATTATTAAAGTGTTACGGTCTGGCTTGGGTGGTGAATATTTTAAAACTAAGTTTTGTGCGTATTTAGCTAATTTAGCTACCATTCACCACACTTCTGGTACTGATACACTTGTCCAAAATGGTCATGTTAAGCGCAAGCACCATCATCTCCTTAAGACAGCTAGGTCTCTCTTTCTTTCTGCCTCTGTTACAGCTCCTTTTTAGGGTAAAGCAGTTCTTACTGCTGCTTCTCTTCTAAACCGTATGCCTACTCCCCTACTCTCTGGTCGTTCTCATTATAAAGCTTTATTCTTCCAACTTCCCAATTATTCCCTTCTATGTGTTTTTCGGTCTGCTTGTTTTGTCCTTTTCCGTAAAGATAGGTCCAAACTTAGTGCCCGGTCTGTTCCATGCGTCTTTTTGTGGTAGTCTTACCCCGAAAGACTATCGCTATTATGACCCTGTTTCTCGTCGCCTTTATATCTCCCGTCATACTACCTTTCTCAAATGTCTGTCTTACTTTTAGCTTCTTTCTATGCTCCGGTTTCCAAAGAGGATTGGTTCGCATTAATCCATTTCCTTCTGAAGTCCCTCTAGATGAGTACATCTCTACTTTTTCCCATGAACTTGTTCCCTCTACCACCCCTCCTGCTGAATCCCCCTCCACTGACCCTCATGAGTATGTTCCCTTTTCTCCCCCTCCAGCTCTATCTCCGTCTTTTCCTCCTTTGTTAGTCTATTCTCGTCGCAAGGCTCTCCCTCAAGCAGTATCTCTTCCGCACCTTCAAAATGAAAGATTTAGACCCTTTGCGGTATTTTGTTGGTATTGAGGTAGTTTCTTCTCCTAAAAACTACTTTCTGTATCAAGCTAAGTATGCAAATGAGATTATTCACCGTGCGGGTCTTACTGACACTAAGATTTCTGATACCTCCATTAAGCTTAATGCGAAACTTAACACTACTGATAGGGTCCCTATGGATGACCAACTTTATATTAAGAGCTTGTGGGTTGTTTAGTCTATCTGACTATCACTCGCCCTGATCTTGCCTATGGTGTTCATGTGGTTAGCCAATTCGTTTTTGCTCCTCGTTCTACACATTGGGCTGCTTTGGTTCGCATTCTTCGCTATCTCCGGGGTACTATATTTCGGGGCTTACTGTTGTCCTCCACTTCCTCTTTGGACTTAGTGGCCTATGTTGATTCTAATTGGGCTAGTGATTCACAAGTCTACTTCTAGCTTTTGTATGTTTCTTGATGATTCCTTGATTTCTTGGAAGAGCAAGAAATAAACAGCTATTGCACCACGTTCCACTACCAAGGCTACGTACCGTGCTATAACTCATGCCACAGCTGAAATTGTCTAACTTCGTTGTCTCTTATCTGATTTGGGTGTACCTTAGTCTTCTCCGACCTCTCTTTACTGTGACAATTACAGTGCCATTCAAATTGTCCATAACACTGTCTTTCATGAGTGGACGAAGCACATTGAGATTGATTGTCATTTTGTTCGTCAACATCTGCAATCTGGCTTCATCTCGCTTCCTTTCATCTCTTCGGCACTTCAACGTGCTAACTTCTTTACCAAGACTCACACCGCTGCTCGTTTTCAATTTCTTCTTGGCAAACTCTCTGTGTTTTCTGCTAAAACTCCTTGAGTTTGAGTGGAAGTGTGAGAATATTATGTAAATATATTAGATTGTGTGAATATTAGATTGATTGTAAAATATAGATTTATTCTTATTTCTTTTTTCAGATTAGGTCCATATAGCTTGGTTGTACTCTTTGTATTATTAATAATGGAATATAAGCATTCTCTCAGAAAACTTACACAAAAGTCTCCTCATAATCAATACTATACTCCTGTGAAAAACCCAACCAGACGAGTTTTGTAGCACTCAAGAGAACCATTAGAATGAGTCTTAACTTTGTAAACCTATTTGCAAAAAAACTTGATTCTTACCAGTAGGCAAAGGAACTAATTCCCAAGTATTAGTTTTCTGTAAAGCAGACAACTCATCCTCCATAGCTTGAATCCAATGAGGGTCCTAACAAGCCTCCTTGTAAGACTGAGGTTCTGAAAAAGGAGTGAATAGCAAACAAAAACATACAATATGAAGGAAAAAAAATATCTTAACAAAACTAAGTTTTATGACCTGTTTACGGATGCGAATGGGATATTTATGGTTAGCAAGATCAAAGTTGTCAAAAGCAGGAGGATCAGCAGTAAGGGTAGAGACAATTAGTGAAAAGAGAGCCTTGCGACGATAATAGACTAACAACGGAAAAGGAGGAGAAGGAGCAGACTGGGAAGAAGGAAGAGAAGAGGGAACAGATTCATAGGGCTTAGTGAAGAAGGACTCATCAGGAAGGGTGATAGAAGGAAAAGAGGAAACAGATTCATGGGGGTCAGTAAAGAGGGACGCGTCAAGAGGGTTAAAAGGAGACAGTGTTTCAAAAAGTGCGCCTAAGCACAAAGCAAAGCGCAGGGTTGCGCTTCATGCATAGCAAGGTGAGGTGACGTGGGTAAGGCGCAATTGAGGCGCTGAGGCGAGCGCCTTATTCTGAGGTGCGAAGTGAGTGCCTTCTATGCTTCACTTCTCTTCCACTCCAACGGCTCATATGGTTTTCTGTGCGGATAACCCACATGGAGTAAAATCTCTCTTACATTATAAAATGATCAAAACATGGTCTAAAAGAGCAAAAAGGATTAAAAAAACCATAATAGGCGAAGAAGAAGAAGAGAACACGACAGAAAAAGAAGACAACACAGTTCTTTGGCTTTCGACACACGGCACGCAGGTTCTCTGTTTCTTCTCTGGTTCTTCTCAAGTTCTCATCTTCTTCTCTTCACTGGTTCTTCTCTGGTTCTTCTTTGCCTCTGTTTTTTTTTTTGCTTTATTTTTCTGGCTCTTCTCCTCCCTTCTCTGCTCTCTATTTTTTTCTTCTGTCTTTTTCCTTCGTTTTTTTTCTTTCTATTTTTTTTCTTCGTTTTTTCTGTCTCTATTTTTTTTCTCCTTTGTTCTTCTTCTCTAGTCTTCTTTTTCTCTATTTCTCTCTTCTCCTCTTATTCTCTTATTCTCAAGTCTTTTTCTCTTACTCTCTGTTTTTTTTCTCATCTGTTCTTCTTCTCTATTCTCTCTGTTTCTCCTCTGTTTTTGGTGGATGTGAATGTGATACTTTATACATTTTGTTGAATATTATTTTTTTAATACACTACATATATTTGTTATGTTAAAAAATTTGCCTATTTTATAATTTTGCTTTTCTTCTACTACATGCGCCTCGCTTTGGTGAGGCGCGCATCGCGCCGCACCTCGTGCTTAGGCTATAAGAGACCTTATCGCCTCGGTGCGCCTGGAGAATTTTAAAACACTGAAAGAATAAAAGGGAACAAGTTCATGGGAAACAGTAGAGATGTACTCATCATAAGGGACCTTAGAGAAAAATGGATCAATATAAACCAAATCCTCTTTGGAAACCGGCGCAGTGATAGGAGGAAGCTGAAAGTAAGGTAGACGTTCGAGAAAAGAAACATAATGGGAGAGATAAAAACGACAGGAAACAGGGTCGTAACACCGATAGTCTTTCTAAGTAAAACTATAACCCAAAAAGACACATAGGATAAACTGGCCACCAAGTTTGGTCCAATCTTTATGGGGAAGAAGGACAAAACAAGCAGACACAAACACACAAATGAAGGAGCAATTAGGAATTTGAGAGAACAGAGCCTCGTAAGAAGACCGACCAAAAAGAAAGGGAGTAGGCTATGTTACACGGCCGCGGGTACGGGTATCAGGTGCGGGTGCGTATCTAAGGGTCGGACACTTCAAAATTAAAAATTAAGGATACATGGATATGTATCTAAATTTGGATACGGGTACGGAGATACGTTAAATATATATATATATTTTTTTTTTAAATATAGTTATTAAGATGAGTTATATTATATAAATAACAAATAAAAATCTATGAAGCGTGGACACGCATACGAATACGGATACAGATACGGAACACGACAATTTCTAAAAAATGGAGATACGGATACTGTAGGGGACACAGCAAATATTTTAATTTTTTTTATAAATATTTTTATTTTAATATACATTAATTATTTTATTTATTTATTAGATTTTTTAAATAGTATGTTCTAATTAAGTTTTTTATTTTATTTTACATATATGTGTTTATTTATTTTTATTAATATATATAAGTATATATTATCTTATAAATATATTATATGTTATACAATAATTATTATATAATATATAATAATAATTGTTATTATTATAGTTATTATAATAATATTTATTAACTATTATTATTTTATATAGATATATACGAATAGATATAGATGTGAATCAGGCATCAGTAAAGTCAAGAATAAAACGACAGAGAGAGAGGGAAAGAGAGAGGGAGAGAAGTGAAGCAATCAATCGCGATTGCGATCGCGAAAATCGCGAGGGAGAGAGAGAAAACGAGAGGGAAAGAGAGTTGTTTGGGGTGTTCGACTATTCAATCAACTGATGGAGCTTCGATCTTCGACTGAATCGACCGGATGGAGCTTCGACTGGAGGTCGTCGATCTTCGACTTCCACTGGATCGACTGGATGGAGCTTCAACCAGGCTCTCTCTTGCTCTCTCCTCTTTCATTTCTTTTGCTATATGTAAAGAGCCGTGTCTGAGAGAGAACAACCGAATCCGACACAGATCCCACACCCGCATCCGTGTCGTGTCGTGTCGACACGAGTACTTCGCCTCAAAGTGCTGAGTCCATGTAACACAGGGAGTAGGCATGCGGTTGAGAAAAAAAACAACAGTAAGAGCTGCCTTCCCTCAAAATAGAACCGAAACTGAGGCAGAGAAAAGAAGAGACCCAATTGTCTCGAGGATATGACGGTGTTTACGCTCGGCTCGACCATTTTGGACAGGTGTATCAATACAGGAAGTTTGGTGAATGGTACCCACATTGGCCAAATACTCACAGAACTCAGTTTTAAAATATTCCCTACCCAAATCAGATCGTAACACTTTAATTTTAGACCCAAACTGAGTAGTGATCATAGACTGAAAGGTATAGTATATCTGACAGAAATTGAACTTATGAATCATAAGATAAACCCAAGTGTAACGGGTGCAATCATCAACAAATGACATATAGTATGCAAAACCCCCTTTGGTGAGAATAGGAGAAGGGCCCCAAACATCAATATGAACTAAAGAAAACGATGTATCAAATATAGAAGTACTTGTACGAAAAGGTAAGACTGTCATTTTGACAAGTTTACACCCCCGACACTCGGTAAGTTCACTAGGAGAAACTTTACCCAATATACCAGACTGAGCTAGAGACTGTAAGCAGTCAGCAAATAATTGCCCTAATCTAAAATGCCACGAGTAAAAAAGACTAGACAAAGAATATAACTGAAAAGAGGAAAAGACAGTCGGAGAGGTTGTCATAGGTAGATGCAAGCTCTCTACCACATAGAGGTCTTCAACTCTACGGTTGGTCCCAATCTCCTGCTTAGACATCCGATCCTACACAGAACAGAAAGAAGAAGAAAAAATAACATCAAAATCGGAGGCATCAAGCTTATTGATAAACAATAAACTGACAGATAACTGAGGAATATAAAGGACAGATGGAATAGCGACAACAGACATAACAGACGGTAGGACAGACCCAACAGATATAATAGACGTACCAGACCTATTAGAAGCATTAACAGTAATAGGAAAAGTAGGGGGAGTACAATTTTAAAATAAGGAGAAATGAGGAGTCATATAATGAAAGGCACCAAAGTAAAAAATCCAGACAGACGAAGAGATACCTAAAAAGATCCAAACAAAACTGAATGAAGAGAGGAAACAATGAAAGCAGATGAGGATGGTTGGAAGCTAGACAAAACATGCTGAAATTGACTAATCAGAGCACTCAAAGAAGCCAAGTCCAGATCAAGAACAAGAGCAGATGCAGTAGAATCGACGAGAGGCTGAAAAGTACTAAGAGGAGGGGCGCGGAACTAGATCGAAAACTACTGAGAAGAAGAGGCAAACAGACATCCCTTCTTGGGACAATGATACTTCCAATGACCCCTCTAATGGCAGAAGGCACATTCATCAAAAACCAAAGACATCGTAATAACCAGAGAGGTGAGGTGTTCAAGTGTAATAAATCCAAAATAGAACAAATTAGCCAAACTAGGGTCGAAGGGTAATAACCATAAACAACTAAGAGATTGAAGTATAATAAACCAAGAACTAAGGGGTCACACTGTAATGAACCAAGACTGTATCAATATATCAATACACGAACCAAAGAAGACAAAGTCTTCGTGAGAAAGACAGAGGATCAGAGAACTCGATTACGACCTAGAAGAAATCAAGGCTCAGATATGTTCAAGCCTAAAGGAGGACTAGCGAACAGATGGGTCACGGTTTTGGGTCGATCACCAACCAAAGAATGGGTCACGACACAGAGGCTAGTGTCGCAATGTGTTGAGCTTTAGAGATTCGAGTAAGGGGCTGGGATGACTCGCGGATTGAGAATAGACCGAATGAAGATTATTGATGGTCAATGGTGAGTTGCAAACCAAAAGCGTAGTCGATGGTGAGTTGTCGCGACCAAAGACAAATGAAGAAGGGCCTCGTGAACTTGATTATAAGCAGGACCTTGCGAAGACAAACCAGAATAAGAGAGAAAGCAGTGACGAGAGGCAGATTTCAACGCTAGGGTTTAGAAAATGTTGATAGGCTTTGATACCATGTAAGATTTTTGAATAATTTTTGTATATTCAATTGTGTTTGTAATGCAAGGTTACATTGGTTTATATAACAATCTAACCTAGGACTGAAAATGGAAAGAATAGTATCTACTCAATCCCTAATATATGCAAAATATATATACTATTATATATACATAAAACCGAATATTCTCGCAACTACAACCTAAAAGGGGGAAGAAAAAAAAATTACAGGGTGGAAATGAAATTGTGAAGATCCCCACAAAAAACAAAAACAAAAACAAAAACCAGCTCAGACAAATAGCTAGACAAAACACACACATCAAGTTTGCAACATCATGCCTGCTATCTCGCAACAGGATAAGGTCAAACAATCAAACATCTCAAAGACATGTGTCATTTTGTGGCTCTTTGTCTCTCTTACTAGGGGACAGGAAACATATGATAATCAAAAACAATGGCACAGCATTAGAAAATTGGATAGCTAAATGAAATGTACACACTTGCAAAAAAAAATAAAAATAAAAATTATAGCTGTTATGCAGCAACAAGACAGAAGGCTAACCAATCAGATATCTCAAAATCATTTGCAACATCAAACCACAAAAAAGAAAGCATGTTACATACGGATCTGCCCGATTGATTCGACAAATTTCACAATAAAATTGAGACGGAATGCCCTCTGAACACTGCTCTGGGATGATAACACAAGAAAAATGTTGCAACACACGACACTGCGGATCTACACACTGCAAAAAGCAATTACCAGACTTAAAGAGTAAAACAATAAAAAAATAAAAAATCATACTGTGGCTAACTAAAAAGGTGTGATCAATCTAAGAAAAATAAAAGCATACAATAATAGATTAAAAAGACAAGGTAAATGTAACACAAAAATAGCACATCAATGGACAAGTGTAGTTTAGTGATGGACCAATCATTGTGTACCAAAACACACCATAAAGCAAAAAGAAAAAATGGTCCAAAATAAGATAAAGCAAACAAAAAAAATTCTTAGAACGGTATGAAATAAAACTTTTTGGGTAAATTACACTATTAACCCCTATAGTTTGACTCAAATTTCACTTTAGTCTCTATTGTTTTAATTTGAACAATTTAGTCCCTAAACTTTAAATCCAGTTTCAATTGGGTCCTTCCATTCAAATTTGATGTTAAAATTAATGTTTTTGTTACTCGTGTCAGTCTCCTAAGGTGTACACACAAAAAAACTGACGGTTATTTGAACGGAAAGACTAAATTGAAACTGCAATCAAAGTATAGGGACTGCCACCACCTTCATTCTAAATTTGTTGACCTACAAAAGCTACAATCTACTCAACTTCTCCATATCATTTATCAACTTCTTTTCAATTCTCATAGGAAACATTTTTGACAAATTTAGGTTACTACAATTGAATGACACCTACCACAATTATTCATGAATCTATTTGGATCGAGTCTGTAGCTCAAGAATGGTGAATAAAGCTATTAAGCTTGACACTATTTCATGTGGTAAATACATGCTTAAATGAGCTTCGTATTAAACGACCCTCAAAGCGGCACAGCAGTATGCTACAATCACACAACCAGCTCAAAGATGCCTACATTGTTGTTTGGAAATTTCAGTGTCATTTGGCATGCAAAAACTCTGAATGATGTATTACAAAATGGTGAACATATTTGAGACCATAATTTTCATTTGGCACATTGCTTCCACACTAAAAAAAATAATCTGGTAGATGATGGAAGAATTCTATCCAATGATTTTGTGGTCTTACAGAGTAATATTAACCAGCAAGGAGAGAAGTAATTATTAGAAAAAAAAAATTTAATACTGATGCACCATACAACAGTAACTCAAGATGTCTCCTGCATAGTTAGTTTCCCTGTCTTTATTTCAGTTTTTGGTCCAGCAAAACAAGTGAAGGAACAAAGTCAGAAGAAAAACTAAATGACAAATACCCAACCAAAAGCGAAGGAATAAAGTATCACCTGAATCATATTACCCTTAATTGGATGTGACCAACAACAGGGGCAGCGAACCTCCTTTTCTACAACTTCTTCTTTAGGTTTCATGTTGTCGATTTCTAAAAAACTATCTCCATTCGTTGATGCAGAAGTGGTCCCTGCACCCTGCAGTTTTCTGGGATAAGAAGGCAAAATGAATGCATATTAAAAGAACATTACAAGATGGAAAAATAATAATTTTCCTGCGAAAAGAAAGGACAGGAAACGAGGATGAACTACAGAAAGTAAACACAAACAATTATATATTACTGCTAAAACTTTCAATAAGTACTTCAAAAAAATATATATATATAATTATGCAATGCTTTAGGATGTCTATTCAGAATACCACCTGTAAACATCATCAATTATTTCTGCCACTCCTTCCTTCTCAATAAAATTTTTCTTTGCCAAACCATGCATGTTTGACACTGCAGACAAAATTAAGAAGACACAAAAAGCTTTATTCGAAGTTGATCTGATCCATAGTTTATGACAAAGACACAGAAACAGAGTCAAATGCAGAATTAAGTGTAAACCTCAAGAGTTAATGTGTAGTAGACAACAACCACTCCAGTTGATATAAACAAGGACCAGCAGCAATACAACATAATGATATTAAAAATGCATTTCATGAAACACTACAAGAAGTAGAAATTCAATAAAGAAAAATATATGGAAGATGAGAAAAGGAATCAAACAAAAACAGTTCACCACTGATGCCTGAATCTACAGCATACCAACCAAATGTCATGTATAGAAATATAAGTCTGCTATACAAATGTAGCAATATGAGAAGCAATGCATTACCTTATGCATAATTTGGACAATGAATTCCACAATTTTTTATTTTTCGATAAATAAAGACAATTGATCAATAACAATCTAGCTAAGGTAAATAAAGCTGACAGTGACAACATAAAACTAGAAAAGACATCTTGGATAGATTTCATACCAAAAAGAAATGAGTGCCATGCAGACATCAAGGCCCCCAAGAATGTGTAGAAAAAGAAAGAAAAAAAAAAACCCAAGTAGAATCATGGACTCTGATTCAACTTCAAGAAACACCCACCTGGTGAGAACAACTAGTCTCAAAGGAGGTGGCATACAAATTTTCCAGGGAAGCTTATGTTTGTTTTTAGCACCATGTAAAGATATAAAGTGGGTTGAAGGACTTTATCATGTAACTAAGTATTCATGTTATGCAATTCCTATCTTTTTGTAGAAAACATTTGCATGTGATGAGAAACCAAATGGATCCAAACAATATTTTGAGGCATCATGATTTCCATCTAAAGACTGAACCTACTTCAAATTTTAATTTAATTACGTATATAGCCCTTGATAGGGCTGAATGGCAAAAAAATTATTCATGTAGACAACCCCCAAGTTTGGTTTGGTTTGGTTTGGTTTGGAATATAAAAGTCAATGATTAAGAAAATTTTAAAAACTAGTATATTTACTTCATTTTAAGCATCAAGATGTGGAAGATCTAAAAGGCCACTCTGTTAAGTTTTATTCTAGTCTTCTAGAATACATAAATATCATTTATCTCAATTTATTTGAATTTTCTACTACCACATTTTGGTTCATGTATTATTCCTCATTGAACATCCCAAAAGGTCAATCAAATTCTCCACTTCAAGAAAATTACAGAAACAAAAACTGTAGTCAGCATTTGAATCTTTTCAAATCTCAACCTTTCAGTCAGCCATGCAATAAAAAATGGCAACTTATTTTGATATATCTGTCAATATATCATATTTCAGTATGTTGTGATGTGATATTTCCACAGGATTTAAAATCACACTATCTTGACATCACAAAATCTATTGCACAATAGCAATATCTTTTAAATGACTAAGGTTAAAAGATATCATGACATCGCAAAATGTGAACTCCAACTTCTATTGTGGATTGGATGTTCATGTCATGACTTCATTTGTCAATGTCATGCTGCAATATTCTCAATTTGAAGTGAACGCACTGCAAACACAAAAAATATTACTAGTTCTGAGATTTTCAGACTTCTAAATTCTAATAGAGAACACCAAAGGAGCCTGGTCAACTTAGCACTTCAAGTTTTCAAGCTATAAGAGAAAAATTGACTATAAAGAAACTGGTCCATGAATGTGCTAAGGTAATGATTTAAAAAGTATTTAATAAAAGGAAAGGAAAATCAATATAGTTGAACAGCTTACCTTCATTAGAAAGCAAATCTAATATTCTGTCCACAAGGTCCTGCAAGAAGTATAAATTAACCTCATACGCACAGAAAACAATCATCATTGTCCATCGGAAATCAAAAAAAAAAAAAAAAAAAAAAAAAAACCTTGCACACTCATAAAAATAAAATACATAAAATAACAAGACTCTACCATGATGTTAACCATAAAAAAAGGAAGCAAAAGCCGTCAAACATATAGCAACAAACAACATAAAAATGAATGATAATTAAAAATCATCATAATTATTGGAAAGAGGCATAATTGTTGCAGGAGAGGGGCTAAGTCTAATAAGTTAGCTCCATATCCACTGTTGAAAGAGCATGAAACAAAATTATAACCCCGTCAACATCTCCAAATAAGATGAGGATGAAACTCTTTTCAATGTGAATGGATACGCAAGGCAGTCTAAGGTTGAGCATTTTCAAAATGTACGTATAAGATATAAAAAGCACATGTTGGAACACCATATACTTTCTACTGGCCTGTCACCACAGAGACCAAAATATTAACTGAGAGGCCAAGCCCAAATGTCAACGGCTATCAAAAACATACTGAAGCAGCAACAATCAATAAAAAATGGCCAACATAACCCCAACATTTTCTTGGTATACATACTTGCAAGTGAACAAACACAAAGAATTGAAAGGGCCCTCGTTGACTAAATGCTGGACACTGTTGGGATAGCTTAAAAATGAAAAAGACTAAGCTAAGAGTTTGCAGTTCAAACTTACAGCAACACTTTCACAACCCCATAATAATTTATTTACAGTTGCAGCAGAAAAAAGTAGGGACCACTAACAAGGATGTAACAGCAAACACAAAAAAATAAAGGTAATTGTAATAGAAGGCAGCATATGTCTAACAGCATACCTGCTTCTTCCCTTGAGTTGAAAGACCAAGCTTCATGAGGACGTCCTTAAGTTCTTTGACTCGAAAACAAGCCAATTTTTCCTAAAAGATATGGCACACAAGTAATCATAGTATCCAAAATGTAAAAGACATAAATAGACATGCATCCAAGAAGATAAAATTTGTGAAATGTGAAGTGAAAACCTAATGACCCCAGTAACTTCAAAACAAGATCTCAGACCAAGAAAAAGAATCTAGTTGGGATTATAATTTATAACATTGTGGGTATTAAAAGAAAAAAAAGTAAACTTTGCTCACACATAAGTAAATGTATTAAAATTTAAAAGTCATCAATGAATAAAGTAAAAGTTGTTTACACATACATTTGGTTTTTTCATATACCCAAAAGGCACCATACAAGTATAAAATATTAAAAGAAAGTACATAAGAAATTATATTCGTACAACTGCAAAAAAAGTTATATATATGATTATATCATTATATGCAATATTGTGACAAAACATGCTCTGAATTTGAGTTCCCCAATGACTTTTAAGTAATATACAACTTACCTACACTTAGTTTCTACCAACTTTAATTCAACAAAAGATAAATAATTGATCATTCAACAAATTAAACTAAACAAAATGAACCCAAATACATGAAATTCAAAATAGCACAATTACACAACTAACCAAGAAAATTATAAGCAACATCAAGAATAAGTAATATACCTTACAAGTAGAAACTAAATCCATACCAGTGATTGCAAGTTTAACTATGTGTGTATGTATGTGTACCAATCCTGAACTGAAATGTGTGTGACCAACACTGAAACCCTTGAAACCAACCAATCAAACAAGAATTGATATACCCAATTTCAAAATAAAACCCTGAAAAAAGATAACCCTAAGCAAGAAACAGATAAAGAAATTCAAAATTGTTATATATATAACATATATTTGTGAGTGAATACAATTATATGAAAATTTAGCCAAAACCCCTTAGGCCCAACATGTTAGTGTGTAAAGTACAGCTCAAAATGTTTTACATCCTAAACCCCTGAGCAAAAAGCATGTTCTTCATGAAGGACAGACAAATATGTTTCCATATTTTTTTAGACAATTTTTCCCTATCATATATATATATATATATATCTAAGACGTCAAAACTTTGTCATCGATCTCTCTCTCTCTCTCTTAAAAACACGGAGCCGATTAACGAAGAGAGAGAAGATGGAGAAGACAACGATTGAGGAGAGAAATAAGAACACAAGAAGAGCTATTACGAAATAGCCATGATCGGAGCCATCCACCGTCCATCATTTGTGGCAGCACAGTCCTCCAAGGCCCTCAATAGGATCCCTCATCGCTCTGAATTTATTATCATTTCCAGATTTTTCACAGACATTAACAATGGTTGGAGAGAAAGAGATGCAAACTTTGTTGTATATATTGACTATGTAAATTAATATTCTATGATGTGCCACTGATGTTCCATTTTCAATTATTTTGAATCTGCAATTGAGTATTCTACGAGTATGTATAAGTTTTAATTTATAAAATTAGTGTGAGTTCATATGCAGGGAGGGCTGCTTTTGTTGTTGATGTTTTATTCAAAATAGACAGTAAAATGTTATTCTCAACCAAAATAACATATTATTGTGAAACAGAGTAACATAGTATTGTTTACGTCAATTTCAACGATATTCTTTTTTCTTTTTTTTTAAATAATTTCATAATTGACCTAGATCTTTTTTGTTAATCTTGATGAGAGAATTCTCAAAATATTAATTTTATTAAAAATTAATACTAAATCAAAAGTTATATCATTTTAAAGTTTGTAGTATTAAATTAGTCACTAAGGATATTTTGGTAATGGCGGTGTATGCTAGACTTTTCAAGAAAAACTTTGCTTGTCCGCATTAAAGTTTTATTACGAGGGGGCTTTGACCAAGTCCCCCGTGATTATATCATTATATGTAAGATTGTGACAACAAGCTCTACATTCGTGCCACCAAATAAGTAATATACAAATTATCTCTACTCTTGTTCTACCAACATTGTTTCAATAAAAGATAAATAGTTGATCATTCCACAAATTAATGAACCCAATTACATCAAATTCAAAATTACACAATTACATAACACAAAGCATGAAAATTATAAACAAAATCGAGATTAAAGTAATATACCTTACTAGTTGAAACCAAATCCATCTTCTCAAAAAACCCCTTCAAACAAACCAATCAACCAATAACTGAATTGCCCAAATTCAAAACAAAACAAAACCCTTAAAAAAACTCAAAAAGCAGATAAAGAAATTGAAAAATTGGATGAACAAGAAAAAAGATAGCAAGGAAGTCTGTACACTCTCGATGAGAAACGCAATGAAAGCAATAAGTCTCTCTCTGAGATAGCAATCGGAAGTGACGAAGCTCTAGTGGAGTATCTGGACATAGAGAGAATCAGTGGGGACCACTTTTTGAAATAACGCCAATGGCGATGGAGCGGACGTGAATTTTGTTCATTTAATTTTGATTTTATATAATCCTTTCACGTCCGGGTTTCATTTAGGGATTGTTTGGAGGGTTTTAAATAAGTGTACTTTTTGTCTTTTTGGATTAAAAAATTAAAGTTAAAAATATAAATGTTTGGGTTAATTTTTTGAATTTTTATGAAAAAATGTGTAATAAAAAATTGTAAAAATTAATTTGTAGAGAAAAATTCGAATTGAGAGTTGTGCAGCCGTAATTGTTACCTTTTGATAAATAATATTAACTTTTTAACTTTTTGAATAACTTTTTGATTTTTTTGACTTTTTTAAAAGCACCCACACTTGGCCTTAATTTCTTCTATTGGACGGTCAACTAATGTTTTCGGACACATCTCATTTTAATAAGGTCAAGTTTGGTATCTACTAAATAATACAAAAAGTCAAAAAGTTACTATCTTATTTAAATCACATCATCTTATTTAAATCACATCACCTCTCTAACACATCACATCAAATCCAACCCAAACCCAACCCATATAAGCCAATAAGTCAAAAAGTACACTTTTTTAGAACATTCCAAACCAACCCTAAATGTACTTCAACAATGCTCAGATATCCCCCAAAATACAGCTAGATATCTAAAATTTTAATGAATGCATTTTAACAATGCTAGATATTCAAAAAAAAATTATTAAATTTTTTATTAAATGCCTTATGTAAATATATGATATGTGGATCCCATATTTATGTGGGTTGAAATTTATTAATTTATCAAATATTTTATATAAATGTGGGATTCACGTGGTGTTGATCTTGGATAAAAAATTTGAAATTTCTAATATTTTTCAATGCCAATTTGACTAAGGTCAAGTTTGGCTAAACTAAAAAAGTGCACTTATTTCATCTTTTTATCTTTTTTGGATCACATCAATCAACATCTCCTCTCTACTTTTTCTACACATAATACAAGAAAAGTCAAAAAGTACACTTATTTAGGCCTAGTTTGGGAAGACTAAATAAGTGCACTTTTTGACTTTTTATGAAATATGAGTTGGGTTTGGGTTGGGTTTGAAGTGATGTGTTAGAGAGGTGATGTGACTTAAATAAGATGATGTGACTTAAATAGGATAGTGACTTTTTGACTTTTTATCTTTTTTCAATCTTCCCAAACTAAGCCTTAGTCTTCCCAAACTTGGCCTAAATTTTAAGTTAGGTTGGACAAAATATTTTCAAAATATTTTTTAAAATTTCTTGGTCAAAAAATAATTACTTTGTTTGATTTTAATCTTTTAAAAACAATAAGGATGGTCATTTTCACCATCCTACTCCATCTGAGTTTTTCCCACCCAGTTGAGAAAGTATGCCGGGGATAGGTTTTACTTCCTCTGTTCTATTCTACCCGACTCCGTACCAATTATATTGATTAAATATATTTATATGTATATAATATTTTTTCACTATAATAAAATTAAGCGTTAATTGGTAATAAATCCAATATAAAGAAGATATAAGACATTAGATTCAAGGGATATTTTCTATTGGTGAAAGGTCTATGTTTTGTAAAATAATTTGGTGAGAAGTCCTGGAGAATATTTTGTTTTCAATTTTACTCCTTGACTTTTTTTATCTGTTTAACTTTTTGTTGACTATCTATTGAAATTATTTTTATCTGTTAAATTCCTATCTATTCAAAAAAAATTATCTGTTAGATTTTTTTTATCTATTTAAAATTTTTATTTGTTCAAATTTTTTTATCAACTGTTCAAATTTTTTATCTGTTTATTTTTTATTTGTTCAAACAGATCTATCCTATTATCTGTTCAATTTGCAATCTATTTCTTATTCAACAACAAAAAAAAAAAAATATCTGAGTCGAGGAGGAAAAAAAAAGAAGAGAAATCTAAACAACAAGAAGGTAACTATCATCAAATCAATACAAAAGAAACCATAAAAAACTAGGAAGATTTGAATAATCATCAAGAATAAAGAAAATGGTGATGATGTTAATGAGAGATGTCCTTCAAACATTGATGACCACATAGATGAACCTCTTTTACGCCTTCATTGATTCATTCCTATGTAGTATTATTAGCCACCATACATGTACTTTCAAGACAAATCTGATGGAAAACTTTATGGGTTTGTATCTTTTTGTATAAAATTTTCATATTTGTACAAATTTTGCAAGCAATCAAACCAGACTCCTCTCTCTGATAGTTGTGTTTGCTCTGGTCTTCGGATTTCTCTGCCGAAACAAGAACTATGATGAACACAATATAATAGGAGAAATTGGACCAAAGTAAACAAACTTTTAAAAAAAAAAAAATTAATCAAGACTTCACAACAAATCAAGAGGCAAGCATAGAATACATGTTATACATATAAATAAATCCAGAGACAATACATGTATATATACATAAAACACATATTTGTACACATACATATATACATAATACATATATATAAATATGAAATTAAGACTTCACTGCAAATATAAAGGCAACCATAAAACACAGATTTATATATATATATACAAACATGTTCGAGAGATCTGAGATATTGGATATATGACTACAAATCTAAATCGGGCATTGCCGGAGCAATGATGCTGACACGGTGTTGAACTTTGTTTGTCGTCGAACCATAGCAGTGATCTCAGATCTATGATCGAAGGGAAGATTGGTGAAGATTGACGATGACGGGGGGTAAAGAGAAGAGGAGAAGAGAGAGAGAGAGAGAGAGAGAAGAAAAAAAAAAGGTGACGGAAGTGGATACATCGGCTGTAGTGGTCGCAGAAGTCAAGGTGGTAGTAGTGGAGAAAGAGGTATCGGCATGGCAGAGAAGGGAGGCGAAGCGAGGCGATATGAGCGATGGATTCAACAACGATGCTACAACAGTGATGTAAAGAGAGAGAGAGAGAATGAGAGCTAAAAAATTAGGTTTAGTAATAACCGTATAACCTATATACATGGGTAGTTTGGTTTTTTTTACACTAATTTGTCCTTATTGTGACAACCACCTCTTTAGTTAAGTAAACTAATTAAGTTAATTATGTGCTTATTGTTGATTATTTGTTATGTGTTATTATTAAGTGCTACTAAGTGTTATGTGATTATTTGAATTGAGTTATTGTGAACAGATATGATAGGACGTGAAATGAACCTGTCTGATTCAATAATTTTAACAAGTTAGAATTGAATATTTAGATAGGAAATTAAAGCCTAATTTACGTTAGTATAATTAAATTTGGTTTAATTTAAGTCATAAAATGATGAGGATTAATTTAATTTGAGTGAATTTGATTTAAATTAGTTAAACCTATAATTAATCAAGGTCTAGGACAATTATAGATTAATTGTATATTTATGAGCCTATTCTTCAACACAATAAGAGAGACATTTAGTGGACCTTCTTGAGCCTTGAGGTATACATGTAGAGAGAGAGAGAGAGAAGATTGGGAAACCATTGAAGATAAGCCTAATCCTTCACAATTCATTAACTCTAGGTAATAATTATTCTCTCTAATCTCAAGAATTTGAATTATGGAATTCAAGAAGAACATAAGCTTAATTGAAACTTGGTTAAGATAATTAGAAGTTTAATACATGCATGGCTTAATATGGAAGAAAACAATAAATTAACTCTCAACTTCACCATGCATGGCATAATTTCTTGGACTTTATGATCATACATTTGTTTTCTTACATGAGTTTTTAGAATTGAAGGGAAATTTTATGGGACTTGAAGATTTGAAGCGCAAGATTACAACTTTTATGAATTTACATGTTTATTCAAGAATTGAAACTCTTGCATGGAAATTTGAGTTTAATTCAAAGTTGTGATTGACATTTGACATCGTAAATTCAAGTTTTGGTTGTTTTTTAGAAGATTTTGGAAGTGAAATACATGAAAATGAGGTTAAAGTTGCAAACTTTGAGTTTCACACTTGAAGCAGATTTTCGAACACAAAAGTACCCAGTTACGCACGTGTGGTATAGAGCTCTGCATGTACGAAAAAATGGAGCACAAGAAGTTGAACGTATTGTTTTAATTGCACATGCAGGGCACACGTACGGGGGTGGTTCCGCACGTGCGGCCAGTGCCCTTGTACGTGCGGTTTTCAAGTTAGTCCCGGTTTTGTTTTCGCTCCATTTTTCTACCTTTCGGGCCTCCGTTTGCATGTTTTTAAGTGTTTTTCATGTGTATTCACCTCTTACAAATGAAATAAAAGAACGAATAGGAATAACCAAACAAACGAGTAACGAAGAAACCGAATAAGTATAAGTATTGAACTGAATAGAAATGACTAGATGTCATAAACGTAATTGAGTTGTGCTTGAATTTGTTTGTTTAGGTCGGACGGCGCATCTTAAGCACGTAATTCAGGGAGCCCACTGTGAGTAACAATGTTGTAAAACTATGTTCAAGTGTTAATTATTTTCTAAAATGATATTGTTTATTGAATGAATGATTGTTCTAATTTATGAACTGTATTCGTGGCATCCATAGCATACTGCTACTGTTACAAAAATCTCTGTCAGTTCCAATTATTGGAACTATTATTTACTGTATTGATGACCATCAAATGACTGTTCGGTTTTTAAGACCTACCGTGTTGTTCTGTTATTGGATTTATCACGTATGACTGATATGATGTTATTCAATGTATGAGATACTGCTGTGTAAATTGAATGACTACTGAAACTGATTGTTTTTAAATGACTGTAAGGACATCATTCAAAACCCCTTTGCACAATTGTTATTCACTAGGGTCTAGCTTACTATTTAATATATGTATATAGGTAATCAAGCACCGGATCGATCTTACTGGTGTCGACTCGAACCCTGTTTTGTCAAGCCAACTATTATGCCTCACTGCGAGGTTCCGAATCGACACATATCAAGGCTTTTGGGTGTTTCTAATTTGCCCACTTGTGGCTATGATCATATGTTATGAAGTTTTTGTTTCAAAATTTTGTTTTGATTGTTTTGTTATTGGGATTTAATTCCCTAAGTTATGGAATGCTTGTACATATGTTTGGCGGACATTGACTTATGTGAATATCTGACTATAACGTATAAAGTTTATTTGTTCATTTAAGTCCTCATAACTCATTGGACATCATATCTTATTATTGCTTGGCTTCCGCCAGCCCCGTTTACTGTATTACTATAAAGCAAGCCTTTGGTAATCTCGGATTACTAGCCGGTTACAATGCTAAATCTATAGGGGTAGGTTTGGGTCGTGACACTTATGGACAAAGTGTTTTAGTGCTTGCTTATGTGACAACCCGAAAATTTAAGTTGTCCCTTAAATTTTATATTCGTAATATTTAATTATGAATGAGAAAAACCCTAAATGTTTAATTAAAGATTCCATAAGAGTAAAATAAATTATTGAATATTATGGGTGAATGAGATAAAATGTAATTAAATTAGGGATTATATATTATAGGAAAAAAAGGGGTATATAATTAGTTTAAAATTTGGGGCAAAGTAGAATTGACTCTAAAGTTAAGTATTTTAGATAAATATGAATTATTAGATAAGCATTAATTAATGGTAAGTGAATGGGACTTAGATACGTAGGCAGCCTTGTGGCTTGTTGCCCACGGTTGCCTCTCCATAAATTGGAGGTTTTACTCAGGATTGCTACAAGGAAGGAGAAGGGAAAAAAACTAAGAAAAGGAAAAAAAAAATAATGGAAATCGAGAAGGTCTTTGGTAGTAGAAAGAAATACTGAGATATTAATTTTAAGGTAAGTTATATTATATCTTGAGTCACTATAATATATTTTGCGTTACCAAAATTTATTTTATGCAACTTGTGTTTTATAAATTATTAATATTTCGATTACGTTGATAATTTTTTGAACCCTATTTGCTTAAATCGAAACCCATAGATATGTTTGTTTAACTTTCAATAATTATTTGATAATGGTTTTATAAATAATTATGTTTTGAAAGTACCACCACGGGAGTGCCATACCTTGGGAGACTTAAATAACCATTGATTTCTATTTGGTCACCTTGTGGCCCTCTGTTTGTCATGGATCCGTTGACCTCTATTCTGTGCGGAGTTAAGTGCTACATTATTGTGAGAGACACCTCTATATCCGTACGAGCCACCTCTTGAATCCGCACCTCTGTAGTGCTGTGCGGAGCTAAGTGCTACACTATTGTGGAAGCCACTTTTAGAATCCGTACAAGCCACCTCTTGAGTCCATACATCTGTTCTGTTCCGTTCTGCATCTTTGTTTATATGATTTCTGTATTATATGTCAAATGATTTTTGTACTCTGTATTTTACTATCAAGTTTTGTTTAGCCAATAATTATCCATGGTGAATTGTATGCCCTTATGCTCTCAGTATAATATTTTTTACTCTGCCATGTGCTTATAGCTATTTACCAAATTTCAAGAAAACAATGCAATTCAAAAATAGCTTTTGGAGAGTTTTAGACGCGAGGCTGAAGAATAGACACATACAGCACTTTTATAGTATTTATAATTCTATTTTTCATATGTAAATATCGACTTTTTGGTATATGAGTTTTGTTATAAAAGTAAAAACTCAAATAATTATTTTGATATCCTCACTTAAATATTTTTCCGCTCGCGTTTATTTATTTGTTCAAGAATTAGTCGTAGGTAATTTCAGTTACTTGCCATCACGATACTTAACCCTTAGGTACGGGGAGCAAATCGTGACAGCTTGGACCTATTGACAAAGAAAATTAAATTTTGAATTTTTGGCCTGAGCGCCCTAAAATTAAAAATTAAAATATTATACTTTAATATTAATTTTTTATGTCTTATAATTTTTATTAAGTATAAATTATTATCTATAATATACTACATTATCTATAAGTTTTATCAACATTTTTATTTTTTAACTTACAAAATTAAATCTTCTCTTACCCCCATACCCGCTACCTCGATTTGTTCCACGCCCAACATGACGCGCTCTAGGGGTGGATTACTGCAAATCAACCCCAAATTTGACTCATGACCATCCTTAAAAAACAAATTTTAATTTTTCTGCTTCTATAGTGAATTGCTTTTAATATTTTAATCATATTTTATTTATTTTAGATGTACAAAATCTAAAGGTACCTAAAAAATAAAAAAATTGTAAGATAATCTAAAAAGAATTTAATAAATACAAAAAGGGTAAATTACACTGACACCCACTGAGGTTTCTATTTAATACAGATCCCTTCCTCACGTTTGAAAAATTACACTTATTCCTTATTAGATTAAAATGACATATTTCCTCCATAGCCTTTATACATATAAAATAATAAAATAATACTGATATTTTGTTCATATCATTTCAAAATAAATAACGATCATTTTCTTTAGTTTAACTCACACAATTTTTTTTTAAAATAATTTTTCGTATTTTTTTTATTTTTATTGAATTTTTAAAATATTTTAAGCAATTTTTTTAAATTTTAAATACACCTAATTTAGATATACTTAAGAAGTATAATATTTTGTGTTTTTTTTTTAAAAAAAAATTCACCAAATACAAAAAAATATAAAAATTTAGTCATAATGTAATAAATGTGAATGACATTGTTTGGTAATACTGTAATAAATATGGGTGAACAGACGACAAAGAAATATGACGAAGGAAATAAAAATAAAAAATTATATTCATATATAAAAATTTATACAAAATATGTCATAAAAATCTTGTGATAGTGATGTTATTAAATATAAATCATGCTTATGGGTGTTTTATTTTAAAGTAAAAGGTCACCATTAAGCTATATTATTGTGTTTGAAAATTTTATATAAAATATATGTTTGTATATCATCACTCAATAAGAATATGTTTAAGTAGAATTTAATGATGAAAAATGTAAAAGGTAGTCATGATGATATGAAGAATAATTGTAAAAAAGACAAAATAGTCATTTAGAAAATTTTAGGGAATGAATCCGCAATCCAGAGGGCAATTTGTAATGAGATTACAAATCTCAGGAAGGAGAATGTAATTTTTTAAACGTGAGGGGAATCTGTATTAAACAGAAACCTTAGGGGTGTCAATGTAATTTACCCATACAAAAAATATGAAAATTGTACTAGATTTTTTTTTTTTGTTTTTACTTTTTGTGTTTGGTATTTTAAATATATCTAAATAAAGTTAATTTAAAAATAAAATATTTTAAAAGTATTAAAATTTTAAAAATACGAATTAAAAATTCAAAACCCAACACCAAACAGAGTTATTTCAAAGAAAAATGCTTCAGACCCCCAGTGGGGGTCACTGGGGGTCATCTGTGCAGCCTTCCCATTGGCCAAAAAAAAAACTATTTTTTTTTTTTTTTTTTTTTTAAGTTTTCAGCGAATTGTGGCCCGCCACCTCACTGGGGGTCGACTCCCAGTGGGGGTCTCTAGCATTTCCGTATTTCAAAATACTATCTGAGCAGCTCTATTGTTAGGGTAATTTTTTACACTTGCGAAATTAGTCTTAAGATGTTTTGTTTAATTGCAAAATAATATATTCTTATCAATGAAGTAAAAAATTATTCTAATAAATATTTAGAGTTTGTTTGGGATATGAGTTGGCTTTTTGATTTTTTTGTTATTTAGTTTGGAATTAAAAAGTTCCGTTTGAGATAGACTTTTTTATTTTTTAAAACTTTTTTGAAATAAAAAATAAAATAATTATAATTTAAATATGATATTTTTGAAGCTAAGATTACAAAATATATTTTGTCTTTTTATAATTATTTTTGTCTTAACTCACCCCAATCCATCTTTTCAAACAATGACTTTGTTGTTAATGGGTGTGGGGATATATTTTCTGAGTACCAACACGTGGCAAGGTGACGCCGATGTGTCAACCGAGGTGCCACATGTCCTGTTCATGGCGCTGAGATTATCTCGGCGAGGCCGAGGTTACCTCCGAAGATATCAAAATCCGAGATAAACGGATAAGGGACAAGAGTCATAGAATGAGGAAAGACTTCAAGATGGATAAAGATAATGTTCTTAGAGAGTGTATCCTTATTTCTTGAGGAGTCCAAAGTAAGCACTGAATGGGAGTCCATAGAAGTCAAGCTTCTATCGGGACTAGGATTGAGTTAACTATAAAAAAAAGATACCCCCGTGGGTCTAAGGTACGCAATTTATATTCTGAACAGTGAGTTTGCACTATTGATTATCTTTGAGAGATATACTGACTTGATCGTCGGAGTGCCCCCGGGTGGACGAACCACCCCCGGAATCTTCTATTTCTGTTGCACGTTAGGCAGGTGTCATATATTCTGCCAATTCTCTTCAGCTAATCACTGAGTTGGCAGTGTGGTCAGAAAATCACTCACACAATTTGGCACCGTCTGTGGGAAAGATAGGAGAATAAATGGCCAGTAACGGACAGAAGGAAAAGATTGGGGACGACACTCCTGCTAAGAGTGGGAGACCTATTGACCTTGATGTCACAGGAGACGAATGCAACGCAGAAACTCGTGACCAGAATCACGGAGTGCAAGATGTCGGCTAGACTAGCGACGCACCAAAGAAACCAAATCAAAGTGGCTACTACAACGAAGACGACTTCCAAGTATGGAAGGATAGATGCCTGCGGAGGGATGAAGAGGTTAAGGAGATGGCAAACAAATTGGCAGACCTGCAGTCGGTCGTCAATTTCATGATGCAAAATAACGTCATGCAGCCACCGTTCCCGCTGCAGGACACGCCGATTCCAGCGGCCAATGCCCAGAAGGGAGGATAGAGAACAATCCTCGTAGCCCCTCAGCACAACGGGAGCGAAAGACACTCTCACCGACCTTCCAGGGAGGTCGGACGAAGGGAGCCGGAAAGAGAAGAATCACGGAGGACGCATCACACAAAGGAGGCAGACCCCAAGGGACATCGGCATGTTTAGGGGCAGGCACTGTGCTTCGACACAACTCATGGAGAGGGGTCGAAGAGAACTCACTACGAAGCTGAAAGTAGTGCACCGAAAAGACTGAAAGCAGGAGATAACCGAATTCCTGGGAGGACAAAAGAGGACTTAAGAGATTACCTCAAGAGGAAGCAACAGAATGCCTACGCCGAGGTAACCTTCCCAGATAAGCCGATGACACCATTCTCGGTGGAATTGGATAGGTTTAAGGCGCTGAAGAGAATCAGTATGCTGAGGTTTCAAATATACGATGGTAAGTCAGATCCCAACTTCTATGTCGGATTATATTTGAACTCAATGGCATTGTATAGTGGGAACGAGCCGTTGCTCTACAAAGTGTTTCCCTCATCCTTCGGAGAGATTGCATTAGATTGGTTCCACAAACTACCAAAGGGAAACGTGAAGACTTGTGAAGGCCTGGCCGAAATGTTTGTGACCAGGTTCGTGACAAACAAGCTGCAGCCATTGAGGGTGGACGCATTGATGGCTCTGAAGATCAGTAAAGATGAAGGCCTTAGGGCCTATGCAAAAAGATACTATGAGGTATTCAACTGAATACCAGAGTGTAATCGAGAAGTGGCGGTCGTGTCATTCAATAACGGCCTAAAAGACAACTGCCCACTATTGAAATTTTTGGCAAAAACTTTGCCAAAAAACATGGAAGAGCTCATAGCGAGAATCGAGAAGTATGCTAGAGCCGAGGAAGACACGTCGGGGACTAAGGAGATAAAACAAAAGAAAGGAAACGGCTCACCGAAGCGAGACCGAGGTAACAACAGATCGAACAAGCAAGAAGCAGAATTGAGGGTTGTGCAGGCAATGACAACTGTGTTCCGAATTCCAATTCACAAAGTCCTGGAACAAATTCGGAATCAACCCTATTTCAAAGCACCAGAGAGGACTCTAGGAGAGTTCATGGGAAGGAACATTGGCAGGCATTGTGCCTACCACAATGAAGATGGACATACAACTCAGGGTTGTAGAGCCCTAAAAACACACTTGGAAGACCTAGTGAGACAAGGACATCTGAAAGACCTTGTCGATGAGACCAGGACAAGAGAAGAACAGGCAAGATTGCCCTAGGCGCCAGCAACTTCGCCTTCCCCAGTATAGCAACCTCAGGCAGGAGGACCTCGGGTAGTCAATGTGATTCACTCAAAGGTCAACGAGAACGAAATCAGAGGGGAGACCTAGAAGGTAAAACACCTACAACATGTCTATCAAGTCGGGGAGAAAAGACATCGGGCAGAAGAATGCTAGGGACCAATGATAACCTTTACTGAAGCCGACCTAGAGATGGTCCAGCATCCACATAATGATACCTTGGTAGTATCCCTCCAGGTTGGGGAGTGTCAAGTGAAACACATCCTGATTGACCAAGACAACTCTTGTGACATCATGTGCGTTCGATGTTACAAGGAGCTCGGCCTTCACCCGGACGATATGGAACAATCCAATGGCCCAATGGTTGGGTTCAATGGAACGCCGACATGGCCACTGGGAGCAGTAAACTTGAAGGTGCAGGCTGGCACCAGGAAGATCAAGACAGAATTCACCATCATCGACACACCCTCCCCTTACAACATCATCTTGGAAAAGCCATGGTTGCATGCGATGGGGGCAGTTCTCTCAACATTGCATCAACTATTGCAATTCCCAACAGAGCATGGGATAGAAAAAGTCAGAGGCGATCAGCTGCAGGCGAAGAATTGCTCCATGGCAGCAATGAAATCTACCTGCAGCATACAAGAGCCAGAAAAGACAGAAATTGAAGATGAGGACGTGGAAGTCCTAGAAGACGTCGGCAAAGAGCCAGCCGAGAAGAGCGAAGAGGCACTGAAGAAAATCCTTGTCCAGGATGGGGATGAAAAATGCTTTTTTCTTCTCGGCTCGGGCTTAGCCGAAGAAGAGGAAAGAGAGTTGGAAGTTTTTCTGAGAGCAAAAATTGAGGTGTTTGCTTGGACGCCTTACGAAATGCCTGGCATTGACCCCGAGGTCACTTGCCACAAACTGAATGTTGACAGGTAGGCCAAACTTGTAATTCAACGAGCCAGAAGACTGACGTTGATGCACGTTGAAGCAGTAGAGGAAGAAGTAGACAGACTTCTGGAGGTTAGGGCCATTATAGAAGTTCACTACCCGACATGGCTATCCAATACAGTGGTGATAAAGAAGAAGAACGGTAAATGGAGGGTCTGCGTAGACTTTACCAGCCTCAACAAAGCCTGTCCCAAAGACAGCTTTCCTCTACCCAAGATTGACCAGCTAGTAGATGCCACTTTAGGACATGGAAGAATGAGCTTCCTAGATGCCTACAGGGGGTATCACTAGATAGTCATGGACCCTGCGGATAAAGAGAAGACTGCGTTTCTCACTCCCAAAGGGCTGTAATGCTACAAAGTGATGCCCTTTGGGTTGAAAAACGCAGGAGCCACTTATCAAAGATTGGTGTAGCAACTCCATCACGTATAATGATTAGTACTTGATTAATTAAGAGGATTTGAGATTTAATTGCCGAGTATTATAATATAATCGGAGTTTGTGAGAATTGTGGAATCTGACTCATATAAGATTCTATTAAAGATTTATTTTGGAATTAGAAATTAAGGGTCCAAATGGCTTAAGGAAATGAAGTTAGGAAGTGAAATCAATTTAATTTTAATTACGGATCCATTTGGGAGTTTAATTAAATATTCGATTCAGTTTAGCGAAATTGAGATTCGATTAATTAGGTCCTAATTGGAGTTGATTCAATCATGAGGATTGAGGATTGTGATTATTATGAATTAAATTTAATTATGATGTGCCCTATTTGAATATATAATTTAATTGACGGAAACTTGGAGTCTGATCAGAAATTGAAGACCTAAACGATTTAAGAAACCAAAAAATTGAAGTTGGAAATAATTTTAATTTAATATTTGGAGTATTTTGGGAATTTGATTAGGAATCTGATTCAGATTGATAAATTTAATTACAAATGATTGGGTCTTAATTGGAATCAATTAGACTAATTAAATTATGTGAAATTTGTAATTAACTGTGATTAATAAAAGTATGTGCTAATTGAGATTTATTTAGATTAAGTGTTAATTATAATTTGTTAAGACTAAGTGAGACTTAATTTAATTAATATAAAAATTAGTAATTTAATCCTAGAAAAGCCAAGTGTCCCACTAAGTTAATAAATAAAATAATGAAATAAAAGATGAAGATTGGAGTCAAGGAAGCTTGTTTCTGCTGGAGACAAATTAGAATGAGAGAGTGCACTGCCGAGAGAGAGAGAAAGAGAGGGAGAGAGAGCTTGCCTCTTTGTTCTTATGAGTTTTCAAGGAGATTCAAGATAGGAAAAGGGAGGATTATCAAGAAATTACCAAATCAAAGATTAAAGGTAAGAATTTCAATCTTGATTTTGTAGAGCTCATGTATTACACTTAAAATTAAGAGGGGTTTAAGATCAATTCCATGGAATTTGTGAGGAAATGGGTTTGAACAAGGAAATAAAGCTAGGATCCATAGTTATGGAAATTAAACATGGAAATTGATTATTTTGGTTTGATGTTGAACGTCTCACTTGAATTTGGGCCATATTTCTACATGCATGTTAGAATTTTGATGTTTTAGACTTAAATTCATGTGTGAAAGAAAGATTTACAAATTTAAATTTGGAATAGATATGAAGAAAAATAAGCTAGGCTCATGTTTATGGAAAATTAGACATTGATTTGGTTTTGATCTCTAACTCATGCATGTAGTATAATGAAAGAGTTTTATTCAAAATTTAAATATGTTATGGGACATCTATGATTATGAATTTAGTTTTGGATGTGTTATGAAGGAAATTAATTTAATCTAAATTTGGGTAATTCAAGAATTAAATTATGATTTGATTTTGAATATAGAAAATTAGTTGGTTTTCCACACATGCAAATGCTTTTCTAAAGTCATATAACTTCAATTTCATGTAAATTAAAAGAAATTAGTGATTGAGTGATAAAATTGGATTAGATTCAAAATTATAGAAGTTGATTTGAATTGGGTTACATGCATGTGAGTGATTATGGAAAATAAATTAGAAAATAATTATCTTTAGCTTGATTTTGTAGAACCATCCTATAATACTTGGAGATTTGAGATTTAATTCATGGGATTAGGATGAAATTGGATGTCAAATATAAAATAAGTTACATGCATCATGAATTAAGAAAGCTATGAAATTAGTCTCATGGATTAAGTAAGAAATTAAGCAGACTTACAATTATGGAAATTAGTTGAAAAATTTATAAGAATATAAAATTAGTAATTTTGATGTCAATTTCATACATGTGAATAATTTTCTAAGGAATTTATGACTTCAATTTCATGGTTGCAAGGAAAGTAGAAGGAGCTTGAAATCAATTTTTATGTAACTAAAAAGAAAATGAGAGATTGGAGTCATGTTAAATTTATGGAATTTAATTTAGAAATTAATCACTTTGGATTTGGGATTTGGCTTGTTATGGAAGAAATGAATTAAAACTAAATTTAGCAGTTGGGGCATGATTTTAAATAAATGATTTTGAATAAATGATTTTGAATAAATGATTTAGCAATTTATGACTTTAATAAATGGCTCTCTATGTTGTATACTAAAGTACATGTTTTGAAGCTTTAAATACCAAATTTTAATTTTAATTTCAATTTTAGAATTTCAGAATTTTCGTTGTTCGCTCGAGTGAGGGAAGTCTCGCTCGAGCGTGAAAATCAAGCTCCCAGTAGTTTTTCAAATTTTACAGTTCGCTCGAGCGACCAAAGTGGCGCTCGAGCGAAGACCCCATTTTCAGCACATTTTGAAAGGTTGCATTTAGTTCATATTTTTATCCTCATCTCTTTCCAAAACATTCTAGACATGATTTATGACTCAATAAAGATTAATAAACTACTAATCAACATAGATTAGTTAGTTAAAGAATGAATCATTAATCTTGGGGTAATTATTTAAGAAGCCAAGTAAATGATCAATCTATTTGGAAAAGAAAGACTTAGTAATGAATGAATGTGTGAAATAAGAATCCGATTTATTTAAATGAGAAAGAATAAGCGTAGTAGAACCTCGGACTATTTAGACGGAAAAAGATAAGAAAAGTTAAGTTTGACCAAGGAAGTAATATTGTATTTCAATGTGTATGTGTTATGTGCTTGTGTAGGTCACGCGCCATTGGTTGCCTGATTTATCTGATATGTCCAGTCTATCTGATTTGCTTCTGCAGCCATCTGTGAGTAATAACTTTGTAAAGTTATGTTCAATGTTATGTATTTTCAGTATATTATGATACGAAATGATTGGTTCTTGAAAAGTTATGACATGTTGGAAATGAATGTCCAGTTTTCTTAAAAGTAGTTATGGCACCCTTAGTCCCTATGGCCCTCCGGGTAATAATATCATACCTATGGCTCCTCCTCGGTAACAATATCATGACCTATGACCTCGCCTTGGGTAACAATACCATGACCTATGGCCCTCGCCGGTAATAATACCATGGCCTATGGCCCTCGCCGGTAATAATATCATGACCTATGGCCCTTTCCCGGGGGTAACAATACCGTGGCTTACGGCCCTTGCCTGGGGGTGATAATACCATGGTTGCTTGCGCGCAAGATATGGACCTTTATGGTTGTTGGTACCAACTTTGTGGTGGTCTTCGGACCTACTTGTGGTGGTCTTTAGACCTACTTGATCGGATAGCTAATGGGTGTACCACATATGATCTTATGCAAAATCTGAATATGATTATAAATATGGGCATGTATCTGAATCTATTTCTGATTGAAAATCTGAATATGCATAAGACTCTATTTCTGATAAGATCGTGTTTCTGATATAAACTCTGATTTCTAACTCTATGATGGATATCATTCATTAAACCCTTTACTCTGTTATTATTCACTGGGCTTTAGCTTACTGTATTATTTATGTATGTAGGTGATTAGGCGCGTGACCAGGCTAAAGGCTTCTGTCTAGAATCTGTTTTGTCAGCCAACCTATGTGCCTCCCGTGGAGGTTCCGGATATGTTAAGTGTTGTCGTTATGTAATGTAAAGTTTAAGTTATGTTTTCTTGTTTGGTTCTTCAAGTCATGTGTATATATATATGTAAATAAAAAGTTTAAAATTTTTCTGTCTTATATAAGTCTGCACAGCTCAATGGACGTTGTATATTCTTAATTGTTTCCGCTAGCCCCTTATATTTTGTTAATCTGTTCAGAGGCCGTAGGTAATCCTCGGATTACTAGCCGGTTACGGTGCCAAACCTATAGGGGCGGGTTTGGGTCATGACAATTGGTAACCAAGATGTTTAAATACCTGATTGGCCGAACAGTAGAAGTCTACATCGACGACATGGTCGTTAAGACCAAGGAGCCTGAGGGTCATCTCGCCGATCTAAAAGCAGTCTTTGAAATCCTTAAAACATATCGGCTCTGACTCAATGCATCGAAGTGTGCATTTGGAGTTGGATCTGGTAAGTTTTTAGGATACCTGGTGACCAGAAGGGGCATTGAGGCCAGCCCAGATCAGATCAAGACCATCATAGAGTTGAAGAGCCTGACGTTGGCAAAACAGGTGCAGATGCTAACTAGAAGGGCCGCAGCCCTGAACAGGTTCATAAGCAGAAGCTCAGACAAGTGCAAACCTTTCTTCAACTTAGTGAAGAAAGCCACAAACTTTCTTTGGACAGAGGAGTGTGAAGAAGCATTAGTTGAGTTGAAGAAGTACCTGACTACAGCTCCAGTTCTTTCGAATCCAGAACCCGGGGAGGAGTTGTTCCTGTACTTGGCAGTCTCAGAACATGCGATAAGTGCAATATTAATCCGAGAAGAAAAATGGAAGCAAAGGGCTGTTTACTATGTAAGCAAAACCCTAGCCGACGCAGAAACGAGGTATCTACCCTTAGAGAAATTGGTGCTGGCTTTAGTAATGGCTTCAAAGAAGTTGAACCATTACTTCCAGGCCCATAAATTGTGGTACTGACAGAGCATCCATTAAAATCCGTATTGCAGCAGGGAGACTTAATAGGAAGAATAACCAGATAGGCAGTCGCCCTGGAGTATAGGCCAGTATGATCTGGAGTACAGGCCCAGAACTGCAATCAAAGGCCAAGTTTTGGCCGATTTCGTGGCCGAGTTCACGCTAGAATCCATCGAACATCAGGCTCCGTTGAGCCAAGATAGACGATGTCCAAACAAGCAAGGAGAAGCCCAGCCAAAGACAAAAGAACAAAGGAAATAAGAGAAACTCAGACCTTGCAGCATTTACATCGGCGACTCCTTTCGACTGTTCGTTGATGGGAGTTCAAACCGACAGGGAGTGGGGGTAGGAGTAGTACTGATATCTCCAGATGGAGAGATACTAGAACAATCGATTCGTTTGGTGTTCAAGGCCTCAAACAATGAAGCAGAATATGAAGCACTCATTGTAGGACTGAAGCTGGCAGCAGCAGTACAAGCAGATAAGGTAATAGTTTTTTGTGACTCACAATTGATAGTTAACTAGACAACGGGCGAGTTTGCAGCCCGAGATGAAAGAATGTCGGCCTACGTAAAGGAAGTCATCAGGCTGGCAGCCTTATTCCAGAATTGCAAACTACTTCAAGTCAGTTGAGATGATAACAACCATGCCGACGCATTGGCCAACCTAGCTAGTGCAATATAACCAGGAAAAGCAAGGACAATAATGATTGACTACTTGTCGGGCCCGAGCATTGAACCAGTAACCACAGAGCATGAAGCAATGTGCGTAGACATGGGACCAAGCTAGATGGACGCAATTGTTGCGTTCCTAAAAGAAGGAAAGCTACGAGATGACCGCAATGAGGCACACAATATCAGATTGAAGTCGGCAAGATTCAATCTGACAGCAGAAAGAAATCTCTACAGAAGGTCCTTCACTGGACCCCTTTTAAGGTGCGTACACCCTCTGCAGGTTGAAGATTTTTTATATGAAATTCATGAAGGAATTTGTGGAAGCCATGCTGAGGGCAGATCACTAGCTCACAGGGCTATTACCCAGGGGTATTGGTGGCCCTATATGTAAAAAGATGCAGAAGCCTACGTGAAGAAGTGTGAACAATCCAAAAGTTTGCACCTTTGATACACCAGCCAGCTGCTGACCTGAACCCTGTATCCAGTCCTTGGCCATTTGCCCAATAGGGTATGGATCTCGTTGGGCAATTGCCCCAAGTAACTGGGCAAAGGAAGTACCTACTGGTAACAACAGATTACTTCACGAGGTGGATAGAAACAGAACCTCTTGCCAAGATCCGAGATGTGGATGTCAAGAACTTCATATAGAGAAACATCATCACCAGATTTGGGATTCCAAGAGCAATAGTTGCCGACAATGGAACACAGTTTGACAGTAAGCTAATTAAGAACTTATGTGCAAAGTTCAAGATCAAGAACTACTTTTCAACCCCAAGCTTTCCACAAAGCAACGGACAAGCAGAAGCATCCAACAAAGTAATTCTGGATGGGATAAAGAAAAGGCTGCAGGTAGCAAAAGAAAAATGGGTAGACGAATTGCCCAATGTACTCTGGGCATATCAGACTACGCCGAGAAGATTAACAGGGAAATCCCCCTTTGCCATGGTTTATGGCACAGAAGCAGTCATTCCATTGGAGGTCGGCATCCCAGGGATCAGAACCCAGGGAGTTGAGAACGGGACCAATGATGTACTCTTAGCCCGAGATCTAGATCTTCTAGAAGAAAGAAGAGAGAAAGCTGCAATACGACTGCGTGAGACGATAACGACTTGCGGAGCTTATAACAAGAAAGTTAATCCAAGGGAATTTCAAGTCGGCGACCTAGTCCTGAGAAAAGTCATCGGCAACAAGAAGGATCCCAGGGAGCACAAGCTTGGTCCAAACTGGAAAAGACCCTACAGAATCACTTCGGTATTGGGCAATGGGGCATATCGGCTTGAAGATAATGAGGGCAAAGCATTGCCAAGACCCTGGAACACTTGTAATTTGAAATTTTTCTATCATTAGATGTTACTTGTTTTTTACCGACAACATCAATAAAATCTTAGCAGAATTCTTCAACGCTTATGACTAATAAAGATGCATAATGTGGTTTCTAGAAGACATGAATAATAAGAACCCAAGTGGAACTCAGGTTCATATTAGGGGACAGAGAGAAGACAAAGTTGTTTAACACTTGTTGAAATTTGTAGCAATTTACAAGTTGAAGTTAAATAGAGATCATTATTTAACACTTGTTGAAATTTGTAGTAATTTACAAGTTAAAGTTAAACCGAGATCATTGTTTAACACTTGTTGAAATTTGTAGCAATTTAAAAGTTGAAGTTAAACCGAGATCATTGTTTAGCACTTGTTAAAATTTATAGCAATTTACAAGTTGAAGTTAAACCGAGATTATTGTTTAACACTTGTTGAAATTTGTAGCAATTTACAAGTTGAAGTTAAAACCGAGATCATTGTTTAACACTTGTTGAAATTTATAGCAATTTACAAGTTGAAGTTAAACCGAGATCATTGTTAACTGAGGTATGTCACCCCGAGAAGGTTGCACAAAGAAGGAAGTATATATTAAAGATATACAAAAGTATTCTAAGTATGGAGGCATACAAAGCAAGCATGCAAGCATTCAAAAACAAAAGAGTTGTTGTATTAAAAACACATCGGCAATGTGAAGAAGTTTCCAGTACTTCAAAGAAGAAAAACAAAGTACAAGAACAGAAGGAAAAAACATAAAACTAAGGCTCTTCAGCAGTAGCAGTTGGTTGAGATTGAAGTTCAGACGATTGTTGAGAGGACGCCTCAGCAGCTTTTCCGCCACGAGCTCGGCATCAATTTGGGCAAGGGTTTCGTCAAGGCTCTTGTCGGCAAAGGTGACATTGACTGATGTCTTCTAAGGAACAGCATCTTCAGGAACCTCCTCACCATCATCATCTTGAGTCAAGTCTAGGACTTGCTCATTTTGAGGAGAAGACTTGGTCCTAACAACATCTTTTGATTTCCTTACCAAAACTTCCTCATCGGCCTCATCCTTAGAATCAGATTTGTTGTCAGATTGACTAGGAGGTGGAGTTGGAGGAAATGGTAGGGAAATGGCATCAGCGTTCCTCAGGGAGGAGTCCTCAGGGATATCAAGTTTTTTCAGCAAAGTCATCCAACCAAGGGAGAAACCCTTGTTGCATGCTTGCTTGACTTGCTTTTCATAGGCCTCTGTAACATCGGCCATGCCCTGAGCATACGCCTTTTCGTCGGCATCTTTGATTTCGGCCTCTTTGGTGGCTAAGTCATCTTGAAGCTCCTTCTGGGCCTGGGCCACTTTGTCATCGGCCTCTTTCAGCTGGGCTTGAAGAACTTTGTTTATTGCCTCAGCGGCACTGACCTTTTCCTCGGCATTGTCCTTCTCTTTGATGGCGACCTCGGCCTGATCCTTCAGGGTCTTCATCTTTGACTGCAGATTTTTGTTAATCTTTTGAAGACTGGAGATCTCCGTTTTCTTTTCGGCTAGCTTCTCACGGTTCTCAAAAGATTGTATTGAGAAAGAGTGGGCATGCTGGATGGCCTGAAAGAAAATAGAAGTATTAGAAAATATTCTAAGTATGAAATGAAGAGAAAGAAAGAAAAAGTACTAAGCAAAAACACTTACCTGAACAGAGCGTTGAAGTGTGAGAGCATAGTTCTCATACTCACTGAACTCGGCGTTTCGCTCCAGGTCGCCTGAAAGAAGCAATGCCGTACTGAGGACAACGCCGACATTGATATCGTCAGCGCTATCACTAGCCATAACAGGCTTATCTTCCAGAGTAATCTCGGGGGCCCAGGGGGCATCTGGCTTCTTAGACCCCGAGGTCGTTGCAGAATATGACCTTGGCCTTTTGGACTTGGTAGATTCGGATGGAAGTCTTTCAGAAGACCTCTTCGCAGGGACAGAGGCAGTCTTCTCACTTGGAGCCAGCTTGGAAATTGGCAAGGTATCCTCAGAATCGATCTGAGTCACTTTTGCCTTAGGTTAAGCCTTTTTCATTTGTTTTTGCTTGGTAGGAAGCTGGGTTTGTGTTGGTTGTGCATCAACGTCAGAAGGAATGCTGGCTAGGAGATCTTTGGCAACTAGTTTTGGGCGACCTATCTCGGTAGAAGAAACTATAAGTCGTCGGCGATGTTTTCGTTGAGATGGTGAGATCAAGTATGGAGCCGAGGTAGACGGCTATTCTGATGGATCAGAAGTTGATCCTTGATCTGGCCGAGATTCGGTAGCAACTAAAGGGGTTATGGCAGAGGGAGGAGATAGGCTCTTCTTCTTTTTCCTCTTAGGAACGTCGGGGAGAGCTGATTTGTACGTCGAGATAAAATTGAGCACTAGTGGGGCCTTTCACTTATGAACAGGAAGGTCCAGTAGTTTCTTTAAACCTGGACTTGGGTAAAAAGACTTGCGGAAGTCTTTTCCTGGCTTTGGAAGAACTGCAAGGAAAGACAAAACATCAGAATATTTGAAGTATTAAAGATTTTGAAAACAAGTAAGTGTGAAACACGGGGCTCTTACCATTGCCCTCTACGAAAACTGTCCGAGGAAGAGGGTAGAGGTAGAGGTCCTGATCTAGAGCAAATTCCCAGTTCCCCGAAGTAATAAAGTAATCATCTCCAGCTCCCTTGTTGGAGTCTAGGAGGTCGGCAACAATTTTATACTCCATTGACCTCGGCTTGAGGTAGTAGACATAGCCCGTGTCCTTTTTTAGGCCACACATGGTATAACAATACTGGATATCGGCAAAAGTGACCCTAACATTTTCTTGTTTTGCTAAGGCTATGATGCCATTAATGACTCGGTAAGAGTTGATGGCGAGTTGCATTGGGTTTAACTTGTAATAATGGACAATCTCGTGAAAAAGAATGTTGAGTGGGAGCCGAAGTCTACACTCGATGAAAGCCACCACAGGGAAAGGCATGGAGTCATCAGTAGGCATGATGGAGTCATCATCCCCAGCCAACCTCAGATGAACATCGGCTGGGATTTCAAACTCCTGTCTAAAGTATTCTAGTTTGGATGTGGTGTTTACCCTATGTTTCCACATACCCATGATATCGGCTTAAATCAAGGAGGTTGGGTTTCAGAAGATGTTTTGAAAGGGTTATTAGGACCTCGGCAAACACTTAGGTAAGTGCAGGTTTCAGTTTTTAGTTTTTTTCATAAATTGTGAATTCTACAGACAAATCCCAAACCTAAGTTTATGGAAACGAAGATTGAAGGCACAAATCTAGAAAAGACACAAAAAGTAAAAAACAAGAACAAGTTTCAGAATCAAGAACAAAGATGGACTATCAAGAACATAGTGAGTACAAGTGGTACAAGGTCAAGAACAGTGGCAAAAGTGCAAGAAAATGGTGAACAGTGTGTTTATTCAAGACGTGGGCAAGGGCAAAATTATGGAATAAACACACACAGATACAAGATTCATAAATCAAATACTTGAGTAAAACAGTAATGGCGACTAAATGATGAAGCAAAACTCCATGAAGAGCAACAAGAGATAAAGGTGGAAGAAACAATGACTTACCAGAAAAAGTGAAGCCAGTATGAAGATCGCCGAAGTCAGGCAACGGTTACAGAAGTAACAGAACGGCAAAAGCTTCACCATGAGAAAGGAATGAAGGCAGTCGCAGAGCTTGAAGTCTGGAACAATGGTGGATTCGAGAGGAAAAAGTAAAGAGAGAAAAAGCAAGGATATCGAATGAAAAGTAAAGAAATGAAAAAAGAGGGAAAAGTTTTGTTAAAACTTGAAACGGCGGCGAAAATGAATTAATGCGCCTAGAGCAATGAATGCGTCAAACGGCGCACGCAGACGCAAGACGGCATACAGGCGCGTCACAGGTACGATCCCGTAAGGATGAAACATGTGGATGAAACAGTCGAATAAGTGATGCGTGACAGCTCATATGTTAGAAAGAACTCTTGGAGTCCTTAGTCTTCATGGAGGCATGTCGGCCTGAAATAAATGATCTCGACAGAAGAAATTTCTAAGCCAACGTACTAGAAGGAAGTACCGGTATAGGTTCCATCACCTCAGAATGCCGAGGTAACAAAACCTAGGGGGCAGTTATGGGGATATATTTTTTGAGTACCAACACGTGGCAAGGTAACGCCGACGTGTCAGCCGAGGTGCCACGTGTCCTGTTCATGATGCCGAGGTTATCAGAATCCGAGATAAGCAGATAAGGGACAAGAGTCCTAGAATGAGGAAAAACTTCAAGATGGATAAGGATAATATTCTTAGGGAGTTTATCCTTATCTCTTGAGGAGTCCAAAGTAAGTACTGAATGGGAGTCCATAGAAGTTAGGCTTCTATCGGGACTAGGATTGAGTTAACTATAAAAGAAAGGTACCCCCGTGGGTCTAAGGTACGCAATTTATATTCTGAATAGTAAGTTTGCACTATTGATTATCTTTGAGAGATATACTGACTTGATCGACGGAGTGCCCCCGGGTGGACGAACCACCGTCGGAATCTTCTCTTTCTGTTGCAGGTTAGGCAGGTGTCATCTATTCTGCCAGTTCTCTCCAGCTGATCACTGAGTTAGCAGTGTAGTCAGAAAATCACTCACACAACGGGTAATCTTTAGCAACTTCTTCTAATAAAAGATTGTTCCACCACATAGCACTTTCTTATGTTATTCCAACGTAAAAAATTGTGCGGTACTTTATTGTTGAAAATTATTTTCATAAATTTGAGATTAAAAATAAAAATATAAGAATTTTCAACTATCTTATCCAATGATGCTCTCTATAATTTTTTATTTTATATAAATTTTAATTTTATTTATAATTTTTTAATTTAAATTATGAAAAAAAATATTATTTATACTATTGTCATAAATACCATTATTTTTTAATTTTTAAATTATATAATTTGAATAAAATAATAATTTTAGAAATTTAAAAAAATTATAGTGACACTCCACATGTAGGGAGCAACTATAACAATCCCAGTGAAGAGTTAGAGAACCTGTCGGAGATGACTTTGTAGTAATTGACTCCTTAATTTAATTAAAACACAAATATAAGGCGTCTTTGTAGATGCTCTAACACCTCCATCAGTGCTTCAAATTCATCATGGCACACTAACGATAACATCTCCTTCTGCTTTCTTATCGACAAAAATTAGTGGTTAGATTAATATTTATGGAAATTATCTTCTCTACCTTTGCAAAACATTAAATAATTACCTCCTAATTCAATTTTTCCTTGAAGAGAGTTGAACTCATATCTTCTCCATTGGAACTAAACCCCTGAGAGAGATATGGTGACCAACTAAACTAGATCTAGTTAATTAAAATCTGTAATTTAGCATCAAATAAACACTTCACCCGAAAAAATGTTAAGAATACAAAATAAATTATCAAAAAATCTATCAAATCACTCACATGGGTGTGAAACCCACACTCGTGTGAGACTCACCCATATGAGTGTTTGGTATTTTTTTTGATAATTTTTTTTTATATCTAACATTGTTGCTCCACTTGATAATACAAAATGTGATTTGGAACATAGCATGTCAATTTGGAAAATGCTACACTCCAAAATTTTTACCAAACATTTACATGAATATGTGACTCACATGTGGATCCTCATCCATATAAACGTTTGTTGGAAACTTTTGATAAATTTATTTGTATTCATAGCATTACACTGTCAATTTTGACATACTACAGAGTTGCTATCTTTTTTCCTTTCTTTATTTCTTTATTCCTTTTCTTTTAAATGAAATTCAACAGTAACATTATGGAAAAAAAAAAGAAGTCCAACGGAAATAAAAATGATACACAATATAACAAAATAATAAAGTTGAAATATGGAGTGAAGAACTTTCTTGTAAGAAATATCAAATTAGCATATGTCAATTTGTCATTTAAACCTTTAAAAAAATTTGACTAAGTTCTGAAAGTTTGGATGAAAATGTTGCCATTTCCATTATAATTTTAGATTTCTCCCAACAAATGCAATGTTCTTTCTAATTTCTCCTATTTGCATTTAACTCAAAACCATCTAACCTTGAAAGTTGTCTTAACTGATTGGTGAATATACTCGTTACACAATTATTCAGGATTTAATTCTTGGGGTTGAGTAAAAATTTATTGTGAATTCTCTAATCCTAGCGTGAATAACTTGCCTTTAACCAGATCATGAAAATAATTAGTCAATGTACGCATAAGTTGATCCAAACACTCATTACCACTAAAACCAACCCCTCCCAAAAAAGAAAAAAAAAAAAAAAATGCCATCTCAAGCCAAAAAAAATTAACAGTAGCACTATTCTCCCATCAAATGGCTAGAATTTCACAAACACCCCCCCCAAAAAAAAAAAAAATGGTACAATTTTACATCAATGGTCAAGATTTATTCAAAAGTATAGCCCCACAATGGGAACTTAAAATATGAACCATTGATCAAAAAATCTGAGGCAATTTCTGGGTAAATTTCCGGGTGTATCAACAGAAACCTCTAAAACTTGACGTGAAGACCCAGGAGAACAGCAACAACCAGAAAAAAAAAATACACACACACACACAAAATGATTATCCCGAGACTTGAATTCACAACCTTACGGTTATGAGGCCAAGATCACCCCTACAGGAGAACAGCAACAAATTGGGTAATTTTATTTATCTATAAATATGATTGTACCTTTACAGAAAACTGAAGACAGCGCTCTCCTAAGGGTTTACATCTGACCTAACAATGATTTCAAAAACCACACGTCAGTTAATTTTCTGAGAATTCAACCATCCTTGTTCTTCTGTTTCTGATTATCGTCAGTTAACAAAAGCTTTCTACTCCGTTTCTTGGCATTATTGGCAATGGCATCACATTTTTGTTTAGAGATGGTGGTGGTTGCAGCAGCAGCACTGTCACTGTTGACAGTGTTGTTGCCCGTTTCCAGAGCATCCTTGACGAAGAATTTCAACCTCCATAACGTTGATTCACTCTACACAAACAACATAATACAGTTAATAAGGCATGCACTTTTCGAACAAGAAGAACAAAGAAAGAGTCTGGTTCAAGTTGGTGACCTGAGCATCGATGTCAAGGTCAACCTCCTCAGCTGCTGCTTGGAAGCTTGGGTTATTTTGAGCCACTATCCCAAGTGCCTTGGTAAGATCTTCAGGAGACAGCCTAGTTAAATCAGCCCCAAGTTTCCTTTTTTCTTCACTAGAAAATTTTCTGAAAATGACAATTCACAGTCAGCATTAATTTCTGTGGAGATGCAAAAGCACCGGATTTAAAATGCATTCGTAGTTGGGTCAGTCACACCTGTACCCAATACGTATACAACAAATTCTCAGTCAGCATTAGTAGTTACTGCACATATGCAAAAGCAATTGAGTGAAAATGCCAATTTATGGTCCAGAGCAAAACTTGAATAATTTCTTCTTTATATTTTAATACATTCCTCAATTGAAAGAGTGGTGGTTTTAACAATTAGTAGTACTCCTAAAAACAGTGGTAACATATTTCATTCTATATCCTTGTTGGGCGTTGGTTTTTTTTTTTTTTTTTTTATCCTTGTTGGGTAGTGTGGATCCTAATACATGTTTTTATTTATTTATTTATTATTTTTTATCCTTGTTGGGTGGTGTGGATCCTAATACGTACCAAACACTAACCACCTGACTATGGACGTAGCTCTATTGCCCTAATACCTAAGAAGCACGGACACGGACACGGACACGGCGACATGACAATTCTCAAAAACTACAAAACACGACATGTGAAGGACACACACAAAATATATAATTTTATATATTTATTATATGCCACATATATTAATATATCATTATAAGACAATAAATAAATACAATATAATACTAATTTCTATAAATTGATATTATATTTTTTTTATGATTGTATTCTAAGTTATTTTGTTCAAACTTATAATTAGTTTTCTGTATGTCTAATAAATGGACACGTGTTTAAGCAATGGACAAGTGTGCCCTCAAAGTGTTCAAATAGTGTTCGAGTTTAAATTATTTTTAAAAACATAGGACACGCTTGGATGAATGTCGGACATGTGTCGGGAAAGTGTCCGACGAGTGTCAGTGTCTGACATGGACACGACACGGACATGGACACACCACCCTTTTAGACGTGTCCACGCTTCTTGGCCTAATACTATATATTTATAGTTGAAATGCACATCTCTATGTTGTATTATAATTTTTTTCAAATCATAGTGAAACCAAAACGATCATGATATAGCCCTATTTTGCGGTGAATGATATAAATCTGTGTTCTTATGTGCTTGATTTCAATTCTTATTTTGTTTTTATTTATGTTTCGTGTCTCACCGATCCCAATTAGGTGTATCAATTCCCAATAATCCTGACAACCAACCCCTTTCCCCAACAAACTAACACACACACCAAAAAATACCTTTGTACAGCCTCTTTTCTATGAATTCACAAAAGATTTAAAGTAATTCATTTGAGAACTGAAATTCAACAATTACGAGATGCTGTAAATTAGTGAACTAATGCCAGACACCTCTTGACCAAGACAATCAAACTGTTACAGTCACAGTAAAAGAACAAACCTGCAATTCTGAACCAACATTTCTCTGAGTTCTTCCAAATGCATATCGACCTCATAAATCTGAAAAGAGTACAAAATAATTGATTTAAGGCATGTCCCTCATTATACTCCCAGAATAATATAAGTCGGTTTTCACTGAACTTGTATAATCCTAAATCATTGCAGGGAACATTATGTGTATACAATATACATATATTTCCATTGAAAGAAACAAAGGTTGCTTGAAGAAAAAAGAAATATATATATGTATATTTACTTATTAGTTGTTTTAATATGAAATTTTATTTTGAAAGGCTCTGAAATCTCTTGACATACTTCATTACTTAGATCCCCAGCCATTTTAGCATGTGCTGCTTCCTGAGCAAGCTTCATATTTATTTCTACCTGTGCTTCCTCTTCTTCTCGTTGTTTTTCCTGCAAGCATATATGTCAAGAAATCAACAAATGAGTCTGAAACAATGATGGAGGATAATTTAACCCATCTCCTGAGCTGCAGGATGGGAGTTTCTATTTCCACACACCACTTTCTCTCAATTCACACTTTTTTGGGTTCAGATATCAACTGTTTTCATTTGGAAGTTGATTTCCGAACTATCTAATTTTGTTTGAAAGTTGTGTGAACTGAGAGAAAGTGGTGTGTGAAAATAAAAGCAACTCTGAAGGATTGACACTTCTAAGTACCCAGAAAAGTTTATGGACTTGATGCTGTTTAGTTCTTGGGATTGCAACTACCTCTTCAGTGACTTTTGGCAAAAGTTGTAGCCACTTCTCCTCAAATTTTGCCAACAAGGTTTTTGCCATCACGTGAACATCACTCTTTTCATCGTTGTATTTCATTGCATTTGTAAAAACCAGCCTCACATCAGCACATATGTCTCTGACATTCTTATATCCAGTACCATCCTTGGCCTCCATTTGATTTTTTATTGTACTGAAGTCCATGGGTCTGTCAATAACCTAATATACACCATCCTAAACCATGTCAATGGAAGGAATATACAGAAATTCTAAGACCAAAAATAAAAAGAGAAATAAGAGAGAGAGAGAGAGAGAGAGAGAGAGAGAGAGAGAGAGAAGGAAAAAATAAAAAGGCTGCCCCAAGTGAATCAGTAGCAATGTACAACAGCAAAGTTCAGCAACATTGGACCACAGATATATATAATCTTGTGTTTTTTGGAAAGAATTAATGAACCACACAACAAGTTTGAAAAGTACCATGCTATTTTTCTTTGTAAACTAAGCATTACTAATTTTGACGCGTAGTAGCTCATACATCAGAGAGAGAGAGGGCGAGGATGCTGGTGACAATAAAAAAATAAACCAGAGAAGGCAGAATCTCTACCTCATAGTAGTCATGCAACCCAAGACCTTCAACATCTACAGGTTGCATAAAGGGCCATGCCCACTTGTGCTGAGTGATCTGAAAAGGAAAGCAAGGATGCGTAAGGCAAATCAACATGTAACTTACGGACTTTAAGTTAACATGCTTTTGGATAGACAATTGTCCAAATTAACAAAATAAAGGCAAGGGAAGAAAAATAAATGTTTCAAAATTAGATTAAAATATAATCTGTTTGAGCAGCTGCAGCAGCAGAATCACTCAATAACCCATAAATACAAAGAAAATAGCACAAAATTGGTGATTACCTGACGTAATATTGTGCCAAACTGGCGCATAAGTTCTTGCATTCTCTTTGCTGCAGCTGCTTCTCTATGTGCTGCTTCTTGCTGCAGCTTCTTTATGCTAGGAATGCGTTTTTCCTTATCTTTTTCCTTCGCAATTGAGCTAGCTTTAGAATTGTTTGGTTGCTTTTTACTTGTAGTCAGGTAGAACTGTTCGACTTCATTTACTCTTTGTTCAAGCTGCAAGTAAAACCATGATACTTTACAATTCTAATTTATAACATCAACCGGTAGGCATATTCAGTTCATGCCAAATCCACCCAAACTTAAACAAGAAACAACATGCTAATAAATGCACCATCAGTTTTGATGGAAATTTACCCACTTAACAAAGCCTTGCCCCAAACATACGGGGTGACAACTTTGATAGAGATAAATAAAGATTTGAGAAATAAACCATGATCATCAAATTCACAATCTAGACCACATGATAAATTATGTAGCTTGATACTAAACATTTTCAAAAAACTTCTTGAACCCCAGAATTGCTATCCAACAAGGTATAAAGTAATAGATAAAGGATGCCTAACATTGTTCACAAAAGAGAGTTAAATATACCACAGATTTACTTATCAATGACACTGTCCGCTGGCGGAGTTGGAAACTGACGCTTTTAGTGAAAGTGAAAATTAGATATCATTCTTAGAACTCAAATAATAGGATTTCTAAGGATTGATAGTTTTTCAATTAAGGTATGAAAATACTTAAAAGTAACAACTAACTACAAAATGGTTACTGTTAATGGTCACCATAATGTTGAAACTGTTGGTTGTTGTAGCAGAGCCAGTTACAAAAGGTAGGGTAGAGGACTGTTGCTGGTGATGATACGGACAACCAGAGGTGAAAATGGTGGCAACAGCAGCACGGAGGTGATGACTCTTACCTGAAATATTCTTATTTCATACTCCTCTATTTGAGTTGTCAAATCGAGATATGAATGGTGTATCATTTTTCTATTTTTCTGAATCAAGAATCATATTGTAGGATTTTTTAACATCTTCAACATTAGGTGGAAAATTAATATAATTGAAAAAAAAAAGCAAATATTTTGCAAGAACAAAATGTTAAGTAATGTATAATCATTAACATTACAAAAGTAAGGTTCTTAGAATTAAATATATGCATACATCAATACTTAATACATATAAAATGCAGAGTAAAGATAAAAACAAGTATGACAAAAGATATAACACCTCAATACATTATCATATCCTCGAATCAAATTTACCCTCAAAATATTTCCTATTCTTAATAATTGTATAATATGTTTTTCGTAATACCCTTAATCATCATTGATGTTAAAATTTTTAATTTACAACTTTTCATATTCTCCAATAGTTTGTACATAGTCGACAACTTCAAGCTTTATCCAACGTAACTTGGTATAAATGAATAGCAGACGTGTAGTAACCTTATGACCAACATGATTAAAATGGATGAACCAGGAGAAAAATACATAAAATATGGGGCCTTAAAGATAAGATGCTGGAGAACTTCTCAAATTATTGTTAAAAAAAGAAAAGAAAAGAAGTGTTAGTTTTCACATTTCAGAAATTAAACCCACCTTATCCACCTTTGTGAATATGTCATCAACACGATGCTTGAAATCCTCCAGTTCACCTCCATTACCTCCAGCCATTCCTGGTTCTGTAGTTCTGAAATCTGGAATTGTTGCATTGACTGTTTCCATCTGCAATGAATCAGAGAATGAGTGAAATCATCATTGTGGAAGATTACTGAATTACTGCTGAACTAATGATATCAACAGAAAACAATGAAAGATGATGAAGGGGTAAAGTGTAAATCATTGCTAATATTAAGGATCCCATTAACAGACTGCAAATAAGTTGACATCAACCTCCGAAGTTGTGACAAGAAGCCAAATTTCAAAGGAATGAACTTGTCAATATTTTTCAATAAAACAATAGGGCACCAGCAATCTGTTTTCACGCCCAAAATAGCAACACCCACCATATTCATCTATCACTACATGTCTACAACCAACCACAAGATCTTCTCGACTTCCCCATAATGATAGCACTGTACTCGATAGTTTTGCAATTTTTCCCAGCTATCATGGAGTTCCCATCTTAATGACAACACTGGAATTAACAAGAAATGGGAAAATTGTCTAGAAGCTTTAATGGCATTGAACTTTTTTTGTTCTAAATAAAAAATTAACACCCAAGTCTTATGTTATGCTTGATATGCTATATGAAATATATTTGGCCTCTTTAACTTCTTGTAACCGATGCCGAGACACAAATAAGATTAATTAACTGTGCACAGAGATTCAGTCTTCAACTCCTATACTGTGTGGGCTATGAAAGTAAAACTTTCCACAATTGACATGAAACAATCTGACTATATTGTAAAGAACATATCTTCTATTCTTTCATACCTTTTTCTTTTCTTTTCTTTTCTTTTTCCCTTTCACCCGGATTCAGTCACTCCAACATTAACAAATTCTATAAGGGATAAAAGCCTTACAATCAATTATAAATATAATACAAGTCATGAGTTCACTGTTGCTACTTTATCACCTTGTCCATGGCTTCCTTTCCTAGTAAATGAATAATTACATATGCTGTTATACCCATTATAAAGTTGTTGAAGCTACATTAAACTTTTGCCACTATGCAGTTGTACACTGCACATCCCAAGGACAAAATTGAACAAATTGATTTTGATTTAACATATATCATTCACAAACTGCTTAAAGTGAAATGTGTAAAACTAGAACCTCTTATTCCCTTCAAGGTAGTTCAATCAAATAAACTAATTGTTCCACTTGCTACCCTCATTCGGTTACAGAATGAGACAACCAAAAAAAATTAAAAAAGGAAAAATGCTTACGAAAGATTAACATATTGAAACAATTTCTTTCCCTTTCCCCTCCTTGTGACAAGTTGACAACCAACTAGAGCTTCCATGTCTCTTGAAGATAACAAAACAACAAAAAAGAAAATGCTCAAAGTTACTTAAAAATTAAAATAGTTTGATCTCTTAAACATTTACATTTCTTTGATCATGTTCTTTTTTAATAATCAATTTTTAGCTAAATTGAATATGTGTGTGTGTGTGTACTATTATAAAGAGAAGGTGCGACTTGGTATTTATGTCTCATTTTTTTAGGTTTTCTCAAAGTACCCGATAGTAATTAGGTGGGTGGTTATGCTCTGAATTCAGAGGGTTCTTTCCCCCCCCCCCCCCCCCCCCCCCCCCCCAAAAAAATCTGTCAACTTCTGATTTTATATTTTGAATTCAATCATACAGTTTACAATTTTATTTTTTTGAAATAAAATGATCATATGGGCACACATCACCTGTGCCGCCACTTCTAGTATATATAAAATAATTCAACAAATTCTTCTGTATAAATGCTTTCATTCCACAACTATTTTTTATTAGTGTAGCAGTGATCTTAACTTAAACTTCTTTGATCCATACATAGCGTTGAACATGCTAGTAAATTCTTAAACTTCAATTTTGCATACACAGATGCACTCATTTCAATCAACAACAAAAGAAACAATTAGCCCTAATCAAATTAGATCAATTACACTTAAAATCACTCACACACACATAAATATATATACATATATTTCATTGTGTGAGGCTTTTTCACTAGAACACCTTCTCTACTACTCAAAATCATCCAAATCAACAGTAGCTTACACAATCCAAACCCCCAAAATAAAACAATTACATACATATATATATATACACGTATGTATAACTAGAGAGAGAGAGAGAGAGAGAGAGAGAGAGAGTACCAACCAGCAAAGAGAGTGAACGGAGACGCGGGTGGCGAAGGCGAAGGGGGTCTCTGGAAGTGTTTATAAGTCGAGTCCACGAGAAGAAGTCTGGTGCAGGCGCACCTGATTGTGCTCTGGACTTCGTGCCGCGGCCGATCACGAGCACGAGTTCGCCCTTCTTTGGTATCGTACTTTCATTTCATATAAATTACAAATACTACTATCCTATGGTTTGTGATAAATAACTCTCTCAATTTTTATACTTCACCCCTTATTTTTAAATCCCATAACAATATCCCTATGTTAATCAACCAATGGGTAAAATTAATGGTATAATATCAAAAGAATAATATTATATGTACTAATTAATATACTAATTGATGTTATAACATAATTTTAAAAGTTTTAAGTCTTTATAATTTGTATAATGAGTGGGGTCATAATTTTGAAGTAATAATGTCATAAGCATATGTTAGTACACTAATTAGTATACTAATTGATGCGTATAGTACCATCATATCAAAAACTAGAAAAATTCTATTTCTATACACTTAGCTCAGTGAACGTCATTTCTCAGTGCACACACTTATTAATTTAATTATTAATTATTTTTCTCAATCCACACACTAAATATTCAATTATATCCTTCAGTCATACCATTGTACACACACCACCCCAACATTCATCCCACATATTTGTTGAGTAGACCCACTACTATGGTTTCAGACTTGTTAAAAATTGTAGACCCACACTGCTACGGTTGCAGACACACATTGAAGACCATATTCCTCCATTGAAGACCCCATCGCCACCGCCCTTAAACACAACAGAAATCTGTATACGTGGAAGTACGGAACTGCACATAAACTAATCGTCAACAAAGATCTCACCGGACGAGAATCTTATGCTCTGGCCAATGATGATATGAAGTTTCGGTAACTTAATTCCACGCCTTTGGATATGTTGGTAGTTCTTGAGAAGTAAAGAATCACCATTGTATTGGACTGAGAAACGCTAATTCGGTGAAATTTTCTAGTTCAATTCGTTATCATGGACTCGAACTCTAGCGAATCAAGAATAATCGTATGGTAGAGAAGTGAGGGGAGGTTGTGAGTGATGCTGGAGGTAGCGAGGGCGATAACCGGTTTGGAAAGCTCGATTTGGCAAGAAACTTCGGATTTCGAGCTAGTTGGATTGGAAGCAGAAACGGTCACATCGAGAGACAACAGAGAGAGGTAGAGAATCGAGATTTGAACTGAGTTTGGGGAGAAAATAAAGACGGAGTCACCGATGGAGAGTTCGATTTCATGGTGTAGAAAGGCGGTTAGGGTTTTGGGACGGGTTATGACTTCGGGATAGGGAATATGGCAGCGAGTGGTAGCATCAATGAGTGTAGTGGTGGTTTCCAGTGAAGAGGAAGAGTTTTGGAGGAGGGGATAAAAGACTTTATCGACGATGGAGAGGGGTCGGTTCGGAAGGGAGAAGAGAGTAAGGTCTGATGTTGTGATATGTGTTGGTCCCTGAGCAGAAACCACTGTTCGGACCAATAAAAGAAGAATATGCATTAGGATCTAGGATTTAGTTTTTTTTTTTTTTTCCTTAAACGATGTACACTAATATTTTTTTTGTTTTTAAAATATGTGTATAGAGAATATTTGATATAATATTATGGGTGTGTTTTGATGTCTATTATGGTCATTTACTTTAGGATCTAAATGTCATTAAAATAATATTTCATTAAGTATGTGTACTGAAGTAAGTAAATGTGTAAACATAAAATTTTCCCAAAAACTACTTATTTGGAAATATCTATTTTGACTTTTAACAAAAAACATTTTTTTCCCTTTAATTTATTATTATTATTATTATTTTTCCAAAACACCCAATAAGTTTAATCATACCACCAACCCCTATTCTACTCATAAGGGTGTAAAAATGACTCGCGGGCTTGAAATCCATCTGTGGCCAGATGTCAAGATGCGTCCATCCAAGGGTCAATACTTTGATGTTACACTTATGTGTGCTCTTTAGAGAGCTAAAAACATGCCCAAGAAGTTGTTGGTGTAAGTGCAAGCCAAGGCCCAAGGCAGGCCATGAAGCAGCCTAACCACAGCAGGCTACAGACTTGCTTGCCCAGCAGCAACTTTAGGCTAACGTTTGGAGGGTCAAATGTAGTCTTTTGCCTTGTAAATTTTTATGTAAATACCTTAGTATTAAAAGGTGTTTTTGGTCCAAGTATTGTAATTTTTCTCTTTTTGTAGAATTTTTAAAAATCCATTATGAGTCCTCAAACATAGTGGATGTTTTCTCTTGCTAACTAGGAAATGACTTAACAAGTTATATTAAGGAGGGGGTATCCAAGTGTTGAACCGAACCATTTGTGCCTTTAAGTATCCCAACCTAGCCAATGGTAAAGTAACTTTTGTAGTAATTTTGGTGCATTGTTCAACTATTATAATACCTTCTTTTGATCAATGAAAAATTAATTTCGCCTTTAAATTGTGCAAAGCTTTTTATAGTTGCTTGCTTTAATTTTAGCTTTATTGCTTGCTAAATTTGTGGCTTGTCTCCAACCTAATGGCTCATAAACTAACTTATATTGTGGTTGCTTGTCCTTGCAAACACTTTGAGCTTTATTGGCAAGCTAGTGAAGAGAGTTAACTAGCACCACACACACTTACTTATCTCTTGACAAGGCTTCCGCACAACCAGTGTGTAACAGTTAGTATCAGAGCCCAGTCTATTTGGCTCTCTCTATTATTGGCTTTCTAAATGAATGCTCCTAGCAATCGTCAACTCACGTAAAGGGAGAGAATTAAGCTCTTGGAGCAGCGTATGGACAATATGGATGCCTTGGTAGCTTCATTAGCCAACCTTGAGCAATGGGTTCATGATCTTGAGCAAACTCATGGCTTTACTCAAGGGCATAATTTGGAGGATATTGTCACTAAACTCAAGCTAGAGATTGAAGATCTTAGTAGCCGGGTTGGTGTTCTTACCCGTGCCTTTGGCAATGCACCTAGTGGTGGCATGGAAGTCCCTAAGGTGCGTGTGCTCGAGCCCCGTGCCTACGGTTGCGCCCAAGATGCCAAAGAGTTAGACAACTTTTTCTTTAACATGGAGCAATATTTCAAAGCTATGAAAGTTAAAGTTGAGGAGACAAGGATTTCTATGGCCACAATGTATTTGTCCAGTGATGTCAAGTTGTGGTGGCAGACTAAACATGATGAGATGCAACACGGTTTATGTACAATTGAGACTTGGGAGCAACTTAAGCATGAACTTAAGCTCCAATTCTTCCCTGAAAATGTTGAGTATAATGCCCGGCATACTTTGCGGGATCTCAAGCACACCGGCACTATAAGAGATTATGTGAAACAATTCTCTGGGCTTATGCTAGACATCAAAGACATGTCAGAGAAAGACAATCTCTTCTTCTTTCTTGAGGGATTAAAGCCATGGGCCAGAGTTGAACTTCAAAGGCAAAGAGTGCAAGATTTAGCCTATGCACAAGCAGCAGCTGAGTGCCTTACGAACTACGCCAAACCTAAGCAATGAGACAGTGGTTCCCCACGTAAAAGTAGGGGAGGTGAAAAGTCCCAGGGCCATGGAAAACCTAAAAGTGGGGGAGCCAACACTTCTACATCCAAAACCCATTCGAGTGGAGGACAATGACAACAGAAGAGCTATGGTGACAAGACAAAAGCCCCTTAACAGTTCTCTACAAGCAAAGCAAAGGGCCTATCTCTTGTTTCTTATGTAATGGGCCACATCAGTTATCTGAATGTCCACAAAAGCGTTTCTTGAATGCTTTAGCAGCGGTGCTTGACCATGTCTCTCAACCAAGTGATGATGATAGCGAGAAAAAAGACGTGCAGCCTAGGCGAAGTGGCAAGGGTTCTAAGGTAGCTGGCTCTAGAGTGGGAGCCTTTCACATAATGAATGCCATGGAGAAGAAGGCTTCTACAATGAGGCCTAAGAAAAATGCCAAGAGTGGCAAAGTAAGTACGCATTTGGATCCTAAACAGCTTGTGGAGTCTAAAGATTAAGGCAAAGAGAAAAACACATGTATAGTGTAGAATCATCAGGCAAGTTGAACAAGATCAAGTTATCCAACACAGGTTTGATATTTGTAGATGTAAAACTCAATGGGAAACCCTTTCATGCTTTGATTGACACAGGGACTACCAACAACTTTGTTGCCATGACCGAAGTTGAAAGACTTGGGCTATCTTTAGAGAATGATGGCAGTCGCATCAAGGTGGTTAACTTGGCAACGCAGCCCATCTATAGGGTTGCAATATCTGTTCATTTGAAGGTCAGCACTTGGGAAGGAAGAGTAGATTTCACCGCAGTACCGATGGATGACTTCTAAGCCATCATTGGGTTGGATTTCTTGAGAAGTAAAAAGACGGCAGTCATGCCTTATTCTAATAGTATGTGTGTTATGGGGGATAAGCCATGTCCTATTATTGTTATGGCCACAAACAACAACGACCAGTTTGTCTTAGTTATGCAACTCTAGAGGGGTGTTAGGAATGGTGAACAAACTTGGGTTGTCGTATTGAAGTTGAATGAAGCTCTTGAATCTACTCCTGTCCCAGCCGCAGTCAAGAAGGTCCTAAGGCAATTTGTAGATGTCATGCCTGAACAGTTGCCTAAGAAGTTGCCTCCATGCCGAGGTGTGGATCATGCTATTGAGTTGGTGCCAAGGGCAAAGCCACCAGCTCGTGCACCGCATAAAATAGCTATTCTTGAGTTGAATGAATTAAGGAAGCAGCTTACAGAGTTATCAGAAGTAGGCTTCATTAGGCCATCTAAGGCCTCATTTGGTGCACTTGTCTTATTCCAAAAGAAGCATAATGGTAGTCTTCACTTATGTGTGGATTATCGGGCACTCAACAAGCTAACCATCAAGAACAAGTATCCCCTTCCCCTAATTGATGATTCATTTGATCAATTGAGCAAAGCGATGTAGTTTACAAAGTTAGATCTTCGATCGAGGTACTATCAAGTAAGAATTGCCGAGGGGGACGAGCCCAAAACTACATGTGTTACTTGCTATGGTTCCTATGAGTTCCTAGTCATGCCATTTGGCTTGACCAATGCCCCAGTAACATTTTGTACTATGATGAATGAAGTTTTTCAAGAGTATTTAGACCAATTCGTGGTAGTATTCTTGGATGACATTGTGATCTATAGCTCCACTTTAGAAGAGCACATGGAACATCTCAGGAAAGCACTGTCCAAGTTGAGGGAGCACACGCTTTATGTCAAGCTAGAGAAGTGTTCTTTTGCCCAAGAGAGGATTAAGTTCCTAGGGCATATTGTTGCGCATGGATGCATAAATATGGACCAAGAGAAAGTCAAAGCTATTCAAGAGTGGCAGCCACCCACTAATGTCTTAGAGTTGTGGCCATTCCTTGGGTTGGCTAATTATTATCACTAGTTTGTTGAAGGCTACTCAAGACTAGCTTCCCCATTGACAGAGTTACTAAAGAAGGGCAAGCCACATGTGTTGGGCAGAAAAGTGTTAACAAGCCTTGAAAGAAGCTATGTCTAAAGACCCTGTTCTTGTTTTACCTGACTTAGGTAAAGCTTTTGAGATACAAACTAATGCATTTGATTTCGCTTTGGTGATGTTCTTTTGCAGGATGGTCACCAAATTCCCTATGAGAGTAGGAAGCTCAATGATGCCAAGCGAAGATATCTAGCTCATGAGAAAGAGTTGCTTGCAGTAGTGCATTGTTTGAGGACTTGGAGGCACTACATCTTGGATTCACAATTTATTATAAAGATTGAAAACAAGATGGTTAGCCATTTCTTAACACAGCCCAAGCTAGGCACATGACAAACATGGTGGCAAGAGAAGTTGGCAGAGTTTGATTTTGCCTTAGAAAACAAGGTTGGTGCCACCAACCATGTTGCTGATGCACTGAATAGGAAAGCGAAGCTTTCCGTGTGCCATCATGTATGTTCACTTACTTCCATTTCAATCAGCAATAATGAGAAAATCAAGGCTCATCTAGACAAGGATGCTATGGTAGAGAATCTTATGAACCTTGTCAAAATGGGCAAGACTCGCCAATTTTGGGTGCAAAATGGACTACTAATGACAACAGGTAACCACATCTTTGTACCTAGGGCTGATGATTTAAGAAAGACACTTTTTAGGGAGTGCCATGATACACTTTGGACAGGACATCCGGGTTGGGAGCAAACATTGGCCTTGGTGAAACAATGATATTATTGGCCCCATATGCGTGATGATGTGGGAGAATATGTCCGTACTTGTCCCACTTTCCAGCAAGATAAGGTTGAGCATAAGAAGAAAATAGGCTTGCTTGAACCTTTGCCCGTGCCTAAACGTCCGTGGGAAAGTGTATCACTTGACTTCATCACTGGATTGCCTAAAGTAAGAGACATCGAGACTATCTTGACTATTATGGACCGGTTCTCCAAGTATGCCACCTTTGTAGTTGCCCCAAAGTATCTTTCAGTGGAGGAGATTGCCCAACTCTTCTTCAAGCACATTGTTAAATATTGGGGTGTGCCTAAAAATATTGTTAGTGACCGAGATTCGCGTTTCGTTGGCAACTTCTAGACAGAGTTATTCAAGTTTTTTGGGTCACAACTTAATACTTCATTAAGCTACCATCCGGAGACGGATGGGCAAACTAAACGCTTCAACAGTATGCTTGAGAAGTATTTGCGCCACTTTGTCAATGTTAATCAATGAAATTGGGTGTAACTTCTTGATGTAGCACAGTTATGCTTCAACTCTTAAAACAGTAGCTTTGTTGGTAAAAGTGCTTTTGAGATAGTGAATAGATAGTAACCACTATTGCCCCACACAGTGGATGGACCTTATAAAGGAAAGTCACCCAGGGCTTACCAATTTGCTAAGGAATGGAAGAGAAACCACGACATTACTTGTGCCTATATTGAAAAAGCAAGTAAAATGAAAAAATGAGCTGATGAAAAGAGAAGACCACTTGAGTTTAGAGTTGGGGATCAAGTTCTTATCAAACTCAACCCTGAGCAACGCAAGTTCATCAGGGGAAGAGACAAAAGGCTAGTGCGTAAGTATGAGGGATCGGTAACCATTTGGATGAGAATTGGCAAGTGTGCTTACAAGATAGATGCTCCATCTTGGCTAAAAGTGCACCCGATTTTTCATGTAAGTTATTTGAAGCCTTGCTATCCAGACAAAGAAGATCCAACCCGAAATGAGCTGAAATGCCAAACCATCACAGCTAAAGCAAGAAAAAAGTATGTTGAATCTATCTTGGCCAATCTAGTGAAAATGGTTTCCAAGAAGAAACAAAGGCAATACTTGGTGAAATGGAGAGGCCTTGGAGATAAAGAAATCAACTGGGAACGGGAGGCGGACTTATCGTCTTTCAAGACGAGATTGATACTTATTGGGTAAAGTCGTCGAGGGTGTTGATCGTTCAAGTGGGGAAGATTGTCAAGATGTGCCCATCCAAGGATCAACATCTTGATACCACACTCATTTGTGCCCTTTGGAGAGCCAAAAACATGCCTAAAATGTTGTTGGTGCAAGTGCAAGCCAAGGCCCAAGGCATGCCATGAAGCAGCCCAGCCACAGACTTGCCTACCTAGCAGGGACTTTAGGCTAACTTTTGGAGGGTCAAATGTAGTTTTTTGCCTTGTAAATTTTTGTGTAAATACCTTAGTATTAAAAGTGTTTTGGGTCCAAGTATTGTAATTTTTCTCTTTTTGTAGAATTTTTAAAAATCCATTATGACTCCTTAAACATAGTGGATGTTTTCTTTTACCAACTAGAAAATGGCTTAATAAGCTATATTAAGGAGGGGGTACCCAAGTGTTGAACTAAACCACTTGTGCTTTTAAAGTACCCTAACCTAGCCAATGGTAAAGTAACTTTTGTAGCACTTTTGGTGTATTGTTTAACTATTGTAATGCCTTCTTTTGATCAATGAAAAGTTCATTTCATTTTTAAATTGTGCAAAGCTTTCTATAGTTGCTTGCTTTAATTTTAGCTTGTTGTTTGCTAAATTTGTGGCTTGTCTCCAACCTAATGGCTCATCTCTAACCTAGTGGCTCATAAACTAACTTACATTTTGATTGCTTGCCCTTGCAAACACTTTGAGCTTTATTGGTTGGCTAGTGAAGAGAGTTAACTAGCGCCACACACACTGTCACGACCCACTCCCCGTACCCAAGGGTTAGGCATCGTGATGGCCAGTAACCGAGGTTACCTCCGGCCAATTCTTTAACAAATCAATAAACGCAAGCGGAATAAATATTTAAATAAGGGTACTAAAATAGTTATTGGAGCTTCTATTTTTATTACAAAATGTATTGACCAAAAAGGCCGATATTTACATATAAAAAATACATCAATAAAAGTGCTTTGTGCCTATCTCACACGCTGGTTCCGACATGTCACCTGAAAGTGGTAAAAAACCTATAAGCTCATGGCAAAGTGAGAAATATTATACTAAGAGTATAAGGCATAAAATTCACCATGGATCATTAGTTAGGCCAAAAAGAGTTTGATACATAATACACAATCATTTGCCATATACCTCAGATCATATAATACGCATTTAACATATAATACGAAAATCATTATACAACCATAACCACGGTACATCACTAAGTGCCAAGCACTACACTGGTCAATGGATTCACGTCACTAAGCCAATGGTTATTTAAGTTCCCCAAGGCATGGGACATCACTAAGCCAATGGTTATTTAAGTCCCCAAGGCATGGGACTCCCGTAGTGATATTCACAAAACATATTTTCACATAAGGTCATAGCCACATATTCTTTAAAAGCAAAACAAACATATCCATAGGTTTCCTTTTAAGCAAATACGGTTCAGATATAAAACCACGTAACTGAAACCTTTATAAAATATAATAGTTTATAAACCATCACTTATATAAAATAGATTTTGGTAAGTCAAAACATAAGTAAAATATATTTTGGTGACTCAAGGTATAATATAATTCACCTTAACTTCAATACCTTACTCTTCCTTTGTACTATCAAAGACCCTTTCACCTTCCACTATTCTTTCCATTCTTTTCTCTCTTTCTTTTCTTTTCTTCTTTTCTTTTCTTTCTTTTCTCTTTTCTTTTTCTTCTTTCTTTTCCTAGTCTTCTCCAGGTCCTTATAAACAAATCCAATTCGTGCGCCCCAAGCCAACGCCACGTGTCACTCTCTTATTCGTCTTCATTAATTAAAGCTTATCTCCAAGTTAACTTAATTATTTATTTATATTTTGATCCCTAAATTTTTAATAATTATATTATTTTACTAAATTACACATAATAATATATATAATAAATAATATATTTTCTGAATTGAAACTAAATAATATTAATATAAATTCTATAGCATAATTAAAAATTTGGGATGTTACAATCTTCCCCCCTTTTAAAAATTTTGTCCTCGAAATTTGTTATGTGTAAGTTAACCGCTGCGCACTCTGATAAATATATGTTAGATGATTAATCTAATAGAAATAGTACCTCCAAAAAAAAAAAATTTTTTTACCAAAAATGACTTGCTGTCTAGTTGTCAAAAATTAGTTTGGGCCAAAATGAGAAATAATGGGTGATTTGAAAAACTTTTCATTCGTTTGGTTTATGATAAAATAAATAAAAATGAGAACATAATGACAGAATTCTATGCAAGGATTAAAAAAATTGAGATGAACTTTTCATTGTTGGGAAATAGTTTCAAAATTAATATTTTTAAAATTTGAACCCACTTTTTAAAAAAACATCACAATAAATTTTTTTTTTTTCAATACTGAACTGAAAATTATATGAATTTAATTATATTATAATTTTGGTAGGTGTTTAAACCCGACATCCTTCTTTTCTTATCCTTCTTTTACTAGAATAAATATAAATTATATTTAATATTTTTCACAATTTAGGCACACTAAAAAAAAAATTTATTATATATATATATAATCATATAAAATTATAATATAATTAAATCGACGAACAAAATATAATAATTCGGTACGAATTACCCGCTATCCCACTTCTTAAACGTGCATGTGTCCTATGCTCCAATGATTTTTTTTTTCCAAAATAAACAATTGCTCTGATACCATTTGTCACGACCCGCTCCCCGTACCCAAGGGTTAGGCATCGTGATGGCCAGTAACCGAAGTTACCTCCGGCCAATTCTTTAACAAATCAATAAACGCAAGCGGAAGAAATATTTAAATAAGGGTACTAAAATAGTCATTGGAGCTTCTATTTTTATTACAAAATGTATTGATCAAAAAGGCCAATATTTACATATAAAAAATACATCAATAAAAGTGCTTTGTGCCTATCTCACACGCTGGTTCCGACATGTCACCTGAAAGTGGTAAAAAAACTATAAGCTCATGGCAGAGTGAGAAATATTATACAAAGAGTATAAGGCATAAAATTCACCATGGATCATTAGTTAGGCCAAAAAGAATTTGATACATAATACACAATCATTTGCCATATACCTCAGATCATATAATACGCATTTAACATATAATACGAAAATCATTATACAACTATAACCACGGTACATCACTAAGTGCCAAGCACTACACTGGTCAATGGATCCACGTCACTAAGCCAATGGTTATTTAAGTCCCCTAAGGCATGGGACATCATTAAGCCAATGGTTATTTAAGTCCCCCAAGGCATGGGACTCCCGTGGTGATATTCACAAAACATATTTTCACATAAGGTCATAGCCAAATATTCTTTAAAACAAAACAAACATATCCATGGGTTTCCTTTTAAGCAAATACGGTTCAGATATAAAACCACGTAACTGAAACCTTTATAAAACATAATAGTTTATAAACCATCACTTATATAAAATAGATTTTGGTAAGTCAAAACATAAGTAAAATATATTTTGGTGACTCCAGGTATAATATAACTCACCTTAACTTCAATACCTTACTCTTCCTTTGTACTATCAAAGACCCTTTCACCTTCCACTATTCTTTCCATTCTTTTCTCTCTTTCTTTTCTTTTCTTCTTTTCTTTTCTTTCTTTTCTCTTTTCTTTTTCTTCTTTCTTTTCCTAGTCTTCTCCAGGTCCTTATAAACAAATCCAATTGCATGCTTAAGCCAACGCCACGTGTCACTCTCTTATTCGTCTTCATTAATTAAAGATTATCTCCAAGCTAACTTAATTATTTATTTATATTTTGATCCCTAAATTTTTAATAATTATATTATTTTACCAAATTACACATAATAATATATATAATAAATAATATATTTTCTGAACTGAAACTAAATAATATTAGTATAAATTCTATAGCATAATTAAAAATCTGGGATGTTACACACACTTGCTTATCTCTTGACAAGGCTTCCGCATAGCCGGTGTATGACACCAGGCCAAGCCCGAGCCTAACTCAAACGACCATACTCGTAAGCCCTATTCGAAGCTTGACTTGCCACCTGATCCAAGCTTACTCTAAGATTCGGTTCAAGGCCCAATTCGCTCGCCGTACCTGATGCCTAACATTATTTTTAAGCTATTTTGGTGAGAAAAAAAAAATATAAAATATCTGTCAGGTCCGGGCATGCCTGATGTCTAGATTTCCCTTAAGCTTGGGTCTGGGCCAAGATTTCACGCAAGTGGGTCGACCCAAGCTGATATAATTTTTGATGAGAACCCACGAGATCCAATGACGGGTTGATCTGGGCTTAGATCAGGCTAGTCCAGGCCAAAATTACACCTCTGTCTACCTACAACTCCATAGTCGCACCATCATTTGTTTCTCTACTCAATCATATAATGATCAACAACCTCTTAATATATTTTCCATCCAATCACAACCACTTCATATCATTTACCCACATTGCCAAATTTTAACAAAATCAAAACATAAGCCACAACTATTTGATTGTCAATTTATAAATTCAACTAGGGAGATAATCGGTTTAGTACGATTGGTATTTAGGTAGAATTTTCCACCAAATCAATAATATCGGTTTTATTATTTTGAATACCGATACAGACCGTTTTTTTCATCAAACCGCATCAATTCGAATGGTTCGATTCAGTGCAGTTTAATCGATTTACGATCTTTCAAATTTAAGCCACTTTTTAACATAGTAATTAATGTATGTAAAAACATTGAATTAGCCATTTGTCCACCACTTAAAACATATCAGATCCATCCATTTAATAAATACTTTTCAATTCCTAAATTAAGAAAAATATAAACAAAAATAAATAAATAAATACTAAGGTTTAAAAAATAGTGAGTTAGAGTTAAGATTATATATAATAAGGGTTTACTAGTTATAGGGATGATAATGTTAATTAATTGAGGTTAATAATTTATTATATTTATTAATATCATTATATTATATTATAAATATTATATATGTTGAAGCGGTTGGTTTCGGTTTAGTTTGGTGCACAAGATGTGTGAATTGATACCGAACTGAAAATCGAAAAAATCAAATTAAAAAATCGCATAGACATTCTTGTTAAAAAATAGACCAAATATGACATGTTCAGTCCGATTCAATCACTTTGGTCAATTTTTTCGATTTTTCTTACATTCCTATATTCAACAATCCTATTTTGATATCAAACCATCCCTATATTCTTGATATTTTTCTAAAATATGAAGAGATAGAGATAGATTTTTTAAAATATAAAAACTCGTCAATAACAACCATAACACAACACTTTTCCTAAGCCTTGTTGGGCAACTTAGCTATTTTAGTTGATTTTTTGGTTTTTTTTACTATTTTATGAGATAAAAAATAAATAAATTGTGTTTTGAATGATTTGTGCTTTTTATTATTATTATTATTATTGTTATTATTATTTATTTATAGTTAAAGTAGATGATTGTAAGAGAAAATAAATGATTGATTGAGTATAAGATGTAATATTTTATCTTTATTGACTATTTTAAACCCAATTTAAATTTCCAAACAGGGCCATAATATCTCATTAGTACTAATGTAGCATATAATAGGCTGTGTGGTGTTTTGAAAAGTTGGTAAAAAATTGATTTTTTAGCTTTTTTAAGTCTATTTTCTCTTTTTATAGGTAAAAAATGTGAGAAGTGATGTGACTCAAAATGAGTAAAAAGCTAAAAACTAACTCTTTTTTTTTTTTTTTTTTTGCTTCCCAAAAGATTCATGATCTAAAATAGGTAAAAAGTTAAAAATTAACTCTTTTTATTTTTTTGTTTAACTTCCCAAAAGACCCTTGTATGTAGTTAACCGTGTTGAGGATGAATTGGACTTTGATTTTTGTCATTATTAATGATTCGAGTGTACAAAAAAGGAAAGGTAAATTACACTAACACTCTCTAAGGTTTATGTTTATTACAATTTTTTTCTCACCTTTTGGAAATTACATCTCCCTTTCTAAGTTTTAAAATTTCATTACAGATTCCCCTCTCAGTAATTTAATTTTTTTAAATACCAATTTTGCCTTCACTGGGTAAATTACATTGACACCCTTTACATTTTAGAAATTATAATCCCCTCCTTGAGGTATAAAGTAGCATTACCAATTGCCCCATCGGTTAGTATTAGTTGGAAAAAAAATTCATTGAAAAAGAAATTAATTGGGAAAAAAAGTATTTGAAAAAAAAAAATTATTTGAAAAAAAAATTTGTTAGTAAAATTTTTAAATTTCTGTTTAAAAACCAACTTAAGCACATTTTTTTGAATTTACGTTTTTTTCTCAAATTTACAAATTGAGACAACCATTTATAAACCAAAAAAATTATTAAATAAGTTTTTATGACAAATTTAAATTTTTTGTAAATATAAATTGAAAACTGAAAACAAAATGGTTACCAAACAGGTTTCAGATGGTAAAAATGTCGTAAAATTAGTAAATAATTAAATAAGTTACTAATGTAAGAAATGACTTATCAAAAGATTCTTAGGCTATGTATGGTTTGATTTTTAGAATTTTTTTTAAAAAAAATTAAAAATCAATTTGGTTAAGAAATAAAAAATGAAAAATAATTATCATTTTTATATTATTTTTATCTTTCGAGTGGTTAAAAATAATTTTTTACAAATTAAATTGAAACAACTATATGTATGTATATAATCTGCCCAAAAGTCAAAATGATAATTATTTTTTATTTCTTATTTCTTAACCAAATTAATTTTTAATTTAAAATTTTTTTTTTCTAAAAATCAAACTATATATAATCTTAGAATCTTTTAATAAGTCATTTCTTACGTTAATAACTTATTTAATTATTTGTTAATTTTACGACATTTTTACCATTTGAGGCCTGTTTGGTAACCATTTTGTTTTCAGTTTTCAATTTATATTTACAAAAATTTTAAAAACTGTCATAAAAACTTGTTTGATAATTTTTTTTTTGTTTGTATATGATTGTCTCAGTTTGTAAATTTGAGAAAAAAAACATAAATTCAAAAAATGAGTTTACATTGGTTTTTAAATAAAAATTTAAAAATTTTACTAACAAAATTTTTTTTCAATTAATTTTTTTTTTCAAATAAATTTTTGTCCAATGAAATTTTTTTTTTCCAACTAATACTAACTGATGGAGCAATTGATAATTCTACTTTAAACTTTAGGAAGGGAATTGTAATTTCTAAATGTGAGGGGTGTCAATGTAATTTACCCAGTGAGAGTAAAATTGGTATTTAAAAAAAATTAAATTGCTAAGGGGAAATTTGTAATGAAATTTTAAACCATAGGGGGAGATGTAATTTTCAAAATGTGAGGGAGGAATTGTAATAAACATAAATCTCAAGAGATGTCAGTGTAGTTTACCCAAAAAGGAATTACACCCAAATCTAACCCGAATAGTCCGATCCGTCTGTATAGATCCGAATTCGATTACCTGACTAATCCGATTCTGCATAACCCAAAATTAAACGAAACGGATTCGGTTCAACGCGATCCGATTACTTTGTTTCACCTGGAATACAGAGGTGCAATCGGCCTACGATTTCACCGTCAAATCCATTGTCGGCGACGGAGCTTTTTCTTCGGACTCGACAAAATAAGCACAAATCTAGATTTTATTTCGCAATTGGCCTCCTACTATGTCTTTATTATATGCATTCTCTCTTCATCTCCCTGCAACTCTTTATCTCTCTCTCAAGATATATTTACGTACATATATATAGGCATGCTCATATTTCTTCATACATATATAAAATATACGCACACCCAGATCTGGATTCCAGATATGGATTTTCCAATCGTGATGATGATGAAAGCAATGATTACCTGATGATGTTTTCATTGCAAGCAATGGGTACCAGATTTGTCACGACCCAAACCCGGCCCTATGGGTTTAGCATCAGAATCGCCAAGAATCCGAGATTATCAAGGCCCTGACGATGACAAGTAATACAGCAGGGCTGAAGCCAATCTGATAAATAACTAGTGTCCATTGAGCTGTGAAAATCTGTATGCCAAAAACATTTTCCATGCATTCATACAGTACGGTCAACATACAGTCTATACAATCAAATACAACATTCAGTACGGGGACCTAATCCTTAGTAACATTACGATGGCAGTGCGATCTGATGTTATCATCCATACTGATCTGAATCTGATCTATGCAAAGATAATGACAGTTGGGTGAGGCTAAGACACCCCACAAGCAGTCTAAGCTTGATTATACTCGGAACCTCACAGTGAGGCACAGTGGTTGGCTTGACAAAACTAAAGCTTGCCTGACGCTCCTAGCTGCAGTCTGGTGCTTGGACACCTACATATATTTATAAGCAGTGAGCTAAAGCCCAGTGAATAACATAATGCGTAAAGAGGTTATGAATGAATGTCCTCACAGTAATGAAATCAGTTCATTAAACAGTATTTCAGTCTTTCAGCATTTCAGTCAATCAGTCATATGTGGTACATCCATTAGCCTATAAACAGTAGGTCCAAACGGACCGGGTCTTAACAGACCCAACAGTAATGATGGCCATCAATCAGTAAACAGTATGGTTCCACAAGGGAACCGACAGAGCTCTGTAACGATGCGAGAAGTGCTAAGGATGCCACAATACAGTTCAGAATACAGGACATACATTCATTCAGTAAACAATAGCAGTTCAATAAACAGTTCAGTTCAGTATTCAAAAGATAACCATTTTGAACATATCTTTACACAATTGTTACTCACAGAGTTTGGGCTTATCAGTAGCTAGAGCGTCTCCTCGGAATGCCAATCCTACACAGTATACATGATGAACACACACTAAGCTATACAGTTAGGGAAGATCAATAACTTAATCCCTAATTTGCCTCGGTGTGTTCTACAACGATATCCTCATTAAGATGTCTTAAACTAGGCCTAAGAATGCCTAGAATGGGATGAGGATGCAAAAATACACTTAGAAAACATTTTGCAAAATTTGCTGAAAATAGGTCCCTCGCTCGAGCGAGCCTTCCTTCGCTCGAGCGAGCTTCCAAAATCAAAGGCTTCGCTCGAGCGAGGAATCCTTTGCTTGAGCGGTCTGAAGAAACAGTAAAAGTACTGGATGCTCGAATTTTACGCTCGAGCCACCAATCCTTTGCTCGAGCGTGGCTCAGAGTAAACGTTGGTCGCTCGGGCGAGGAATCCTTCGCTCGAGCGAAGAAGCCAAATCTGGAATTTCCAGATTTGCCTCCCAAGCTCAAACCAAGCATTCTCCCACTCCATACTCGACCTCTTGGACCCAAATTCTGGAAAACACATTTGAACTCAATATACAACAAGTTTCAAAAGCCAATTTGTGAATTCAAAGCCCAAGGGTGAGTCAATTAAAGCCAAATTTCAAACCCATTTTCAAGAACAATCTTCAAACATGACATGCATGGGTTAAAACCATTTCAAAGCTTCAACTCTTGCTCCAAAGAGCTCAATCTTTTCAAAACAAGAGGAAGACATGGATTTAAACATGATTATGAACATGCATGTGGCATTTGACCAAGGAATCAACTCAAAACTCATCAATTCAAGCATGCATGCATGATATATGCTAGAATCCCACATATTTGAACTAAATCATGACTTAGTTCTACAATGAAGCATGAATCATGCAAGAACTTGTTCAATGTCAACAATAAGAAGATGAATTCCTTACCTAAGTCTTGTATTCAAGGTTTAGGGGCTCAAAAATACATCAATCTTCAATTTCCTCTAAGTTCTCAAGCAATTCACAAGGTTGGAGTCAAAATCTCCCTCAATTCTCTCCCTCTCTCTCTAAATTCGGTTGTATGCAAGAAATGGGAGAAGAAATGTTTTTGATTAAGTGTATAAGGCTCAAAGATGAATAAACAAAGGCCCCACTCACAACGGCAAAATGGTAATTACGTCAAACTCTTTAATTGGCTTTATTTAATCTAGTTTAATCATACAGAATCGGTTTTCAGATAATTACACTATAAAATCACATTAATTATGATGATTATAAAACATCAGTCAATTTCGGATTTGGCCGCCGATAAGGCCTCTAATTAGCAGTTTAAACATAAAACCTGAACAGATAAACAATCAATCAAACAGATAAAATATGCAATACCATGTATATACACAATCATTTCAGGTTCAATTTCGGTCAGTCAGTTCCGCATTTTATTCAGTCCAGTTATCAGTCATTATCAGTCTCAATTAACGGTAATTAGTGGTTAATTCAGTAATAATCAGTAATTAATCGGTAATCGGTACGAGGGTTGTTACAAGATTTAACCAATGAACTAAGGTGAGGAGGCTTGGATCCGATTACTTTTGTTTCTTCTGAGTTGTTGGAATAGGAAGGTTTACACACACATACACAAAAGCGGATCGGATCGGAATTATCGATAAGTATCCATATAATTCGGGTTCGGACTGGGATTGCTTCTTTTAACCAGATTCGGATTCACATGTAATCGGATTCTGCCAAATTTGACCCAAATGCGACCCATTTACAGCCCTGCACCCTGTATGGTCTTTGAGACCATACAGGGCGAATGAATCAGTCTTAATTTTTAGGGTTAATTACACTTTACCCCCCTTTTACTTTGATTCGAAAACACATTAACCTCCTTGTACCGTGTTTGATTTTGGAATTTGAGAAGGGATTTATAAAAAAAAAAGAAAATGAGTGTAAAATTAGATAAAATATAAAGCCTAGTTTGGCATAATCTAAAAAAGTCAAAAAGTTAAAAAGTCACTATTCTATTTAAGTCACATCATCTTATTTAAATCACATCATCTCTCTACCACGTCACTTCAAACCTAACCTGTATTTCATGTTTTTTCGTAAAAAGTTAAAAAGTGTACTAATTTAGATCATCCTAAATAACCCATAAATATATTTTATTCATATTTCATCTATTTTTTTTTTTTTTCAAATCTCCTAACCAAACCCAGTGTTAAGGTTTAGAAATCTACACATAATCCCCGTTAGTATGGGGTGAAGTGTAAATTTCAACTCTCTTAACAGTTTTTACAAAGAGCTATGATAGAGACTCCCTCCAATCACCACCCCCACAACCCCCCACACACACGTGGCGGGTGGTGATTGGAGGAGTAGGAAAAAAAAGAAAAAGAAAAAGAAAAAGAAAAAGAAAAAGAAAATGCAACCAATGAGAGAGAGGAGGTCAAAAGGGGTGGGGTTGGGGGGGAGGGGAAGGGGGCTGAAACATTTTTGTTTTACAAAATGTCACTATTTGTAACAACCCTCGTACTGATTACCGTTAAACCACTGAATTATATACTGATTACCATTAAACTGAACTGCTAATGACTGATAAGTGAACTGGATGAACTACTGAACAAACTGAATGAAATCAAATCAAACCGAATGAGTTCGCGTGTTGCATCTGTTTGAGTGTATGATTATCTGCTTGCATTTTATGTTTAAATGCTAATTGAAGGCCTTATCGGTGACGATTTAGAAACCGTTTGATGTTTTGCAATCAGGTGAATATTTGTGATTTAATGATATTTTTATCTGAAAATTGATTAGGAATGATTACATTAGATTAAAAGAGTAATTATGAACTTAGACGTATTTACCGAATTGCCATGGCTAGTGGACAACTTGTTTATCATTGTACTTGAGTCTATACACTTAGATAGACATTTGATCAGCCATTTCTTTCACACCCTAACCGACCAAACAAGAGAGCATAGAGAGAGAGAGAGTTCATCTTGGGAGAAATTGAATTCATCTTGGAAATTGGCTAGGAATTGAAGTGTAACTTGGCCTAATCTAGCTTCCTACCTTGAATCAACACTTAGGTAAGTGAATACATCATCTTCTTGCCATCTAGGAGCTTCATTTTGCATGGTTCTTGCTCAATTGTAGGATTAAACCATGTTTGAGTTCACATAGGTTGATTCATGCTAGAATTCATGCATGCATGTTGAATTTGTTGACTTTTGAAGTTGAATTCTTGGCTAATTAGTACATGCAAGCTCATAGTCATATTAAGTCCATGATTTCATCTCATTTGCCAACTATTGAGCTCTTTGGAGCAAGATTTAAAGATTGAAATTGGTTTGAAACTCATGCATTGCATGTTTTAAAGTGTTCTTGAATTGTTCTTGGAAAATGGTTTGAATTGACTCACCTTTGGGGCTTGAATTCTCAAATTGGCTTTTGAAACTTGTTAATTGTTGAGTTGGGATATATTCTCCAGAATTTGAGCCCAAGAGGTCGAGAATTGAGGTGAGAATGCTTGGTTTGAGCTAGGAAGGCAAATCTGAAATTTCCAGATTTGGCTTCTTCGCTCGAGCGAAGGATTCCTCGCTCGAGCGACCAACGTTTTCCTCTGAGCCCCGCTCGAGCGAAGGATTGGTGGCTCGAGCGTAAAAATCGAACATCCAGTACTTTTACTGTTTCATCAGACCGCTCGAGCGAAGGAAGGCTCGCTCGAGCGAACCCTTTGATTTTGGAAGCTCGCTCGAGCGAGCATCGCGCGAAAAAATTGAGCACCCAGTTTTTTTACTGTTCCACCAGCCCGCCGGAGCGAAGGATTGTCCGCCCGAGCGAAGCCTTTGATTTTGCAACCTCGCTCGAGCGAAGGAAGGCTCGCTCGAGCGAGACCCTGCTTCGAGAACTTTTGAAAAATGCCTTCAATCAGATTTTTGCATCCTCATCGCATCCTAGGCATTCTTAGGCCTAGTTTAAAGCATCTTAATGAGGATTTAGACATAGAACCACACCGAGGGAATTTAGGGATTTAATTATCATCCTTTCCAACTGTAAACTTAGTGTGTGTTCTATTGATTGACTGTTTAGGGTTGACTCTCGGGGACGCGCTCTAGCTACTGATAGCCCAATCACTGTGAGTAACAGATTGTGTAAAGATATGTTCAAATGGTTTCATTTTGAATATTGAATCGAACTGTTTATTGAACTGATATTGTTTATTGAATGAATGTATGTCCTGTATTTCGAATCAGACAGGCATCCTTAGCACCCACTCGTTATTGGTATTCTGAGCTCTGTCGGTTTCCTTGTGGAACCATCTTGATTGATGGCCATCTTTATTGTTGGGTCTGCAAAGGCCCGGTCCTTTTGGACCTACTGTTTATAGGCTAATGGATGTACCACATATGACTGATTGATTGAAATATTGATTGACTGAAATACTGAAAGATTGAAATACCGTATAATGAATTGATTTCATTACTGTAAGGACATTCATTCATAACCTCTTTACACGTTATGTTATTCACTGGGCTTTAGCTCACTGTTTATATATATATGTAGGTGCTCAGCCGCCAGACCGAAGCTAGGAGCGTGGGATTGGTCCCCAGTTTTGTCAGCCAGCCTGTGTGCCTCACTGTGAGGTTCCGAGACGCCATGCCATGGCTTGGGGTGTTTTGTTTCCCCCACCTGTCTCCCTACCGTATTGTATCTTTTGTATAGACTGTTTGACTGTACTGTTATCGAGGGATTGAGTCCCCGTACTGTATGTCTGTAAATGATTGTATTTGGAATGTAGAATGCATAAAAATGTTTTTGGCATACAGATTTTCACAGCTCAGTGGACACTAGTTACTTACTGTTTTGGCTTCCGCCAGCCCTCAGACTCGATTGATTGTATTCTTGATCAGAGGCCTTGGTAATCTCGGATTCTTGGCGATTCTGATGCTAAACCCATAGGGCCGGGTTTGGGTCGTGACACTATTACTCTTATTTTGTCTAGTTTTCTTTTGTATGACACCAGTATTATAGACCTAAACTTTCTTTTTTGCCTATTTCCTTTCTCTTGTCGTTTATTTTCTGTGTCTTCCTCTTTATTCTTCTTCTTATTTTCTTTTCTTCCATTCCGTTCCTTCTTAGTCTTCACTACTCTTGCTTGATGCAGCAACTTTTGTGCTACCTTGACACACATACACCCATCTCCTTTTTTTTTTTCTATTTTCTTTTTTCTCGGCTTTCTTTTTTTCTCCCTTCTTTTATTTTCTTTTCTTTTACTACACAGCAAAGCAACTCCATGTTGCTACTACTGTTGTTGCAAGAGTCCTTCCCCATTTTTCACCACTGCAGTGGCCAACCAACTCCCTATGCCTCTTCCTCCTATCATCATGCACCGACTCCACTTGTCGGTGGTGTCAAGCTCTTTTATGGTTAATTGTGTTGGAAATGGTTATAAAATTCTAGTTAAAACCAGAATTTTTTCCTAAGTTTGGTATAATTTTTAGGTGGGCCCCGTGCATCGATTTACACGGGTCAAAGTGGTAACGCGTTCTATGCCGCGTTGTGATTCACGTGGTATATTTGGTTGTTCAAAACCATTACCGAGTGAATGGGAAATTGAAGCCAAAGTATGCTCCATGGAAATGGAAATTTGGTGGAAATTCCTTAAAGGTTTGAATAAGGCTTGTCCCACATTGATTTGGTTGGAGGTTTTGAGAGGGTTTATAAGGCATGGGTTTGGTACTTGGGGTGTGCCCCAAGGGGTACCCAAGTGTTTTAGAGGGAGAAGTTATGGGTAAAATGGGCTAGACCCATTGGACCCAAAAATCACCACACACACGCGCCGCCGCCGTCCGTCTGGTCGGGCGGGCAGGCTGGGTTGGGCTTGTTCGGCCTAATACTAATCTTTTTGGGCCAAAAACATTTGAATTTAATTTTATTTTTGTATAAAATAAAATCCAGAATTCAAATTAAACCGGAAATAAATTGGTTTGGATTTACTGTTCATCCAAATAGGGCTCTTCCCGTTTTCAAACAGAATTAAACTAATGTTCATCCAAACAGGGCCCTTCCCGTTTTTTTTTATCTGTTTGAATAGTTAAACCAATAGATTCAAATCTGTTTAAATTCAAACCCAACAAGTTTCATACCTGTTCAATTCAAAACCAGCAGCCACCTTTACATCTATAAATAGACTAGCCTCCCATTTGGATTTTCACTCCAATTTTCGTATTCTATCATCTGCTTTAAATCTCTACATTTTGCTGCATTTTATTTCTGAAAGAAAGAGTGTAAACACTTAGTGTGTTCGACGAACGATTAAATTGTAGTGCTGCTTTTATTTGTTGATAAGATCATTTTATCCTGGGAGATTGATGTCCAAATTCTGAAAGCACCGTGGAGAGAACGAATCTGTTTTAAGGACACAGTGTTAAACACTGGACTTGATCAGAAAAGTTATTCAAAGAAATTAACCAAGTAAGTTGTTTAATTTTATTCTGTTTTTATTTGTTTATTTAATCAGATTTTAATTTTGTTTTTGTAACAAAATAAAATCTGTTATTTATTTATTATTTCGAGTTTGATTTTTGTAATCAAACAAATTCTCTCATTTTTTTTTATTTCTTTAAATTCTGGTTGTTGTTTTGTACACAATAGAATTAAATCTTTTAAATACAGTGAAGATATGAATGGAATTTGATGATAACGGAAATGCAACAAAATGCAGACTTAACGAAAGAGTATAAGTCGAAAATATCTTGCATCAGGATAGGTAGTTTTGGGCCTTGAACCTTCCCTAGTGATAACTTATCGGACTTACTGGCTAACCAATGGACGCGATGCCTTGAATTGTTCAGCCGTTTGTGTAAGCCAAGACAATAGATTTCACACAAAATATCTTCTAACACATCGTGGTTCTCACTGTTGTGTTCATTTTGGCCTTGAACGCTCCTGGTTTTTATGAGTGTTTGTAGAGAATGTAGCCTCTTTCATTCTTATAGAACCGGCCCCAGTTCAACACTCATATAGGTGATTCTTATTGTGAGTATCTTCTTATACTCGTCTTGATTTTTATGCCTCTAATCAAGATATAAGTAACCATTAAAAGCAAAGCTTATCCTTATGCCCCTGCAGACAACATATGTTGCAGATATCACTCTCACCATAGGAATGGGTAGGGAATTTTAATCCCTTGGTGATTTCTGGCGAGCCATACATAACTTAGTTGTCCCTTTGAACTTAGTTCTTGGGATCTCCAGTCATATAAGTAGGGTAATTGTGTGAGTGAAAATCTAACCACACTGCCCTCCTTAGGAATTCAGCTGTAGAACACAGGCAGAATAGATGGCACCTTGCTGTCCTACACAGAAAGAAAAGGCTCCGGCGGTGGTTCTTCCACTCGGGGGCACTCCGACGATCAAGTCAGTATATCTCTCAAAGATAGTCAAGTATTCAACTCACAAGCTTGAGTATCAAAAAACATACCTTAGACCCATGGGGGTGCCTCTCTTTTATAGCCAATACAATCCTAGTCCTAATAGGAGCCTAGCCCTAATGAACTTAAGATTACTACTAATCTGAGACTCTTAGTGGAATTAGGATAAACTCTCTAAGAGTTTTACCTTTATCCAAACTGAAGTCTTCTCCCAATTTAGGACTCCTGTCCTTTATCCGCTTATCCCGGATCCCGATATCTTCGGAGATAACCTCGGCAACTCCGAGATTACCTCGGCATAACTTACCACGACACGTGGCACCTCGGCTGACACGTCGGCGTCGCCTTGCCACGTGTTGGTACTTCAAAAATATATCCCCACAACTGCCCCCTAGGTTCTATTACTTCGGCATTCTGAGGTGATGGAACCTATATTGTTCTTCTTTCTCATACGTCAGCTTAGAACTTCCCAGCCGAGGTTTTTCATTTCAGGCCGACATGTCTTCTTTCAAAAACAAGAATTCAAAGGAACTCTCTTACATGTATGAGCTGTCATGCATCTCTCCTCAACCGTTTTACTTACTTGTTTTCTATTGGTTCGTACCTATGACGCGCTCGCAAGTCGTCTTCCGCCTGTCCGCGCCGCCTGACGTCTGCGTTACTCCAGGCGCATTTAATGCCCTGTTTTGCCGCTGTTTCAAGTTTTTTAACAAAACTTTGTTTTTCCCTCTTTCTTTTCTTACCTTTGCATTCAATTTACCTGTTTTTCTCTCTCTAAAGCTCTTTCTTCTTCGAATCTGCCATTACTCTAAGCTCCAAACTCTGCAACTGTCTTCATTCTGTCATTCCTGCGAGGCTTTCGCCACTGTTTCAATCGTCTTCTGTCCTCGGCGAATTTCATTTCGGCCTCACTTTATCTGGTAAGCTACTAGTCCTTCTTTCCCAGTTCTTGATTGTTCCTGAAATGTCCTGCCTTTACTGTTCTGTTCAAGCATTTAATTTGTGAATTATTTACCTGAATGCATTTTATTTCGTGATTTTGCATATGTAATGAACACTTGTGCTGTCTGTTCTTGACCTTCAACTCTTTGTTTTCTTTAGGCTTTTGACAGCCTACCCTCGTTCTTGATTCTGAAAATTTGTTCTTGTTTCTTGTTTTCTGTGTTTTTCCCAGATTCGAGCCTCCAATCTTTGCTTTTATAGTTTTAGGGTTGGGATTTGTTTATAGAACCTTCAATTCTTAGGAAAAACTGGAACAATCCTTTACCAATATATACCTAGGTTCAAGCCGAGGTACCAGTAACCCTTTAAGAACACTCCGTTTCTGTAGCCAAGTACCTTTATACCAAAATCATGGGTATGTGGAGAAATAGGGTAAATACCCCAACCAAACTCGAATTCTTTAGGCAAGAGTTCTCTATTCTTGTTGATGTTCACCTTAGGCTAGCTGGGGATGATGATTCCATCATGCCTACAGATAATACGATGCCTTTCCCTATTGTAGCTTTTGTTGAATGTGGACTTCGGCTTCCACTCAATCCCCTCTTTCGTGAAGTTCTTCACTACTACACCCTGAACCCTATGCAACTCACCATTAACTCATATAGAGTGCTTAATGGTATAATAGCCTTAGCCCGGCAAGAGAATGTTAGGATCACCCTCGCCGACATCCAATACTGTTACACTATGTGTGCCCTTAACCTGAAAGAGAAAGGTTATACCTCAAGCCAAGGTCTACCGAATTCAAAATTGTAGCCGACTTCCCAGACTCTAATAAAGGGGCTGGAGACGATTATCTTATTGCTTCTGGAAATTGGGAATTTGGCCCAGACGAAGAAGTTCATCTCTACCCTCTTCCTCGAACGGTTAAAGAGGGTAAGGGTAAGAGCCCAACGTCAATTACTTAGCTATTGTTTTTTTTTTCCCAAGTCTTCAAAAGATTTTATCTGTTTCTGATGTTGTGCTCTTTTTTTGTAGACGTTCGCAAGCCACCCAAGGACTTTCGCCAGTCCTATTTCCTTGGAAAAGACCTGAAGAAGCTCCTGGACCTTCCAATCCTGAAGTGCAAGGCTCCATTGGTATTGAACTTCATCCCTACGTATAAATCCACTCTGCCCGACGTTCCAAGGAGGAAGAAAAAGTGCCTCTCTCCACCTACTGCAACAACTCAAACCGCATCCACATCATGAACTGACCAAGGATCTACATCTGACCCAGTGGTTTTGCCATCGACCTCGGCCCCATACTTGATACCAATTCGAAGCAACGTCGGCAGACTTGTCAAACCCGAAATGGTTCGCCAAGGCTCGCCCAAGATTTCTAGCCGACCTCCCCAAGCCGACGTATTGTTCCAACCCAAACGATTCCCCTACCAAAGCCGAAGAGAACCAAGAAGGCCCAGACAAAGGCCAAAGCCACTGAGGTTGAGGCTGAGGACACCCTGCCTATCTCACAGTTGGCTGAGAGTAAGAAGACGTCCTCTACTTCTGCAAAAAGGTCTGCTAAGGCTCAGCCACCAGAGTCCACTTAATCAAAGAAGCCGAGGTCCTCTTCTGCAACGACCTCAAAATCTAAAGTACCAAATGTCCCCTGGACGTCATCGATTACTTTGGAGAATAAGCCTATTTTGGCGAGTGATAGCACTGATGACATAAACATCGGCGTTGCACTTAGTACAGCTGTTCTTCTCCCAGGCAATCTGGAAAAGAACGCCGAAATGAGCGAGTATGAGAATTACGCGTTCATGCTCCAACGCTGTGTTCAAGTAAGTGTCTTCACTTGGTAATTTTTTTATCTCTTCATACTTGTAAAATTCTGTAATAACTTTTTGCTTTGTGTTCTTTCAGGCTGTTCAGCATGCACATTCCTTCTCCATGCAATCCTTTGAGACCAGGGAGAAGTTAAATGATTTGAAGAAGGAGTACGCCCTCTCCGAAGATCAATAAGTATCGCTACCAAAGCCCAAACCTTGGCCAAAGAAAAAAGTGATCTTTGAGGCGAAAAAAGAAGGAGCCCAAAGCGGCCGAGAAAGAAGCCTTAGCAACTAAAAGAAGTGAAATCAAAGAAACCGATGAAAAATCTTATGCCCGGTGTGGCCACCGACTACAGACTTCAAGCTACAAGTTAGGCAGGGCTTCTCCCTTGGTTGGATGTCCCTTGCCAAAAAGCTTAATGTCCCAGATGACTCCCCCCAGCGCAAGGCTGACGCTATTCCTCTGCCTTTCCCTTCTCCTCCTCCTCCAAGTCAAACTGAAGAAGAAGATGAATCCGAATCTGAAGCCGAGGATGAGGATAAGGATACTGAAGCGCTGGTAAGGAAGCCCAAGGATGCCAATGAGACCAAGTCTCTTCCTCAGGGTGATCAAGTCCTTGACTTGACTAACGAGGAAGACGAGGAGGTCATTAAAGAGGCCGCTCTTGAACAAGCATTTTCTGATGTCCACTTGGTTGAAAAAAGTCTTGATCAAACAGTGGCAGAAATTGACGTCGAGATTGCGGCAGAAAAAGACGCTGAGGTTGAAAAAGATGCCGAGGTTGTGGTAGGGAAAGATACCGAGGTGGTTCTCCCAGAGTCCTCCGATGTCCTAGCCCAACCATCTGTTGATGTTGAAGAATCTTGAAATGTCTTTTGTTCTCTTTTCTTTTTTTGTACTTTTGTTTTCTGAACAATGTTAGCTTCCTCTTTATGGCCGATGCGCCTTTCTTTGTCATTTGTGAACATTTTAACTTTTGCTAGGCCATAGTGCCTTTATTATATACAACTGCAACTGTTTTTCTCTGAATACTTTAGTCTTTAATTTCTCTTCATTGCTTCTGTATGGCTTTATACTTAGTATATTTTGCATGATTTACATAATCCTTCCTTTGCACAATCTTCTCGGGGTTACGTACCTCGGGTATAATAACTGCAAATTTTACTTTGGCAAGACATTGACCTACAATCTTTTCATAAATTTCAACAAGTATATATACTATTCAATGTTAACTTTGTAAACCTTTCTCAAGTTTCAACGAGTGTTTAAACAGTAATCTCAATCTGTCCTATTTGTAAATTGCTACAAATTTCAACAAGGATTAACATATACAGTAAACTTTTCTCAAGTTAGAATAAGTATTAAACAATGATCTACTTGTAAATTGCTGCAAATTTCAACAAGGGTTTAAACAATTATATTTACCTCAACTTGTAAATTGCTGCAAATTTCAACAGATGATCATATGTTGGCTTAATTTCAACTTGTAAATTGCTACAAATTTCAACAAGTGTTAAACATCTTCTTTGGTTTATCCAACCAGTAGATTACTATAACATTGGCTTCACTTCGACTTGTAAATTGCTACAAATTTCAACAAGTGAAGAGAAACAGATATCTCGGCTTAACTTCAACTTGTAAATTGCTACAAATTTTAACAAGTGAAGTTAAGGAACCATCTCGGCTTACTTTTAACTTGTAAATTGCTATAAATTTCAACAAGTGGTAAGCTTTGTATCGGTTTGACCAACTTGTAAATTGCTACAAATTTCAACAAGTGATAAACTTTGAATTGGTCTGACCAACTTATAAATTGCTACAAATTTCAACAAGTGGTAAACTTTGTATCAGTCTGACCAACTTGTAAATTGCTACAAATCTCAACAAGTGGTAGACTTTGCATCGGTCTGACCAACTTGTAAATTGCTACAAATTTCAACAAGTGATAGACTTTGCATCGGTCTGACCAACTTGTAAATTGCTACAAATTTCAACAAGTTGTAGACTTTGTATCGGTTTGACCAACTTGTAAATTGCTACAAATTTCAACAAGTGGTAAACTTTGTCTTCTCTCTGTGTAATGACCCGGAACTGTAGGACGTAATTACCGGTACCTAATTATGTGTTTATATGAGTTAATTGAAGAATATCTGTTTGAATTGGGGAAAATATCTGTTGAAATGACAACCTCGGGACTAAAATCGATGACCGTAAGGAATTCAGAAAATGAAATTGAACATGTCTATGTGCTACCGAGAATATTTAGAACCATTCGAAACAATAAATTGAAGACTGAATTTCGTCTGATTCGTAAGGCTTGTTTGGCACAAGTGTTTTGGTTTAATTGGTTATAATTGCTATATATGGCTTAAGATAAAGATTGTTGACCCATTTGACTCAACTAAAGGGAGAAGAAAAATCTAGAGAAGGAGAGAGAAGGAGAATTGAGAGAGAGAGATCAAGGAGAAGAAGAGTAAGAAAGGAAAAGGAAATCAAGCTAAAAATGTAAGGATTTTCTTTAAATTCTTGAAATGGATTGTTGATTCTTGCATGTTTAACTTAAGATCATGGTTTAGAAGGGTTTAACTCATGTTTATTGGCTTGAAAGAGGTTCTTCCTCAAAACTCCATGGCTATAGAGATAGGAATCTTGTATGTATATGTTCATGGATTTGCATCTTAACTTATGGGTTGATCTTGTTTGTAAGCTATGTGGGATTTGAATTGAGGACATAATAGTTAAATTATGATGTTTATCAAGAACCTTGAGACTTTGATTTCATGAAATTGAAAGCGATTTTGCAAAAAAGAAAGGAAAGCTTAGAAGAAGAACCAGAGTTTCAGGATTTTCGCAGGTCGGCGGAGAGGATCCGCTCGGCGTGAAATCACCCTTTCCTCTGATCCTCGGCGGAAAAAGTGGGCGCTCGAGCGGGAAGGCTATTTTCAGGGAAATTTTGAAAGTTGTACAGCATGAATTACTTGATTCTAACATGTTAATGGCAGCACTTAAACATCTTATGAACATGAATTAAAGTAAAGAAGAGTAGATTGAACATGAAATGACTATGAAAGAATGTAAGGAAGGAAAAGAATGACATGACTTATGTGAATGGATGATGATGTATGTTAAGAAATGTTTCATGATGTTTGGACAAAGCGGATAATCGGTATGTGAAATCACTTTGTAAGTAACATTTTCAAAGATATGTTATTATGAATTATGTTCAATGTTAAATTATGATATGTTTCAATGATAATGTTTTACGTGAATGAATGTCTTGATTACGAATCTAGTATGGTGTCCATAGATAGTTTTAGTTGTGGGGGCGACATAGGCGTGTAGGCCCATGCGCTTGAGTCATGGGGCGGCCGGATATGTAGGCCTATGACGATTAGCGAGATCTCGGTATGTGTTTAATCGGTGTCCGGACCGGTTACTCTAGTCGTTGTCGACACATGTTATGAATCGTTATGTTATGATCTATGGAGTACGCCATTACGTATGTTCTATAGGATGACCGATGACCGACTATGTTTATGAATATTTTATCACGGTTTTATATAAATGTTGGACTTCATTCACTAACCCCTTTTGTTGGGCTTTAGCTCACCCCGTATATATGTATTTATAGGTGGGAGTCAAGCCTAGCGGAGTTCAAGCCGCCATTTTGTAACCGTGGATGTGGATGCCTGGAAGGCCGAGTTTTGTCTTTTGTTTTTGTACATGTATTTAAGTGCTACGCATGATCTTTTGTCACTTGGTTTGTAAAGATGTGGGTAATTAATGCTCATCTTCGGCATGTAAATGTATGTTCATATTATACTATTAGTTTCTTTTTCGCTCATGAGCCCCATTTATTCATGTTTAGTTTAGTAAGTGGTAGGTATCTTGCTACAAATTTCAACAAGTGGTAAACTTTGTCTTCTCTCTGCCCCCAATGTGAACCTAAGTTCCACTTGGGTTCTCATTTTTTTGTCTTCCAGAAATAATGTTAAGTATCTTAATCAATCATATGTGTTTGAAGAATTCTGAAAAGATTTTATTAATGACATCGGTCAAAAATAATGAACATCTCAATGATAGAAAAATTTCAAATTACAAGTGTTCCAGGGTCTTGGTAATGCTTTGCTCTCATTGTCTTCAAGCCGATAAGCTCCATTGCCTAACACTGAAGTAATTCTGTAAGGTCCTTCCCAGTTTGGGTCAAGCTTGCCCTCTCTGGGATCTTTCTTGTTGCTGACAACTTTTCTCAAGACTAGGTCGCCGATTTGAAAATCTCTTGGGTTGACCTTCTTGTTGTAATATCTGGCAAGCTGTTGTTGGTATACTGCAAGCTGAATTACAGCCTTCTCTCTTCGCTCTTCTAAAAGATCCAGATCTCGGGCTAAGAGTATGTCATTAGTCCCATTCTCAACTCCCTGGGTTCGGATCCCTAGGATGCCGATTTCCAGTGGAATTACTGCTTCTGTGCCATACGCCATGGCAAAGAGGGATTCCCCTGTTGATCTTCTCGGCGTAGTCCGATATGCCCAAAGTACGTTGGGTAATTCGTCTACCCACTTTCCTTTTACTGCCTGTAGCCTCTTCTTTATTCCATCCAAAATTACTTTGTTGGATGTTTCTGTTTGCCCATTACTTTGGGGGAAACTTGGTGTTGAAAAGTAGTTCTTGATCTTGAATTTCGCACAGAAGTTCTTGATGAGTTTGCTGTCAAACTGTGTTCCATTGTCGGCAACGATGGCTCTAGGAATGCCAAATCTGGTGATAATATTTTTTCATATGAAATTCTTGACATCCACATCTCGGATTTTGGCAAGTAGTTCTGCCTCTATCCACTTTGTGAAGTAATCTGTTGCTACCAGCAAGTATTTTCTCTACCCAGTTGCTTGGGGAAGTTGTCCAACCAGATCCATGCCCCATTGGGCAAACGGCCAAGGGATGGATACTGGGTTCAAGTCTGCAGCTGGCTGATGAATCAAAGGTGCGAACCTTTGGCATTGTTCGCACTTCTTCACGTATGCTTCTGCATCTTTTTGCATGTAGGGCCACCAATACCCCTGGGTAATGGCCTTATGGGCTAATGATCTGCCCCCAATGTGGCTTCCACAAATCCCTTCATGAATTTCATATAAAAAATCTTCAACTTGTAAAGGATGTACGCACCTTAAAAGAGGTCCAGTGAAGGACCTTCTGTAGAGATGTCCGTCCGCAGTTAGGCTGAATCTTGCCGATTTCAATTTGACTTTGTACGCCTCCTTGCGGTCTTCTGGCAGCTTTCCTTCTTTTAGGAATGCAACAATTGCATCCATCCAGCTTGGCCCCATGTCTACACACATTGCCTCTTACTTTGCGTTCTGTGGTTCTATGCTCGGGCCCGACATGTAATCGATCATAATTGTTCTTGTCTTTCCAGTTTGCATTGAACTTGCCAGGTTGGCCAACGCGTCGGCGTGGCTGTTATCATCTCGGCTTACTTGAAGAAGTCGACAATTCTGAAATAACTCGGCCAATCTGATAACCTCTTTTGCATATGCCGACATTCTCTTGTCTCTGGCTGCAAATTCTCCTGTTGACTGGTTAATAATTAACTGTGAATCACAAAAAACTATTACCTCATCTGCTTCTGCTGCCGCTGCCAGTTTTAGTCCTGCAATTAATGCCTCGTATTCTGCTTCATTGTTTGAGGCCATGAACCCCAAATGGATGGATTGTTATATTATTTCCCCATCTGGGGATATCAGCAGCACTCCTGCTCCCGCTCCCTGTCGGTTTGAACTTCCGTCGACAAACAGTCTGAATGAGTCGCCGATGTAGATGCTGCAGGGTCTGAGCTTTTCCTTCTTTTGCTCATTTGCTTTTGGCTGGGATTCTCCTTGCTTTCTAGGACCTAGTTCATCCTGGCTCAACGGAGCCCGATGTTCAAGGCGTTCAGGCGTGAATTCTGCCACGAAGTCGGCCAAAACCTGGCCCTTGATAGCTGTTCTGGGCCTGAATTCCAGGTCATACTGGCCTAAGGCCACTGCCCACCTTGCAATTCTTTCTGTTAAATCTCTTTGTTGCAGTAAGGACTTCAATGGGTACTCTGTTAGCACTACAATTTTGTGTGCCTGGAAGTAGTGGTTCAACTTCTTTGAGGCCATTACCAAGGCCAGCATTAACTTCTCCAGTGGTAAGTACCTTGTTTCAGCGTTTGCCAAGGTTTTACTTACATAATAGACCACCTTCTGTTCTCCCTGTTCTTCTCGGATTAGCACTGCACTTACTGCGTGCTCTGACACGGCTAAGTACAAAAACAACTCCTCCCTAGGTTTAGGTGTGGAGAGAACTGGGGCCGTGGTCAGATACTTCTTTAGGTCGGCCAAAGCGGCCTCACATTCTTCAGTCTATAGGAAGTCTGCGGTCTTTTTTACCAGGTTGAAGAAGGGTTTACACTTGTCTGAACTTCAGCTTATGAACCTGTTTAGGGCTGCGGCCCTTCCAGTGAGCATTTGAACCTGTTTTGCTGATGTTGGACTCTGTAGATCTGGGATGGCCTTGATCTGATCTGGGCTGGCTTCTATTTCCCTTCTTGTTACCAGGTAACCTAGGAACTTACCTGATCCAACTCCAAACGCGCATTTAGATGCGTTGAGTCGGAGCCAATATGTTTTGAGTATTTCAAATACCTTTTTCAGGTCGGCAAGATGACTCTTAGGCTCCTTGGTCTTCACGACCATGTCATCGATGTAGACTTCAACTATTTGGCCTATCAGGTGCTTGAACATTTTGGTTACCAACCTTTGGTAGGTTACTCCTGCGTTCTTCAGCCCAAAGGGCATCACCCTTGTAACAACCCCATCACGTATAATGATTAGTACTTGATTAATTAAGAGGATTTGAGATTTAATTGCCGAGTATCATAATTTACGTGGGATTTATGAGAATTGTGGAATCTGACTCGTATATGATTTTATTGAAGGTTTATTTTGGAATTAGAAATTAAGAGTCCAAATGGCTTAAGGAAGTAAAATGGAAAAGCTAATCAATTTAATTTTAATTACGGACCCATTTGGGAGTTTAATTAAATATTCGATTCAGTTTAGTGAAATTGAGATTCGATTAATTAGGTCCTAATTGAAGTTAATTAAATTATGAAAGATTGAGGATTGTGATTATTGCGAATTAAATCTAATTTTGGTGTGCCCAATTTGAATATATAATTTAATTGACGGAAACTTGGAGTCTTATCAGAAATTGAAGACCTAAATGATTTAAGAAACCAAAATTGAGGTTGGAGATAAGTTCGATTTATTATTTGGAGCCTTTTGGGAATCTGATTAAAATTTAAGTTGTACCGATAAATTTAAATATAATTAATTAGGCTCTAATGGAAATCAATTAGATTAATTAAATTACGTGGGATTTACGATTAGTCATAATTAATTCAACGATGTGCTAATTGAAATTTATTAAAATTAAGTGTTGCTTAATTAAATAAATCCTAATCATAAATTGAATATAAGATTAATAATATATATGGGTGTGCAAAGAAATTTAGGTGGGTGTGTGCATGTGATGTGGTGGACGTTTGAGACCATGTGCACGGGTGCAATGTGTTGTCAACAAGAGAAGTGCAAGTGTGCATTTGTTGGGGCAAAACCGTGGGCCTAAACAAAAAAAAAAAAAGGTGAAAAATGAGAAAAGGAAAGTAGTGTTCATCTGGGTCATTGAATTCAAAGACATAGAGTTAAAGAGAGGGAGAGAGTGCACTGCCGAAAGAGAGAGAGAAAGAGGGAGAGAGAGCTTGCCTCTTTGTTCTGATGGAATTTGAAGGAGATTCAAGATAGGAAAAGAGAGGATCACCAATAATCTACCAAATTGAAGATTAAGGGTAAGAATTTCAACCTTGATTTTTGTAGAGCTCATGTATTACACTTAAAATTAAGAGGAGTTTAAGATTAATTCCATGAAATTGTGAGGAAATGGGTTTGAACAAGGAAATAAAGTTAGGATCCATAGTTATGGAAATAAACATGGAAAATTGATTATTTTGGTTTGATGTTGAACATCTCACTTGAATTTGGGCCCTATTTCTACATGCATGTTGGAATTTTGATGTTTAGATTTAATTTATGTGTACAAAGATTTATGAGATTAAATTTGGGTTAGGTATGAAGAAAAATTAATTAAATCTAAATTGGAATAATCAAGAAATAAATTATGGTTTACAATTTGACAATCTAGAGTTGGTTTAATTTTGAAATGGAATTAAGTTTATGAATAATGAAATTGATTTTGAAATTCACCCTTTGAGAATAATTTTAATTATCTTTGATGAATTTGAGCTCTAAAGTTTACATGCATCATTATTTTCCAAAGGTTTGGCACTTCAACTTCATGTAATTAGAAAGAAATTACCAACAAAATTAAGGTAAGTTTATGTTTATGGAGATTAGTCATTTTGAATTTGATTTTTATAACCTTGCATGGAATTAAATTCCATTGTTACATGCATGAAGGAATTCTATGAATATTGAGTCCATATTTTCATGTACCTTGGATTTTGAAGAAATTGGGTCTTGCATGTTTAATCAAATTAGGTTGAAAATATGAGTTATAATTCTTTAAATTTGTTATGTTTGAGTTTGATTTTGAGGATCATTCATAAATTAAGTTTTTGGTTAGAAGTTGAGTTAAGTTGAATTTCTAAGAAATTGATTTGTGTAATTCATAATTAAGTTGATTTTGTTATTAATAATAAAATTGGACCTATTTGTATTGCATACATCATGGATTTTGAAGGATTTGGGTTAATTCAATCTCATATTTTGAAGAGAAAAAAATGAAATGTTTTATGAACATCAAGTTTATGGAAAATTAGAATTAATCCTAATGCTAGATAAAGTTTTGATTTTATAATTAGATTTTAATCCATACTTGTAATTTGAGATTAAACATATTTTGGGACATTTATGGTTATGAATTAAATTGAGGTTATAAATTAAGCTAAGTCCAAGATTATGGAAACTAGTTGGAAATTTTATAAGAATATAAAACTAGTAATTTTGATGTCAATTTCATGCATGTGAATAATGTTCTAAGGAATTTACGACTTAATAAAGAATAATAAGCTACTAATCAACATAGATTAGTTAGTTAAAGAATGAAACATTGATCTAGTGATAATTATTTAATAAGCCAAGTAAAGGATCAATCTATTTGGAAAAGAAGGACTTAGTAATGAAAGAATATGTGAAATAAGAACCCGGTTTACTTAATTGAGAAAGAATAAATGTAGTAGAACTTCGGACCATAAAGACTAGAAAGGACAAGTTTAATCAAGGGAGTAACGTTATATTTCACTGTGTATATGTTATATGTTTGTGTAGGTCACGTGCCATTGTCTGCCCGATTTATCTGATATATCCAGTCTGTCTGATTTTCCTCTGCAGCCCTCTGTGAGTAATAACTTTGTAAAGTTATGTTCAATGTTATGTATTTTCAATGTACTATGATACGAAATGATTGATTATTGAAAAGCTATGATATGTTGGAAATGAATGAATGAATGTCCAGTTTTCTGAAAAGTATTTGTGACACCCTTAGTCGATAAGGCCCTCGCCCGGGGGATATAATACCGTGGCATAAGGCCCCCGGGGGATACAATACCGTGGCATAAGGCCCTCGCCCGGGGGATACAATACCGTGGCATAAGGCCCTCGCCCGGGGGATACAGTACCGTGGCTACTTGCGCGCAAGATATGGACCTTTGTGGTTGTTGGTACCAACTTTGTCTGTGGTCTTTGGACCTATCTGATCTGTTAGCTAAAGGGTGTACCACATATGATCTTATGCAAAATCTGAATATGAATATGAATATGAATATGAATATGAATATGAGCATGTATCTGAATCTGTTTCTGATTTGAAATCTGAAAATGCATAAGACTCTGTTTCTGATAAGATTATGTTTTGGATATAAACTCTGATTTCTAACTCTGTGATGGACATCATTCATTAAACCCTTTACTCTGTTATTATTCACTGGGCTTTAGCTTACTGTATTATTTATATATGTAGGTGATCAGGCACGTGACCAGGCTTAGAGGCATCTCTGCCTAGAATTGCTCGTCAGCCAACCTATGTGCCTCCCGTGGAGGTTCCGGATATGCTAAGTGTTGTCGTTATGTGATGTAAAGTTTAAGTTCAGTTATGTTTTCTTGCTTGGCTCTTCAAGTCATGTGTATATGTGTAAATAAAAAGTTTAAAATTTTTCTGTCTCATATAAGTCTGCACAGCTCAATTGACGTTGTATATTATTATTTGCTTCCGCTAGCCCCTAATATTTTGTTAATCTGTTCAGAGGCCGTAGGTAATCCTTGGATTATCGGCGATTCTGATGCCAAACCTATAGGCGTGTTTGGTCGTGACAACCTCAGAATAAAGACAGGCCTTTTGGGGTGATGAACGCTGTCTTCTCTTCGTCTGGGGGGTACATGGCTATCTGGTGGTACCCCCTATAAGCATCCAGGAAGCTCATCATTCCATGTCCTGATGTGGCATCCACCAGCTGGTTAATTTTTGGCAGAGGGAAGCTGTCTTTGGGGCAGGCTTTATTTAAGCTTGTAAAGTCTACGCAAACCCTCCATTTACCGTTTTTCTTCTTTACCACCATAGTATTTGATAGCCACGTTGGATAATTGACTTCTCTGATGGCCTTGGCTTCTAGAAGTCTGTCTACTTCTTCCTCCACAGCTTCGACATGCGTCAACGTCGGTCTTCTAGCTTGTTGTATTATGGGTTTTGCCGACCTATCGACGTTCAGTCTGTGACATGTGACCTCGGGGTCAATGCCAGGCATTTCATAAGGTGTCCAGGCGAACACCTCTATATTTGTTCTTAAAAAAGCTTCCAGTTCTCTCTCTTCTTCTTCGGTTAAGCCTGAGCCGAGAAGAAAGAAGCGCTCTTCGTCGCCCTCCTAGACGAGGATTTTCTTTAGTGATTCCTCATTTTTCTTGGCCGGCTCCTTGCCGACATCATCTAGGACCTCCATGTTCTCATCTTCAATCTCTGCCTTTGCTGGTTCTCGAATATTGCAGGTGGTCTTCATTGCTGCCATGGAGCAATTTTTTGCCTGCAGTTGATCTCCTCTGACTTCTTCAATCCAATGTTCTGTTGGGAAGCGCAGTAGTTGGTGCAATGTTGAGGGAACTGCCCCCATTGCATGCAACCATGGCCTTTCCAATATGATGTTGTAAGGAGAAGGCGTATCAATCACGATGAACTCTGTCTTGATCTTCTTAGTACCGGCCTGTACTTCCAAGTTTGTAGCGCCTAGTGGCCATGTCGGCGTTCTATTGAAGCCGATCATCGGGCCATTCAATTGCTCCATGTCGTCTGGGTGAAGACCTAGCTCCTTGTAACATCTAACGTACATGATGTCACAAGAGTTGCCTTGATCTATTAGAATGCGTTTCACTTGGCACTTCCCAACCTGGAGGGATACTACCAAGGCATCATTATGCGGGTGCTGGACCATCTCTAGGTCGGCTTCGGTGAAGGTTATTATCGGTCCTTGGCTCTCTTCAGGCCGATGTCTCTTTTCCCCGACTTGGTAAACATGCTGTAGATGCCTTACCCTTTGGGTCTCTCCTCTAACTTCGTTCTCGTTTACTCTTGAGTGAATTACATTGACTATCCGAGGTCCTTCTGCTCGAGGTTGCGGTGGTGGAGCCCGAGGCGATCTTGCCTGTTCTTCTCTTGTTCTGGTTTCATCGACAAGGTCTCTTAGGTGGCCCTGTCTCACCAGATCTTCCAAGTGTACTTTTAGGGCTCTGCAGCCCTGTGTTGTATGTCCGTTTTCATTGTGATAAGCACAATGTCTATCCATGTTTTTTCCCATGAATTCTCCTGGTTCCCTTGCTGGTGTTCTGAAATAGGGCTGGCTCCGAATTTTTCCTAGGACTTTTTGAATTGGAATTCGGAACACGGTTGTCACTGCCTGTTTAGCCCTTAACTCCATCTCTGTTTTGTTGAATCCGTTGCTACTTCGGCCTTACTTCGGCGAGCCGTTCCCTTTTTCTTGTTTGACTTCCTTGTGGGCCGATGTATCTTCCTCGGCTCGTACATACTTTTCGATTCTCGCCATGAGCTCCTCCATGCTCTTCGGCAATGTTTTTGCCAAAGATTTTCGTAGTGAACAATCATCTTTCAGGCCGTTCTTGAAAGACACGACTACTACCTCCTGGTTGTATTCAGGTATTCGATTGAACACCTCGTAATACCTTTTTGCATAGGCCCTGAGGCCTTCATCCTTGTTGATTTTTAAAGCCATTAGCACGTCCACCCTTAATGGCTGCAGTTTGTTTGTTACGAACCTGGCCACAAACATCTCGGCCAGGCCTTCCCATGTCTTCACGCTTCCCTTTGGTAATTTATGGAACCAATCTGATTCGATCTCCCCAAAGGACGAGGGGAACACTTTGTAGAGTAGTGGCTCGTTTCCACTGTATAACGCCATTGAGTTCAAAAATAGTCCAACGTGGAAGTTAGGGTCTGACTTACCATCGTATATTTGAAACCTTGGCATGCTGAATCTTTTTGGTGCTTCAAATTTATCCAGTTCTACCGAGAACGGTGTCCTCGGCTTGACGGGTGACGTTACCTCGGCTTCAGCGTTCTGTTCCTTCCTCTTGAGGTAGTTTCTCAAGTCTTCTTTACTTCTCCCCGGAGCTCGGCTGTCTTTGGACTTCAGTCTCTTCGGCACACTACTCTCGGCCTCGTGATGGGCTCGTTTTGATCTTTCCCCGTGGGTGGTGTCAAAGCAGAGCGCCTGTTCTTGAACGTGCCGATGTTCTCTGCGTTCCTGATCCTTCGTTTGATACGTCCTCTGGGACTTCTCTTGTCTTGGCTTCTCTCGCCCGACCTCCCCGGAGGGCGGGTGAGAGTGCCTTTTGCTCCTGGAGTGCTGTGGTGCTTCAGGAATTATTTTCCTTCCTCCCTTCTAAGTATTAACTGCTGGAATTGGCGTGTCCTGCAACGGGTATGGTGACTGCATGACATTGTTTTGCATCATGAAGTTGACGACCGACTACAGGTCAGCCAACTTATCTACCAATTCTTTTACTTCCTCATCCCTCCGTAGGCACCTATCCCTCCATACCTGGAGGTTGTCTTCATTGTAGTATCTGCCCTGGTCTGTTTTCTTCGAAATGTCACCCTCCTGGACGACGTCTCTTCCCCCGTGTCCCTGGCCACGGGCTTCTTCGTTGTGGTTGTCTCCTTCGACGTCAAGATCGATAGGCCTGCCACTCCTAGCGGGAGCGTCGTCCCCAATCTTTTCGTTTTGTGCGTTACTGGCCATCTATTCGTCTTTCTTTCCCACAGACGGCGCCAAATTGTGTGAGTAAAAATCTGACCACACTGCCCTCCTTAGGAATTCAGCTGTAGAACACAGGCAGAATAGATGACACCTTACTGTCCTGCACAGAAAGAAAAGGCTCCGGCGGTGGTTCTTCGATAAATAAAGACTGATGTCTACAGGTGTTCTAACTGAGACACTGCATCACCTTTATTTTTCGATAAATAAAGACTGATGTTTACAGATGTTCTAGCTAAATTCAAATCATCCTTGATAAATTTATCAAGTATTTTCTCAATGTAATGAGATTGAGATAATGCATATCCGTCAGATGTTTTAGTAATTTTCATTCCTAATGTAACATCTGCGACCCCCATATCTTTCATATCAAATCTTTTGTTAAGCATTTGCTTAGTTGATTTGATCATGTTTTGACTGCTTCCAATGATAAGCATATCATCCACATAAAGACAAACTATGACATATCCTTAGTCAATGTTTTTAACATAGACGCATTTGTCACATTCGTTTATCTTAAACCCATTAGTAAGCATTGCATGATCAAATTTTTCATGCCATTGCTTAGGTGCTTGTTTTAATCCATAAAAGGATTTTACAAGTCGACAAACTTTCTTTTCTTGCCCTGATACAACAAATCATTCGGGTTGCTCCATATAGATCTCTTCATTTAGATCACCGTTTAAGAAAGCTGTTTTAACATCCATTTGATGTATTTCTAAATTAAACAACGCTGCTATTGCAATAAGCATGCGAATGGATGTTATTCTTGTCACAGGGGAATATGTGTCAAAATAGCCCAAACCTTCCTTTTGTCTATAACCTTTAACTACAAGTCTCGCTTTATACATGTCAATTGAAGCATCTGCTTTCATTTTTCTCTTGAATATCCATTTATATCCAAGAGGTTTAGAACCTGGTGGAAGATCCATCAATTCCCAAGTATGATTTTGCATAATGGATTCAATTTCATTATTAACAGCCTATTTCCACAAAGGTGCTTCAGGACCTATCATTGCTTCCTTAAAGCTTTGAGGTTCATTTTCTAACAGATATGTCAAAAAATCTGGACCAAAGGATTTTGATGTTCTTGTTCTCTTACTTCGTCTTGGTTCATTATCAGTTAAATCCAGTTGGTCGAGACCATTACTAGTCTATTGTGTTTGATTGTTATTAGTCTGTTGACTTTGTGTACAATCATAAGTTCTTTTTTGTGGACTTAATTCTTGTAATTTCTTGTAAGGAAAGACATGTTCAAAAAACATAGCATTCTTTGACTCTATAATAGTGTTCACATTTATATCAGGTATTGCTGATTTATAAGTCAGAAACCGATATGCACTACTATTCTGAGCATAACCAATAAACACACAATCTACTGTTTTTGGTCAAATCTTAGTCTTTTTAAGAACAGGAACTTCAACTTTTGCTAAACACCCCCACACTTTTAAGTATGTGTAGGAAGGTGATCGATCTTTCCACAATTCATAAGGAATGCTTTTGGTTTTCTTGTGGGGTATTCTATTAAGAACATAATTAGCAGACAATATTGCTTCTCCCCACAAGTTCTGTGGTAAGCCTGAACTTAGTAACATGGCATTCATCATTTCTTTTAGGGTTCTATTCTTTCTTTCAGCAATTCCATTTTGCTGTGGAGAATAAGGGGCTGCAGTTTGGTGAATAATGTCATGTTGTGCACAAAATTCATTTAATGGTACATCATATTCACCACCCCTATCACTTCTAACCATTCTAATGGTTTTACCAAGTTGATTTTCAACTTCTGTTTTGTAAAGTTTAAACATTTCTAAGGCTTCATTTTTACTTTTAAGTAAATAAACATAACAATATCTTGTGCAATCATCGATAAATGCTATGAAATACTTTTTGCCTCCTCTAGTTTGAATAAATTTTAGATCACATATATCAGTATGAATTAATTCTAGAGGTTCAGTTTTCTTTTTAACTGATTTAAATGGAGCCTTAGTTAGTTTTGCTTCTACACAAACTTCACATTTATGATTAGGATTAATTTCAAACTTTGGTATATAATCCAAACTAATTAATCTACGCAAAGCATCATAATTTACATGACCTAATCTACCATGCCATAAATTCGACTCAAGAATATAAGCAAAAGATGTATTATTCTCATTCATAACAACTTTTGGTACAACTGTCATTACATTTAGTTTAAAGAGACCACCACTCATGTATCCCTTATCAACATACATACCACTCTTTGTTAATACAAATTTATCAGACTCAAAGACAAGCCTAAAATCATTTTTACTTAACAAAGAATCAGAAACTAAATTCTTCCGGATGTCAAGTACATGCAGTACGTTGTTGAGGGTCAGTTCTTTTCCTGATATCATCTTCAAGATCACTTTTCCTTGTCCAGCCACAGTAAAAGTAGAAGAATTTCTCATGAAAAGTTGTTCACCATTTGCAGCCTCATTGTAGGTAGTAAACATCTTCTTGTCCGCACATATGTGACGAGTTGCTCCAGTGTCAACCCACTACTCTTTGGGATTTCCAACCAAGTTAGCCTCACACCACAGCAGAGAGGTTGATGTTATTCACCCCATTAGAGATGTAATCCAATTCTGTTACATTGGCCTGATTGGTGGTCTTCTTACTTGTACTTCCATGATCATTCTTAGGGCGGCGGCGGCAGTCAGAAGCTCGATGTCTAGTCTTGCCACAGTTATAGCATTTTCCTTTGAACTTTTTGTTGCCATTATTGTTGCCTTGTTTAGGACCATTTCCAATAAACTTTCTCTTTTTGTTATGTGGTTTATGAACTTGTTCAACCACATTAGTCTTGGACTCAATGAGATTTTTTTCATTCATCTTTTTAGCCTTTCGGTTATCTTCCTCAATTCTTAATCTTACAATCAACTCATCCATGGTCATCTCTTTGCGTTTATATTTTAAATAACTTTTGAAATCTTTCCAAGTCGGTGGTAACTTTTCCACCAAAGCAGCGACTTGGAAAGATTCGCTAAGAGACATACCTTCTGAATGAATATCATGCAAAATTATTTGAAAATTTTGAACTTGAGATATTACCGTTTGGGAGTCTACCATAACAAAATCTAGAAATTTACCGATGACAAATTTCTTCGTGCCGGCATCTTCTGTCTTGTATTTCTTCTCCAAAGAATCCCATAATTCTTTTGCTGACTTCAAAGGACTGTAAATATTATACAGCATGTTGTCAAGGCCATTGAGGATGTAGTTTCTGCACAGGAAATCTGAATGTTTCCAAGCATCTACAGCGGCAACAACTTGCCGATCACTTTCACCCTCTTTAAGTGCTAGAGCCTCTTCATGGAGAAACCGGGCCAAATTAAGAGTTGTAAGATAGAACAGCATCTTCTGCTGCCATCTCTTAAACTCGGTACCATTAAATTTTTTCGATTTTTCTCCATGATTGATAGGTACATGAACATGGTTCTGGATAGGGACCGATGTTGGTGTAACAATAGGAGTACCACTGCCAGATGCAGTTTCAGTTGTAGTAGCCATAATCTCTGATTACAAAAATCAGAAAAATTAAAACACAAATTAATTTTTTAGTTACTAAAACCAGAAAATAAATTATAACACAAAAATAATTTTATTTTTCTTGTTACTAAAACTAGAAAAATAAAATAGTACAATAATTTTCTGTTAACACAATTAATATTCTGCAATTGTTAATGACACTAGTATATTACTACTAGTTGTTAAAGAAAAGAGACAGTATATTACTACTATCTGTCAAATAGCACAAACACTATTTGTTTTTCCAACCAGAATATTTCCTTATGAAAACAGAAAATTAAATACAATGAAGATACCAAAAAATTATTGTCTTAAGATTGTTGGACAATCTTCACTGTATTTAAAAGATTTAATTCTATTGTGTACAAAATAACAACTAGAATTTAAAGAAATAAAAAAAAGGAGAGAATTTGTTTGATTACAAAAATTAAACTCGAAATAATAAATAAATAAATAAATAACAGATTTTATTTTGTTACAAAAATAAAAATAAAAATTGATTAAATAAACAAATAAAAACAGAATAAAATTAAACAACTTACTTGGTTAATTTCTTTGAATAACTTTTCTAATCAAGTCCAGTGTTTAATACTGTGTCCTTAAGACAGATTCGTCCTCTCCACGGTGCTTTCAGAATTTGGACGTCAATCTCCTAGGATAAAATGATCTTATCAACGAATAAAAGCAGTACTACAATTTAATCGTTCGTCGAACACACTAAGTGTTTATACTCTTTCTTTCAGAAATAAAATGTAGCAAAATGTAGAGATTTAAAGCAGATGATGGAATACGAAAATTGGAGTGAAAATCCAAATGGGAGGCTAGTCTATTTATAGATGTAAAGGTGACTGCTGGTTTTGAATTGAACAGGTATGAAATCTGTTGGGTTTGAATTTAAACAGATTTGAATCTGTTGGTTTAACTATTCAAACAGATAAAAAAAAACGGGAAGGGCCCTGTTTGGATGAACATTAGTTTAATTCTGTTTGAAAACGGGAAGGGCCCTGTTTGGATGAACAGTAAATCCAAACCAGTTTATTTCCGGTTTAATTTGAATTCTGGATTTTATTTTATACAAAAATAAAATTAAATTCAAATATTTTTTGCCCAAAAAGATTAGCATTGGGCCGAACAAACCCAACCAGATGGACGGCGGCGGCGCGCGCGTGTGGTGGTTTTTGGGTCCAATGGGTCTAGCCCATTTTGCGCATAACCCCTCCCTCTAAAATGCTTGGGTACCCCTTGGGGCACATCCCAAATATCAAACCCATGTCTTATAAATCCTCTCAAAACCTCCCACCAAATCAATGTGGGATAAGCCTTATTCAAACCTTTAAGGAATTTTCACCAAAATTCTATTTCTATGGAGAATACTTTGGCTTCAATTTCCCATTCACTCGGTAATGTTTTTGAACAACCAAATATACCACGTGAATCACAACGCGGCATAGAACGCGTTACCACTTTGACCCGTATAAATCGATGCACCGGGCCTACCTAAAAATTAGACCAAACTTAGGAAAAAATTCTAGTTTTAACTAGAATTTTGTAACCATTTCCAACAGATTGTAGGTGATGGTACTTCGGTAAAACATTAACGAGGTTTGGTTGAGGAATATGGAAAGGAATTTGGAAAGAGAAAGAGAAGATTTAGGTGAAAGGTGAATAAAATATACCTATATTTCACAATTTCACACACTTTTTTCCTTTTCATTTTTTAAATCCCTCTCCAAATTTTCTAACTAAATACAATGTAATTGCTTGCAGCAAAGAAATAATTGGTGGATGGTTTCGTTATATATATACATATATTTAAGAGTGTATGTATGTGTCTGTGGTTTTAATTTGTAAAAACCTTTTGATTCTAATATGCAACATGGTTTGAATTTTGTTTAAGTTTCGGACGACGAACAGAATTTTCCTGTAATGTGGCTTTTGCTGAAGTTATATTTCGTGAGAAAAAAAATCATAGAGACAGTGGGTGTTTACTAGGGAAAAATACTTTTTGAATTGATCCTTTCAGCTAAAAAAATTGTGCTGGCCATGAGGTGGGGAGTGAAGAAAGTAGAGAGAGAGAAAAAAAAAATGAAAAAAGAAACAAAAAAGTGAAAAATCTATTGAGAGTGGTGTTCCTTGGTACACAAACATACGTGAACACAGGTACGAGATCTAAGTCGGACACAACACTTACTTGGATGGACACGACTATTCTTTGAGGAGCGAAGATAGGTTAAAAGGTTGGTGATCGAGTAACCTAGAAAACGATTGACGTTGCTAGAAGTGAAATTGGTTGTTGCATCATCTTTTTTAACACTGCAATTGATTGCCCTTTTTATTTGGTTATATAAGAAGCTTGACCTGAAATTCAGTGACTCGAATGGTTTGAAATTGTCAAAACGACGCCGTTTTAGGTGCAAAACGACGCCGTTTTGGGTGCAAAACGATGCCGTTTTGACAATTTCGAGCCATTTGAGCTACTGATTTTGTGGTTCTCAAACATTTTTCATATATATATAAGAATTGCTTAATTGAGATTCATCTTTTTTCTTTGATTTTGTCATTTTATTTTGAATAATTTACTATGGGTGGCCTATATATTAGGTGAAGTTTTTTCGTAATTACGCAAACATTCTTTGTCAATTATGTAATAGGTTTTTTCGTAATTACATAAATATTCTTAGTCAATTATGAAACATAAATATTTTATTTTTTAACAAATTACAAATACACCATATAGTTTCTTAAAATATAAATCGGTCCTATAATATTAGAAATTACAATTATCGTTTGTTATAAATTTTAATTTATACTCAGGGAAAAAAAAATTATTTTCCTATGCAATAATAAATTATCAAAATTGTTTATTAAAAAATATTTCGCATATCATAAAAAATTATTAATTGACTAAATGATTTATTTATTAACAAAATTCTTAACTAAAAAATATTTTTCATATCATTAATTTTTTTAATTTATTTAATGATTTACTTATTAATAAAATTGGTCATTTGTTATGCGAGTATGATTTATGTATTAATAAAATTAGTCATTTATATATATATATATGTATTTTCTTTTGCTTCTTTATTAGTTCAATTAATTATTTTAGTATTTTTTTATATGAGAGAATTATCTTAGCATTTGTTTTATATTTATTTGTTGAGAAAAGTTAAGCACCATAAATTTTTTTTATTATAAATTTGGATGAAATATTAAAGACTTATAAATTCGCTCAAAATGATATTGTAATAGAATTGGAATCTACATGATTAAGTGTATAACAAATCAAAAAATAGTATATATAATACCACATAATTCTATTATATATCTAATGATTTATTTTATTCAATTTTATAGAATAATATTTTTATTTTTAAAAAATTATCAAAATACAAAACTTAAGCATCACAGGCTTTTTAAAACTAGTATATACATGTAAGAAATAATGACAGAGAGATGGTTGGTGGCAATTAGTTTTTTTTTTTATCAATTAAATTACATCATAAAAGCTACTGAATAAATGAAGCATCAGATAAAATACAGAGAAGATCAGAAATTAGAGATCCTTCAATCCAAACCCTCAAGTCATCCGTTGCACTATTTCTTTCATATCGGTAAGAAAATATTAGGAAAAGACTTTCAGAGAGCATAGAGGTTGTTGAGATATTGGTGGGTGGGAAGATGGAAGAAAAGAGAATAAATAAAAAAAGGGCATAGAAGTAATTTTAAGCACTTAAATTTGTTTCACAATATTAAGTTAACGACTTCTGTCAATTTTACACTCTAGGGTTGTTTGGAGTGTCATAAATAAGTGTATTTTTTTTTTTAGACTAAAAAGTTGAGAAAAAAATATAGATGTTTGGTTTAATTTTTTGACTTTTTATAAAAAAATGTGTATTAAAAAATTGTATAAAGAAGTGTGTAGGAAAAGATTGGAGATGAGTAAATGACAGCGATGTACAATCTGCCAGGCGAATTCATGCAATAAATTATTGGGTACTTTTTGGGCATTGCAGTGGATTGTTTTGTTCGGCCCGTGGGGGCTATCACGGGTCCCATTTTGATAATCTGAACCGTTCAATGTGTAGAACTCGTCGAACACTATATGTCTACAAAAAATCACGTTAATCGGATATCGATAGCTATTTGATTAGATTTGTTTTTTTCAATCGTTAATTATAATACCATCCATCTTTTCATACAAAACTGATTTGATCATATAGTTATCGATATCGATCAATGTGAGTTTTTATAGACATATAGTACTCAACGAGTTCTACACATTGAACGGTTCAGATTATCAAAACGGGACCCATGATAGGCCTCCACTAGTTGAACAATAGTGTGTCAAAATTGCCCCAAACTGTCCTACTGTTCTGTCCCAACGCTACACAGCCGAAAAGTAGGAATAATTGTTGAGTTGTATGAATTTGTGAAAAATTAATTTTTTAATATTTTTTTTAGTAAATAGTGATAACTTTTTAATTTTTTGAGTAATTTTTTAACTCTTTATCTTTTTTAGGCTTTGTCAAACCAGCCCCAAATCATGAGGGTGTTAAGTATATATTTTTATACCACAGGAAGTTAATGTGCTTGTAGACCAATCACCAAACGTGCTTCCCAATCGTGTAGGTAAACAATACAAGGCTTGGAATTGTAACGGGAATATTTGAAAAGTTCGAGCCGATGCGGTAAGATTCAGGTCTTATTTAAGAATAAGTTATTTTAGTAATTTTTTAATTTTTTATAGAAAGTGTGTAGAAAAATAAAGAGAACGATGTGATAATTTTTAGTAATTTTTTAAATTTTTAATTAAAATAATTACCCCCACAAGCAAGGCCTCAGTGAGAGAGAATCGTTAGATAGAGAGAGGTAAGAATTGGGGTGGCAATGGAGCAACAAAAGTGATGGAAAAAGGATTGGGAGCCTGAGCGATGGCCCAAAATGGATATTGGGGATTGTTTGAAAGGAAATGATAGAATATGAATCAATTTGTTTGGTTTGGATTTTCAGTGTTTACTTTTCAAAAATTTTTGTTTTTTTGTTTTTCATGATTTTTTGTTTGTACTATTTTTTTTTAATATTCTAAGAATTCTTTTTTTTTTAATTTTTAGATACTCCAAACATAAATACACCTAAAAAAATATAATGTTTGTAAAAAAAATCTTTAGAAAATTAACTAAATACCAAAAATACAAAAAAAGAAGAAGAAGAGAATTCAATACATTTTTCGTATTCTTGTGTATTTATTGATTCTTAAAATATTTTTTTACAAATATTTTAGGATCCGTTTGGTTTATTTTTAGAATTATGATTTGAGTGTAGAGTTGTATTTTGAGTTTTGAATTTTTGAATTATGATTTGAAAAGAGAAAATTTGTTTGATTATGAGTTTTGAAAATAGTTTTGGAATAATTTGTAATTTTTTTTAATTTTTTTTTGATTGATTGATGTATAGAATGTTAGAGAATGTGAAAGGAGAGATAAGAGAAAAACATTGGTTGATTGATTGATTGAATAATAATAATAAAAAAGAAAAGAAAAAAGAAAAGATGAGTTTCGAAAGTAATTTTGAGTTGTATTTTAAAAATATGTTTGGTTAACATGTTTCATCCAAATTATGATTTAAAAACATATGAATTTTGAAAAGTAAACCAAACGCTACCTTAATTTTTATATACATTTAAATAAGGTACATCTAAAAAATTTAAAAAATTGCTTAAAATTTTAAATATTCACTAAAAATTAAAAAAAAAGAAAAATATAAAACTCAATTTTCAAAATCCAAAAAATTGAAATTAAACAGACTGAATATTATGGATAGCTTCGTAATATCACATGGTACATTCACAAAATATATATATATATATATATATTATGTTTATTGCAATTAAAACATGTGAAATGTTACTATACACATGCTTGTACCATATACACCTCTCGTTATGACAATTTTTTTTTTGTTTAATTATAACTTATGAGATTTTTTGTTATGCTTAATGTGATGGTTATATATGTATATATATATATATATTTTTGGAGTTATGACTAAAATAACTCAAAAAAATAAAATAAAATGAAGTTATGCCATTTTGTTAAGGTGCATATTTTTCTTAATATTGTATTTGGTTGGGGGATTTGGGAAGAGATTTGGAAGGGGAAAGAAAAAATGAAGGTGAAATATGAATAAAATATATCTATATTTCATCTAATTTCACACATTTTTCTTTTTTCTTTTTGAATCTCTTATCAAATCCTTAAACGAAACACAATGTAAAACATATTATCCACTGATTATAGGGCGAATTACACTACCAGTCTCATAGTTTGGGACTCGTATCACTTTAATTCCTAACTTTTTAATTGTGACACATTTGATCTTAAATTTTAAATCTTGTTCCAAATAAAGACAATTGAATATACTATTACTCAATTTCAAGAACAAAATTGTCAATTTGATAAAATATAACTAATTTGACAAAAATAATGTCAAAAAAATATTTTTCGATTTTTAAAATTTTTTTTTACCCACCAAAGATAAAATTATGTAAAATTAATAAATCTTTTACACATTTATTTATTTATTTTACTAAATTAATTTTTATTATATATTTGGATGATGATCATTTTATTAGTAGCTATTAGACTTTTAATGTGCAATAATCTGTGCATCAAATCCGAGAACCTGCCTAACCCGTCCAATCCAGACTGACTCGGACTATTACGGACAATTTTGAAGAAAGAAACGGTCGGTTGTGGATTTTTCATGTTGATTTTTGTAGGTATACAGTCGACAATGAATTATTCATACATATGTACTTGTCTTGAAACTAGGGGTATGCATAATACCGCACCGCCAAGGTAAATTCGTTATTATTTGTCAATCGAATCGTCGATTTTTGGTAAGAAAAATAGCAAATTTTAGTGACACTTTTATCAATCCGCCGGTTTCTATTTTTCTTCCAAACTGCACCGACCCGCACCGCTATTAAATCATCTTTTATAAGATTCTAAAAATTCTTTTTTACTTAAGTTTGCTTGTTGTTCTATGCCTTAGAATATAGTATTACATTACTGCTCGAGGGGAATTCAAGATGTCAGTAATCCAAAATAAAGTTGGATTCTAATTCACTTTTTAATCCTTTTTTTTTTTTTTTGGCCATGTTGCAAACTTGAATCAGCTCACTTTTCAATCTAAATACTTTTCAACAGTAAACATTTTTAATATATTGTAAATCCTGAATGATATTAATTTTATGTATTGTATTTGATCATTGTAGCTTCCACAGATGCTTGTAATGAACTGATGGCATAGTCGTTGATATTATCATATTGTTGCTACACTTGCTGCATCAGAAGAAAGTTTCGCAAGATGCTTAACATCACGGTATCTCTCGTCTTTTTTTTACTCTTTGATTTAAGTTTTGAAATTTGAATTATATTTTTTATAAACCGCCAATCCGCCCGAACTGCCAAGACAAATTCGCCATTATTTGCTAACCGAACTGCCGGTTTTTGATAAGGAAAATGGCAAATTCTAGTGACACTTTTATCACTCTGCCACCCACCATACGGTTTCTATTTTTCTCTCAAACCGCACCGACCCGCATTGCGCACACCCCTACTTGAAACTACTCTTAATCGATCTGACTTTTGAGAGACTTACTTTCCATAAAAAAATATTTTCTCTCTCCTAAATTCTAAGTTAAACAAAAAAGAGATTTTTTTAATCTATATTATTCTACTTGTCTTGGGAATACACATCTGTGATTTGGCAGATGTATTTTTTTGTTTTCCATAGGCATTATTTTCTCTCTCATGAAACCCTAAGAAGAACAAAAACAAAGGCCTTGTTTGGTTTGTTTTTTACAAAAATTTTTGGAAAAAATTATCTATAAACAAATTTTCAAAAGTAATCAAACCAAACAAATTTTTTCAAAAAAAATCTTAAAATTTTATTTGGTTATCTACTTTTCAAAATCACTTTCTCTCTCATACACATCAAATCAATCACTTTTTTTAAAACTCTCTCCCCAAAACAATTTTCCAAAACCATTTCTAAAAAAAGACAAACCAAACAAGTTTTCGTATTTTTTATCTCAAAAACTACTTTACAAACACAAACCAAACACACCCAAAGAGTCTCCTCACTCCTTTCTTTCTCTCTCCCTTCCTTTTCGACTCATCCCTCAATCTCTCATCAATGCTTCTTTTTCTTTCCCTTTCCTACTTTGTTTAGCTGGTGATGGTGGTAGACAAGGTAGTAAATAACAGTGACTATGAACGATCATGATGGTGGATATTGCGACTGCGATGAGCGATGATGTGGTGGCGTTTAAGCGGCAACAACTTCAATTAGTTATGGCGATGACAATTATAATGAGTCCCCATCTATTTTTCTCATTTTCCCCATTTTCTCTCAACCCTCTTTCTTTCTCATAGATCTGTAAGTATATATATATGATTTCAGTTTCATTTTTCATAATTTTTTCTACCTTTATTAGATGTTCGAAATTGACTGAACTGACCACTAAACCGAGTTATTTAATTCGGTCGATTTCAAAGTGCAATTCGATTGACAACAGATGACTGGTTTTGTAACTTGAAGGAGCCGGTTTGGTTGACGGCTAAGGGTAAACCTGAACCAAATCGACCTGTGCACACCCCTAGTGTAATTGATATATTTAATATATAAGAAATTTTTTAATTTTAGATTTCTTGATTTAATGGATTGGTTTAATAATGATATCATAATTGTTGCCATATTTAACTTTTGAAAAAATAGAAACTAATTTAACGAAAATAAAAACAACCATTCATTACATGATCATTATCCAAACACATAATAAAAATTAATTTGGTAAACTAAATAAATAAATAAATGTGTAAAAATTATCAATTTTATATAATTTTATCTTTGGTGAGTAGAAATAATTTTTAAAAATACAAAACTATTTTTTTGACATTTATTTTGTTAAATTAGTTTATATTTTATCAAATTGACGACTTTGCCCTTAAAATTAAGCAATGGCATCTTCAATTGTTCTTATTTAAAACAAGATTTCAAATTCAGGGTCAAATGTGTCACAATTGAAAAGTTAAGGACCAAAATGACACAAGCCCCAAACTATAGGGACCGCTAGTGTAATTCGTCCCTAATTATATAATGAGTATTGTTATTCAAGACAAAAAATTAGACTCAATTTTAAACGCAGTGGTATGACAATCAATTATGATATTTATTTATTTGTCAATCATTAATTATAACACTATCCATTTGTTGTATATAACTGATTTGATCATATAGTTATTTATATCGATCAATGTGTGATTTTTTGAGACATATAGTACTTCGTTTTTTTTTTTACTCATTTAACGATTCAGAAAATCAAAACGGACCTTACCAATGAGCCCCCTGAAGTGTAAAATCAACACTGTCACCCAATCTTTTTGTTTTTCTTCTCTTGTCTTACGCCCTTACATCACTTTCGCACTACTGTGTGTGCAAAAATTGATTTTTAATTTTTTTTGTTGGTGAATAGTGATGTCTTTTAAATTTTGGAGTACTTTTTTTTTTTTTTTTTATTCAAAGTTAAGCAAAAAACCTTTTAAATGTAACACACTTTCTTATATATTCTCTAATCATTAATCACTTGTATCATTTACACATTATTAAATCTACAAAATAGATCTAAAAAATGAGTTTGTAAACCATATTATCTTGCACAATTTTTTACAACCGCGATAATTACAGTAAACTCAAAAGACAAGAAAAAAAAAAAAATAAATAACAGGCAAACATTTTGGCTTGTGTTATTCCATACAACACTGTTTTCTCAAACTATTGATGGTGAAATGCAACCAAACGACTTGGCCAATGCTGCCTATACCACAACGACCTTAGCATCACACCACTACCACTACTAGCCTTCTTTCTTCCTTAGTCGCTGTCGAACCAACCTCATTTCATTAATGAAAACCTTTCCCAAGGCTAACAACCATGAAAAAACCCTTACGTTGTGTTTGGTTTAGAGATTTGGAAAGAAAAAAAGAAAATGTGTGTCAAATTAAGGGAAATTTAGATATATTTTATTCACATTTTATCTATCTTTTCTCTTTCCCTTTCCAAGTCAATTTTTAAATCCCTCAACCAAACATAACATTAAGTTTTTTAGGGACTTTTAACTTCCAAATCCATTCCAGATCAAGATTGTTATCCACTTTATTTTCAGTAATTTTATAGACAGCTGAGATGGAGAAGTCCCCCTTAGAAGAGCCCCTCCAATGAGGATTTTCAAGAAAAGTAACAGACTATGGGAGTTTGAGAATATATTCAAGGACATCACCAGGTAGGTGGGCACTAATGGCCTGTACATCCCAATTGTAAGAAATGGTTTGGAAAAATAGTTTGGCAAAAACAGATTTTTCTTACACTTTGGTTTAATTTTTAGGTAGAACCCATGTGCTAAAGTTGGCGGATCCATATGACAACACGTTCTTTGCCGTGTAATGATTCATGTCATATATTTGGTTGCTCAAAACCATTATCGGGTGAATGAGAAATTCATGTCAAAATGAGTTCCATGAAAATAGTGTTTTGGTAAAATTTTCATAAAAAGATGGAGTTAAAGTTTGTTCCACATTGATTAGGTAGACAAACTTGGTATGGGTTTATAAGCCTTGGGTTTGCATCATTGGGAGGGCCCCAAGTGGTACTTAAGTTTTGTGAAAGTGTGAGGTTATGAGTAAAGTGGGTTAGAACCATTTGACCTAGAACAAACACATATGCGCCGCTGCCATCCAGTCGAGTAGGCTAGGCTGGGCGCGGGTGCGTGATGTGAGGTTGGGTTAGGCTTGTCCGGCCCTATGCTTATCTTTTTAGGTCATAAACATTTAAATTTTATTTTTTTGGAATTTGAAATTCAAAATTAATTCCGAATTGACCCCAAAGTTTCTGAATGTTGGCAGTTTGGTCCAATGCACCTATTCCTCCAAATTGAATAGGTTCTTACCTATTTAAATTCAACCTGAATAGGTTTTATCTATTCAAATATGTCCGAACAGGTTTTTACCTGTTCAACTCTGTCCCGAACAGGTTTTTTTACTTGTTGAAATTGGTTATGAAAAGCCACCAGTTCTCCTATAAATAGTAAGTCCTTCATTTGGATTTTGCAATCATTTTTTTTCGTTCTTGCTTCTGCTATTACTCTCTGCATTTTGCTACATTTATTTTTTTGTGAGAAAAGTATATACACAGAGTGTGTTCGTTGTGCAAACAATTTTTAGTACTGTTATTGTTCATTGTAGATCATTTCATTCTGGGAGATAGACACCTATAATGTGTGAGCACCCTATAGAGGATGAATCTGTCAGTGTTGAACACTAGACTTGATCTAAATATCAGAGAAAATAATTCTGTAAGTGATTATTTTTCTTTTTTGTTTTTATTTATTTTTCTTTCTTAGATTTTGTTTTTGTTTCTGTAACAAAATAAGAATCTGTTTTCTTGGTTTTTATATTATGTTTTCTTTTTTTTGTAAACAAACAGACTCTCTCTTTTCTTAATCCATTCTTCGAATACAGTGAAGATTATTTAACATCAATTAGTCTTATCATTCATCAATTTGTTCGCGGAATCTAGGTTAATTGCATGGTTAGAGGGGTATTTAGAAGCTAAAGCCTCTTCCCAACTCCACCAATCATACCAAATGAAAATACTAGAACCATTGCCCATACTCTATGTTAGAAATTGGGTGCTCATGCGGTATGACCCATGACCCTTTTGAACCTTATCTATATAAGTTTGAATTTGAATTCAAAACCTATTTGGATAACCCACTCATTATTTCTATATCTATCATATCAACTGATATGGATAGATGATATACTTAGCCTATATATTTGATATGATCTATGAGATATGGGATGAATCAAAGAACGTATGTTTTTTCCCATACTGACTCTCTTCCATTAAAATAACGATCGAATTTTTTGCACTGTGACATATGTGGGTGATACTCATATTGTGGTATCACTCCACTGCTGGGTGTTCGTTGTTCGTATTTTTAAAGCACGTGATTTACCCACAAGATTTTTTACTTCAGGTTCTATCACCTAAGGTATGACTTGAATCCTTTTACCCGCTGCATTTGATATATCTTACATTGGTATCAGAGCTTTAATGGGTATTTTTGTACTTATTTTTATGCATTAAAATAGGTGTATAATTTTATATAAATATATACACGATATATGCATGAAAAAATTAATATTTTTCTGAACTTTCTCCGATCAACCCGAAATTTACATATGTTGTAGTATATTTTATATAGAATATATCTGCCAAGTTTCATAAAAATCCAACGGTCGAATTTTGAGAAAAATTGAGATTTATATTTAATTTTTCGTAACTTTTACTGCATGCTGGTCTTACATGCTTTGTTTTTATGTTATGAAAATTACATATTTGAAATCCTTGTTTCGATACCTTTGAAAACGGTATATTATGGGCCTGGTTTCGACTTATGGTTGAGGAGAAAACTGAAGCTCTAATTTGAGGCGAGACTTGAACAAAACGGGGAAGAAGACAAAATTGCTGTGCGCTGATGTCAGCGTTACGTGCGCTGATGTCATCATGACACACAAGCCGCCGATTGAACCAAGCTGCGAAAGGTAAGGCCCTGTTTGTTTTGTTTTAATTTTAAAGCTACGTTAATTGCTTCTAAATTATTTGTTATAATTTTGATTGAAGCATGACTTATACCGTTGGGTTTGTAATTAATTTTTATACAATATATTAAAGTTTCAAAATTTTATTAAAAATAAAATATTTTTCATAAATGAAAACTTCAATATTTTTATGTTAAATTGCTCTTGGGGGAGCATGACTTGGATTTTGAACTTGAAATTTTTACAGTAGACTACTGTTATGTAATCTTATTTACTCGAATAATTTTTGTATTTTTTCAGATTCTATAATATTTATTTCTGATTTTTTGTGTAATTATTAATTACTTGTAATTTTAGAAAATTTAGAAAAATGCAGAAATTATAGGAATATGTTATGGCATTATTTAAATATTGTATATAGCATGTTAAGTTCTTTTAAATGATTAGAACTTATAGTATATTGTTATAGTATGATTTATTTATATTGGTGAATTTTAATTCTGTGATTAAATATTCTAATATATGTTCTTTTATGAACTACATTGAGATATTATCACATGGATTTAAATATTTATCATGCTTTAGACATGCCATAGTTAGTGGGAAGTTATTCGGTTGAGAGAAATCTTTGTAGATTTACTCCCGAAAACTAATATTTTGCACATAAATTAAATTAAATTTTAGATAATTGTCACCTGTGGCGCAAGAGATGATTACGAGTATAACGGATTTTCGATCTTACGACTTGTGTACTATTGTCATTATTTAATTTAGATTTTTTGCGGCAAAATAATATTATGCTAATCAAATTAATCCCAATGCGAATTTCTCTCTAAATTGATTTAGTTTATGGAAGTTAATTTGGTTGACTTAGACTTAGTAGAGATGTTTAAATGTGAACAATGTAATCCTTTTCTTTAGATGAGCAAAAGTCTTGGAGACTTTAGGTCAGACCTTAATTAAGCCAAAGTAAGGAAACATGACTCAAAGTCGCCGTGGTTTTGTTGACTTGTTTGGCACAATAAAAACTAATGTGTGCGCTATGGTCAGCGGTACGCCACGTAGTTTTGATTGGCGAGTTTTGAAGTTGTGAAATTACTAAGCCCTCAATAGATCTGTATATGATCTTGACTATTGAGCTGGGTGGATTGACTTTGTAAATTGACTTGTAATAATGTTGTATCATTGGTTGAAATAACATTTAAGAGTCACATCATCCAAGAAATGTGAGCTTAAATGCATTAGTCATTAAGTGTAAGATGAGTAGCTAGTATGAGTAGTGTTTTGCTCTCTACCCAACTATTAGGAGTGGATGGAGCAAAATTTCACGCACTATAATAGTGTGCATTGAAGTATCACTTGAAGTTAAAAGATTAGCGCTTAGTAGCAACAAAATCTATTAACACTAAGTGAAAAGATTAGCGCCAAGTGGTTGCAAAATCTATTAGCATTGCCAACTTGTCTAAGTCTAAACATTTACTGTTTCCCCAGTTAAGTGTGAGATATGATGATGTGCTTCTTTGTATGATTCCTTAGCTAGGCTAACGTTTTTTAATAACGTTTACCACTAAGCGCAAACGTTGCAGCATAGTAATGAAAAGGTCAAGGCTGACAAGGTTGTTATGACTCTAAGAATTTGACGCATCGCTTGTGAGAGCATTGTGTTGAATTAGACTCTTTAACCTAATTCACGCTTAAGTTACTTTAGGAGCTGTCATAGATTGATAGTTTATTCTCCCCTTCTTGTGGATAGTAGAATTAATTGCAAGTAACTATGAAGTGAGAAACAGAGATGGCAGGAGGAGTATCGTCATCTTTCAACTAGATGCAGTAAAGTGTATGGAGAATAAAATTGACTTGAAGGTGCAGGGGATTAGCACTTACTAGTTAAATTTGCGACTTAGGCGCACTTGATATCTCCATGACATCCTTTTATGATCTAGTGAATATGAATTAGTCGTGAGTCATTACCTAGTTGGGTCTAAACCTTTAAAACTTGTCTTCGAGAACTCACACATTAGGATGATTGGAATTAGTTTATGACGTTGGTCGTGAACCGGTGGCTTATTATACTTAATCACATTAATAAGATGATGACAAGATGGTTTGAGTAGGCCCTCTCGGGCCCACTTGCTTGTGACATCCTGCTCTCATGTAAATGTATAACTTTGTTCGTAATGGTTGCGAACAAGTAAGTAAGAAAGCTGTAGAAGGTCATTTGTATTGGCGCATTTAGTCCATTATGATATTTGTGACTGGATAGGTGTAAGGGTATGATAGCTAGCCCCAAATCTTGACACATTTATAGATTACGATACGCATCTTAGTCAAGACTATTTGATCTTCCATAGATCATAAAGTTTTGAAATGATTTTTAACATTGCACATATGAGGTCGAGGTCAATTAGATAATAGCTTTTATGCTTTTAGTTTTGACCAAGGTGGCGAGTATCTATTTGAGTTATTTTTTAGCTCTGTGAAGAGAAATGGATGCTTGGAAAATTATTTATTCCTAGTACTCAACAACACAATGGTGTAGTAGAGATAAGGAATTAAGTATTGTTAATGTTAGGTAGATGATGGCGCAAAATGTTTTCCAATTGGAAATTGCACTAGTTTGTTGCCTATATCCCTAACTAAGTGCCCTCCATATCAGATTTTACACTCTATTTGAGTAATAGGTTAGAAAAGAGCCATCTATGGGTGATCTGTAACTGTTAAGCAGCTTATCTTTATTTTATTTCTCATAAGGTTGCGAAGTTAAGACCTAGGATTTTATGGCGCATTATTGTATGCTATCATGTAAACCCTCCGGGTCATGTGCATATAGGTAAGCAGCTTTGTGGGAGTGTAACTAAGTCACATAAAGTTTTCTTAATAAATGTGACGTGAATAGAGTTTTGAAACTCTATAAGATAGAGAATTCTAAGCATAGCGCTCTATGTAGCTTAGTTGAGAATGGAAAGAAATTTCCAATATCCTAGAGACAGTGGGAGCGATATGCCTGCTAATGGATTACTCCATTAGAGAAGAATACTCTACATTCTTAGTTGCGTGGTAGCGAATGTGAAAATTTTCCACGTCATCACTGGGTAATTGAGAGGGAAACATTCATAATTGCTCCGCAAGATGATAAAAAGCCTAGGATAATGCTGAAGGCTCTAGTCTCCTGTTTTTAGAAAGTGGATCAATGTTGCATAGTTTAAGACAAAGTCTTTGAGGATTAATCATTTCTATAATTTGGTTGACTTTCCATTATGACGCGAAACTGTTCTAAAGTTATACGTAATTTGGATAGTCATTGTTGAGGCATAAGGCTCGCTAAATACCGAAAAGTCGCACCACTGAGGAAGGTGTAGACCATGAGAAAACTTCATCTTGGGGAGTGAGGTTATTTCGACTTAGGCTATGATTGACATAAGATCAAAACATTGATTTGTGGACATTGTGACCCAACTTCTCGTTGGAGAATTAGATAAGTAGATTCGTAGAGATTTACCTTCTGCTTTCATGGTGAAAAGTTAGGAGCGCAAAAAGGTTGCTAGTTCCAATAAATCTTTTACAGCCCAAAACAGTTATGCAAATAGTGGTTCTTAGATTTCGTCAAGCCATGATAGGCCAACGATAATCGATGAAGACCACCGAGGCATGATCAATGGTCTAAAAGAAGTTTTTCCTTTCTTAGTCATTATGAGCCTGGAATTTATAAGGTTGTTGCCAGTTAGGGTGCGTAGTCCTTGACCCCCCTCTCTCTCATTTGGTCACTTTTTTCTTTTCTTTTTTTTTTTTTTTTCCCCTCCAATCTCCTCACCCTCTCAAAGATATGATGAACATGGGTGATGTAATTTATATGCTCGGATGTACAATCCTTAGGGATTGTTTTGGGAGAATTCCCTGTTTGTCTTCGATGGCTTACATAAGGAATATCCTAGAATGATTCTAGATGCAAAATTACAAACCCATTGACTTACCTATTGGTAAAAGTCAGAGCCTTAGCTATTGAGTGAATCCTCGGATTGTCTTTGGGAGAAACAGATGACCTATATTCCTTGATATTTTTTGTTGTGGGAGTCTAAAGTACGCTATGTGGCCATATTCTGCATGATAAGTGTTATCTTTGGTAAATGGTCAACTGAGTAGTTTAGACATTGACCTTGCTCATTAGACTATGGATAGAATGCTTTACTTGTAGTATATTAATTTGCTTTCTGTAAGATTCAATGCGCTAGTTGGGTGCATCTTGAATGAACGCAAATTGGTCACCAAAACATCTTTAGAGAGGTAATTGCGCAAGAAGTAGTGATCTTGAACCACTTCATGTGAGGCACAAATGGTGGATTCCATTGTATATGCTTATCGCAAGAGGTGCTGATAAGGCTTATGCTCGGAATCTAGAATTGCGTAGATTGTGGTCGTGTTTTTTTAAAAAATCGATCACTTATTTGTTGTGAGATGATGGGATGCTGGCACTATTATGGTTTGTGTCATAATGATTAGCAGATGATGACGTCAGCAGGCAAGATTGGCTCACTCACACGAGCAATCGCCCTTGGTGCTTGAGAGCGAGCAAGGATGAGACTAGTGATTTATCTTTATTTGGAGCCAAGAGAGGCTTAAATTATCCATTATGTATGTCGCCTTGGTTACAACCAAGACGAGGTCGTGATAAGGACCAAACATGGATGTTAGTACCCACTTTCCATGTTGTGCCTGTTATGATTAGCTAGATGCGAGATCTCATTTGGCGCCTAGAAGGCGAGCAAATAGAGAATTCGGGTTAGGCGCTAGAAAGCGATTAGAGTAATATCTGTGCAGTGTATCGAGTATGACGTTACTTTTTTTTGGAAGAGTTACTCCACCGTAATATGTATTCATACTACATGTGTTTGGCGACTGAGTAATGATGTGAGAGAATGGATCCCTGTTTCCTCACCGTGTGAGTCTTACGTGTCATTATTGATATGACTTTCATTTATGTACTGTTTTGTGACTTTTGACTATGTCATAAGGTAAGGGGTTGATGTTCTGCTAGTTTGGTATGTTGTTTGCGGTCATGTATGATTCGGCCTTAAGGGACATCACTAGGAAAACGGTCAATCCTAAACTAAATGGCATGGGGGCAAAGGGAAGATCATCTAGTATTACACCACTGTTGTATATTCATTGCCGACAACTCACATCGCTCTGTATGAGAGGCGGATTGAGTATGAATATATTGCAAGAATTGAGAGGGTCAAACATGCTCTTTTTAAGGGATTAGAGATGTTTTTTGGACCGGTGTAATTAGATGGGTCTGGGGTATATGAGACACTATTTTTATTCTTTTTGGGTTGATGTCTTTATATTGGCTCATTTTTGAGTTTTTAGTATAAAGCTCTCACATGCAGGTGTTTTTAGCGGTCGCACGGTGCATTGGCTAGTATGAGATTGTTCATTTTTTGGGGAGATTGAGATAGAGATGTGACAGTGTCATGCCCACTCATGTGCGAGTGGGAGATGTTAGAAATCGGGTGCCCATGTGGCATGACCCATGACCTTTTTGAACCTTATCCATATAAGTTTGAATTTAAATTCAAAACCTATTTGGATAACCCACTCATGATATCTATATCTATCATATTAATTGATATGGATAGATGATATACTTAGCCTATATATCTGATATGATATATAGGATATGGGATGAATCAAAGAACGTATGTTTTTTCCCATACTGACTCTCTCTCATTAAAATAACGATCGAATTTTTTGCACCGTGACTTATGTGGGTGATACTCATATTGTGGTATCACCCTACTACTGGGTGTTCGTTATTCGCATTTTTAAACCACGTGATTTACCCACAAGATTCTTCGCTTCTATCACCTAAGGTATGACTTGAATCTTTTTACCCGCTGTATTTGATATATCTGACACTCTATTTAGCACCCTTTCTCAAAATGTGCGTGGTTTTGAGAATGCCCTCCAAATATGAGATGCATTATTATTATTATTTATTTATTTATTTTTTAGGAATAATCAAGAAGTTTTTCCTTAGTGAGATACGTCTCCTTTAGCACTTCAACCCAAATCCTCGTATTGTAACTTAAGATCTTCTAATTTAGGAGTGTTTTGAAAAGTTAGTAAAAAGTTAATTTTTTAATATTTTTAGTTTATTTTGTTTTTTTGTAAATAGGTTATGTGAGAGATGATGTGACCCAAAATAAGTAAAAAATTGAAAGCTTATTTTTTACCAGCTTTCCAAAAGACTCCTTAGACAAACGGACAAAATATTTTGGGTTTTGACTTTTGTCAAATCAAGCCTACCCATGTTCTTCTTGCTCTTATAGACAGTGTCCCAATTCACTAATGTTATATTTGGTTGAAAGATTTAGCAAAAAAATTTAGAAACGAAAAAAAATAAAACGTATGAAATTAGATGAAATGTAAGTATATTTTATTTATTTATTTATTTATTTCAAATTCAATCCTAAATCTCTCAACTAAATATATCGTAATCCGTTAACATTATTTCCCCCAAAGAAAATTGTGATTGAGTTTATCAATACTCTTGCAAATGTCTATGGAACATCCAAGGTTTGCATAGTAGAAGAAGGCAACGCAGAAGTGACTGATTGAACAGTAGTAGTTCTACCAGCCAGAGATAGGAGATTAGTTTTCCAACCTGTTAGTCTGTTTTGAATTTTCTTCTATCTAACTTATTTCTTTATTGTGTAATGTTAAGATTGAGTGAAATAATGTGCTTCTCTAATGTAGTGTGCCTTTCATGTTGTCCTGTAGACTATACTATAGTAATGATGATGGGAAATATTTAAACATTTTTGTTTTACGTATATAATAAAAAATGAATAAATTATAAATACATTTCAAGTTCAAATTGTAATCCAAAATTATCTGTTCACATCTGATCCGAATTAAACTCGAATCATTAGAATTTTATTACATACTCCTTTATTTTTTTGCTTTCTTTCTTAGTGTAGCTAAATTAATTAAAATTAGACTGTACATTTTTTGTCTTTATATGAGTTGTGTTGCGTTACTTTCTTGTGTATATAATAAATTATAAATACATTTTTCCTAGGCCTTATTTGGGAATTTAGCTATTTTAGTTGATTTTTTTGGCTTAGTTACTATTTTTTTATGAGATGAAAAAGTTGTGTTTTGAATGATTTGTGATTTTTTTGTAGTTGAAGTAGATGATTGCGAGAAAAAAAAAATTTATTGATTGATATGTAGGATATGACACTTTATTTTTATCGACTACTTTAGGCCTAATTTAAATTCCCAAACACTACTCTAATATCTCTTTAGTACTAATGTGGCATATAATAGACTCTAGTGGATGAGCTAGACTTTGATTTTTGTCATTGTTAATGATTTGAGTGTACAAAAGAGAAATTATTGAGAATTTGAGACCATCGGGGCGAATGATTTAGTCTTAATTTTCATTTAAGTTATTGATTTCGTTTTTTAGACCAATCATCCAACATGTTTCTCAAAAGTGTAGGTAAACGATAGGAGGTTTGGAATTGTAATGGTAAGATTTGAGAGGTTTGAGCTGTGACTTCAATAAGAGAAAATTGTTAGGTAGGAAGGTAAGAATTGGGGTGGCAATGGAGCAACAAAAGGGATGGGGAAAGGATTGGGAGCGTGAGAGATGGGCCAAAATGAGTATTGGGGATTGTTTGAAAGGAAAGCATAGAGCACGGAAGAAGATTAATATTATGGATATCTTGGTAAACTTACAAATATATATATACATATTAGCGTATCACCCGTGTTATGTACAGAATAAAATAACATATTATTTATTAAAAATATGATAATTATATTTAATTTTTTTTATATTTTGTCTCTCGTAAATAAAATTTTATATACAAGTTTAAAGATTTTGTTTTAAATGTTCATTTACAATGACATATAGTATACATAGATTAAAATTATTGTATTGACAATTAATAATTAAAATATGCTTTGTTAAAAAGAATGACATAGTTCTAATATTTCATTATTTTAGATTAAAAATATAAGAATTTTAAAAAATTGTTATATTGGTTTTTGAAAGAGAAATAATTAAAAAAAATTAAAAACTTAATGAGTAAGAAAGAATTATCGTAACATGTAAAACCGCTAAAATCACGGTTAAACCAGCAAATTATTCAAACAGAAAATAGTTTAGCTTAATCATTTAGATCAAAAGACCAACCAGCTTATGCAAAAATTAATTAATTAAAATTTTTTAATTTTATTTTATTAAAATTTAAAATGTCACTAAATATGGAAAGTAATCTATTAAAATTATAATAATCTATCCCATAATTAATAAGTTTTAAATACAAATTTAAAATTATCATAATTATCTTATAATTTTTGTATTAAGGAGAGATATTATGAGAGTTTTAAAATCTCATATTAAATTATTTTTAAAATCAAAACCTTTATGTGAGATTATAAAATAAAAGTTAAATAGAAACTAGTCAATCAGAATTTTTTTAATTGTTTAAAATTAAGAAAATCAAAAAAATTAGTATGAGATATTGATTATGGGGTTTCTCACTAAAAATCTCATTTTGCTTATATAAATGGGAGCATAAGATTCACTTTATGTAAGTAAAATTATTCACTTTTTCCTTCTTTTTTCCGGTGTTTGTAAAATAAAAGTTAAATGGAAGATAACCAATAGAAATTTTCTTAATTGTTTAAAATTAAGAAAATTCAATAATTTATATAAATGGGAGTATAAAATTCACTTTATGTAAGTGAAACAATTCACATTTTTCTTTTTTTTTCCCACATCTGTCGATGTGGGATTGTAAAATAAAAGGTAAATGAAAACTAACCAATGAAAATTTTCTTAATTTTTTAAAATTAAGAAAATTTAATAATTTTAAAATAAGGGTTTGGAATTTCTAGAAATCTTCTCTCTAAAAATCCCCCTTTCCTTATATAATAAAAGTGAAATAACTCATTTTTTTTTCTTTTTTTCCTGATGTGGGATTGTGGAAAATAAAAGTTAGCAATTGTTTGGGTGAGAAATTTATTTTGAATCAAGAAATTTTAGCCATTTACTCTTTAATTAGATTAATCTTTAATTTATTTCGAATCAAACAAATCTATCCAATATATTTTGATAAAACTACTAAAATTGCGGTTAAACTAGCAAATCTGTCAAACCAAAAACGGTTCACCCTATCAGCTAGGTCAAAGTACCAATTAACTTATACAAAAATTAATTAATTAAAACTTTTAAATTTTATTTTAATTTTAAAATTTAAACTGTTTTGAACTGAAACATACACAATACTATAATATTAAAGGGGAACATAAGATTTATATAGTGAAACAACTCATTTTTTAATTTTTTTTCCCGATGCGGGATTTTAAAATAAAAGGTAAATGGAAGTTAACCAATGAAAATTTTCTGAATTGTCTAAAATTAAGAAAATTCAATAATTTTAAAATGAGGGTTTGGAGCTTCTAAAAGACTTCTCCTTCAAAACCACTTTTATAAGATTCATTTTATAAAAGTGAAATAACTCACTTTTTATTTCTTCCTCCGATGTATAATTGTAAAATAAAAATTAACAATTGTTTGGGCGAGAAGTTTATTTCTAATCAAGCAATTTTAGTTCTTTAGTTTATTTCGAATCAAACAAATCTAACCAATATATTTTGATAAAATCGCTAAAATCACGGTTAAACTAGCAAATCATTCAAACAAAAAATAACTTAGCTTAATCAGTTAGGTCAAAATACCAACCAACTTACACAAAAATTAATTAATTAAAACTTTTAAACTTTATTTTATTAAAATTTAAGCTGTCACTAAATATGGAAAGTAATCTACTAATTTAAATTTAAATTGACAAAATATAAATTTAAAAATATAATTGTTGGACTTATTTATTTTGATGATTTATTTGATTCTGTTTTTGATTTATTTGGAAGAGAAAAATAGATTGAAAACTTAATTTTTTATTCCATTATTGTTCACCTAATTTCTTATTCTAAATACATTTTTGGAGTATTTAAATTTGCTTAATTAGGTGATAATTTTAGCCCATAGCTGAGTCCAAGTCAGTGCCCAAAACAGCTTAGCACAGCAGCAGTTCAAACAGTCCAGCCCAATAGGGACCAGACGTCTGGGTGGACATCCAGCCGGACGACCGACCAACGGCTTTTGACCTAGTTTTGCTCCAGTTCAAATTTGCTTCTCACCGGCTGTCAACCTAGCAATATCCTCAACAACCGCGGAAGTCATCCTTGACGACCGAGACCCTGCCGGACATTTGGGAGGACATTCGGACGGACGTCCCTCAAGAACAAAATTTTATTTTGGACATCTGGGTGGACGACTACTTTGCACAACAACGACTCTTTTTCAAAAGTAGTTGTTATTAATTAGACCATCTTTCAACTCCTGAATATCTGAAGATCTAATCATGTATAGGGAATACAAATTTGAGTAGAATAGATCTTACTCAATCTTCTCCACACGTGCAACAGTCAACGTTCGATGATCTTCCCTTATTAAATGGCAGAGCTTCTACTGAACAAATCAAAAAAAGAAAGAACTCAAGCAAGAAAAACTTTTTCTAATCAATCAGCACTCTCATCTTTCTCTATTCTCTGAAGTGTTCTTCATTTGGGTTTCATTTTTCCCTTCAGAAATTTAAGTGAGCTTTAGCTTTAAACATATATACCTTTGAGAGTTTTACTGATGTAAACTTAGAGCCTCAACATTTGTAATATTTCTTGAGAGAGCATCATTTAAAGCTTTCTGTGAAAGCAAAACCTATCATTCAAACATTGTAAAGAGTTTAGTACACTTAGATTTCTTGACTCTTTGAGTGTGATTGAGAATCAGCTAAAGAAAGCAAGGTTTTAGACTTGGTATAGTCTTTGTAAAATCTGTGGAGGATTGCTCCATTTGTGAAGAGATTGCTAGCACCCAGTGAAGCTAAAAGATAGTAGAAAATCTCAAGTGAAACTTGAGGAGTGGATGTAGGCTTTGTTGAAACTGAACCACTATAAATCTGTTTGTCTCTTTTTCTTTAATCTTTTTACTTAATTGTTATAACTATTTACTGTGAGTTCATATCTTACTGTTAAATTTCTTTATTAAGCATTGTTATCAACAGATATTCTTTTACTACTTGAAATTAATTATCTGTTGTGCTAATTGTAATTTTAATTGGAGTATTATTACTTTTATTTATAAAAACCTAATTCACCTCCCTTTTTAGGTTGTCTTTTGGATAACAATTGGTATCAGAGCTTAGACTCTTACTTTAGATTTAACCATCTGAGTGTTTCGATCCATGTCAACCTTAGCTAGCATTGGTACTGCTGAAGGACAAGCCACTAATAGACCACCTTTGTTTGATGGAAACAACTACAACCATTGGAAAGATAAGATGATTCTATACCTTCAAGCCACTGATTATACCGTGTGGATTATTGTCACCAAAGGTCCAAAAATCCCTACCAAATTAGTAGATAATATTAGTGTACCTAAAACTAAAGATGAATGTGGTGAGAGGGATTATAGATTATTGTAAGCCAATGCTAAAGCCAAACTCACCATTGTTTGTGGATTAGACTTTAAAGAGTATAACAGGATTTCGATCTGTGATTCGACAAAGAAAATTTGGGACAAACTTGAGATAACGTATGAAGGCACCAACCAAGTGAAGGAATCTCGTAATTATATGCTTGTTCACAGTTATAAATTTTTTAAAATGAACTCTGATGAATCTATTTCAAGCATGTTTACTAGATTTACTGAAATTGTAAATTTTTTGAAATCTCTTGGCAAAATTTATACTAACAGTGAATTGGTGAGAAAAATTCTTAGCTGTTTACCGAAGAATTGGGAAGCAAAGGTCACTGCCATTATAGAATCCAAGAATTTCTCCACACTTGGATTGGATGAGCTCATGGGCTCCCTTATGACTCATGAGATCACTATGAAAGGACATGATGATGTATTGCATTCAAAGCTTCATCCCATGAAGAAGAAAATGAAAAACTTTAGTGAGGATGAAAGCTATGCCATGTTTAATAGAAATCTTAAAAAGCATTTCAACAAAAACTATTATGAAGAAGAAGATCTTTCAAGAAAGAGTACAACAAATATAACAAGAAAGAACATATCATTTGCTATGAGGGCAAAAATCCAGGACATATGAAGATGGATTGTCCAAAATTAAAAAATCATGGAAAAAACTACAAAAGGAACAAGAAGGCCATGGTAGTAGCTCGGGGAGAAAGTGAAGATGAAAGCTCAAGTGATGAAGTTGAAAATGAAGTAGCCAACTTGTGTCTCATGGCTCTGGAAGATGAAGACTCTAATCAAGATGAGGTAACTACTCTTTATGAAGAACTTGAGAGTACATTTCATGAATTACAAGATAAATTTAGAAAAGTTGTGCTAAAAATAATGTATTAAAGAAATCTGTTACATCTTTATCCAGTAATATAAAAGAATTAAAGAGAGAAAATTGTTTTGAAAAATGATTTTGACACCATCTTTAATGAGAAAACTGTTTTGAAAAACAATGTTGATGATTTAACGAAAACACTTGAAAATTTTGTAAAAGGTAGAGATAATCTCAACATGCTTCTTGGAAATCAAAAATGTGTTTTCGATAAGGCGGGCAATGGATATGACCTATTAAGAAACAAAAGAATCTCAATACAATTTTTGAAAAGGCACCTCTCATGACGTACCCTCATATTACTTGTCATGGTTGTAGAAAGAAAAGCCATTATATATCTTCTTGTCCATTCAAAAAGAATATAAACATAGGAATTAAAAAGATTTGGATTGTTAAGGGAGCTAACAAAACTAACCAAGAAGGACCCAAGAAATTATGGGTACCAAAATCCAACATTTGCTTGTCATTTTGTAGGTTTGCCTTAAGTCCAAAGCTAAAGAAGGGAAGTGATACCTTGCTAGTGGATGTTCTAGACACATGACCGGAGATAAATCTTTCTTCACTACATTATCATCCAAAGATGGAGGATTTGTCACTTTTGGAGACAACAAGAAAGGAAAATCATTGGTATTGGTAGCATTGGTATCTCTCCTAACCCTTCTATTGAAAAAGTTTTACTTGTTGATGAACTTAAGCATAATCTACTTAGTATTAGTCAATTATGTGATGAGGGTCATCATGTTATTTTTGATAAATCACATTGCACAATTGATCACAATGTTTTATTTGTTGGTAATCGCTATGATAATGTTTATGTTTTTCATCTCAATGATCTTTATACTAGTGATGTTAAATGTTTTATATGCTAATAGTGATAATAGTTGTTTATGGCATAGAAGACTTGGTCATGCTCATACTCATATAGATTTAATTGCTAAACTTTTGAGAAAGGATCTGGTCATTGGACTTCCAAAAATCAAATTTGAAAAAGATCGACTTTGTGGTGCTTGTCAATAAGGAAAACAAACCAAAATATCTTTTAAATCAAAATCTCATATTTCCACAACTAGACCTTTACAATTATTACATATAGATTTATTTGGTCCCTCAAGGACATCTAGTCTTGGTGGTAAACATTATTGTCTTGCTGTTGTTGATGATTATTCAAGATTTACATGGGTTATGTTTTTAGCACACAAAGATAAAACATTTTATTCCTTTACAAAACTCTGCCATAGAATTCAAAATGAAAAAAGGTTTTCGTATTACTAATATTTGAACCGACCATAGTAGAGAACTTGAAAATGAAAATTTTGAATTATTTTGTGATGAACATGGTATTAGACATAATTTTTCAGCACCTAGAACCCCTCAACAAAATGATATAGTAGAAAGGAGGAATAAAACTTTAGAAAAAATGAGTAAAACAATATTTGTGAAAATAATCTTCCAAAATATTTTTAGGCCGAGACCGTTCATATCGCATGCTATATTTTAAATCGTGCATTGATTAGACCTATTCTCAAAAAGACTCCTAATGAACTTTTTCATGATAGAAAACCCAACATTAGTCACTTACATGTTTTTGGTTGTAAATGTTATGTGCATAATAATGGTAAGGACAACTTAGGTAAATTTGATTCAAAATTTGATGAAGCAATTTTTCTTGACTATTCATTAACTAGCAAAGATTATCGTGTTTCTAATAAAAGAACTCTTGTTATTGAAGAATCTATACATGTGGCATTTGATGAAACTAATATTTTTTTCTCAAAAGCAAATTGCTAGTGATGATATAGATTTGGAACCAAATATGGAGGATTTAAGTATCTACAAAGAAGGGGACTAATCGTGCGAGTTAAACAAAGAGGTTGAACAACTTATTTTCCCACCTCAAGAAGAAAGAGGAAACAACGACGATTTGCCAAGAGAATGGCAGTTTGTTCACAATCACCCTAAGGATTTAATCTTAGGTGATCCCACCAAAAGTGTTGCCACTCGCTCTTCATTTAGAAACATTTGTGGTAACTTAGCTTTTCTCTCACAGATTGAGCCTAAGAACTTTGAAGATACCGAATTCGATGAACACTGGATGATGGTCATGCATGAAGAGCTTAATCAATTTGAGAGAAACAAAGTGTGGGAACTAGTGCTAAAACCTAAAGATCATACCATTATGGGCACCAAATGGATCTTTCGAAACAAGCTTGATGAATCTGGCACAATTGTAAGAAACAAGGCTAGAATAGTCGTACAAGGATACAATCAAGAAGAAAGTATTGATTTCGATGAAACCTTTGCTCTAGTTACTAGATTAGAAGCCATTTGCATGTTACTTGCATTTGCATGTTATAGAGATTTCAAATTTTATGAAATGGATGTAAAAAGTGTTTTTCTAAATGGTTTCATAAATGAGGAAGTTTATGTAAAACAACCCCTAGGTTTTGAAGATCATGTTTTTTCAAATCATGTATTTAAACTCTCAAAAGCTTTGTATGGTTTGAAACAAGCACCTCGTGCATGGTATGAACGTTTGATTAAAATCTTGATTGAAAACGGTTTTACTAGAGGAAAGATTGACACAACACTTTTTGTTAAAACCAAAAATGATGATTTACTTATTACGCAAATATATATGGATGACATTATATTTAGTGCTACTAATGAAACCTTGTGTAAGAGATTTGTCAAGTGTATGCAAGGTGAGTTTGAGATTAGCATGATGGGGGAGCTAAATTACTTCCTTGGGCTTCAAATCAAACAATGTAAGGAAGGGATTTACATCAACCAAGCAAAGTACACAAAGGAACTACTCAAAAAGTTTGGTATGTATGATTCAAAATTAGCTGGAACACCTATGAGCATATCAATTAAACTAGACAAGGATGAAAAGGGTAAGTCCATTGAGCAAACAAAATATCGAGGTATGATCGGCTCACTTCTCTATCTAACCGCAAGTAAACCCGATATTATGTTTAGTGTTTTCATGTGTGCTAGATATCAATCAAATCCTAAAGAATCAGATCTTAGTGTTGTTAAAAGAATTTTTAGATATCTTTTTGGCACTCAAAATTTGGGATTATTTTATCCTAGAGGTGTTGCATTTGATTTAATTGGTTATTCGGATGCCGACTTTGCCGGGTGCAAACTTGATAGAAAAAGCCCTAGTGGCACTTGTCACTTCCTTGGTAACTCATTAGTGTCTTGGTTTAGCAAAAAGTAAAATTTTGTTGCTTTATCAATGGCCGAAGTTGAATATATAGCTTCCGGAAGTTGTTGTGCCCAAGTACTTTGGATGAAACAACAACTAGAGAATTTTGCTTTGCATTATGATCATATCCCTATTAAATGTGACAATATTAGTGCCATCAACTTAAGTAAAAATCCGGTTCAACACTTACGAACAAAACATATTGAAATTCGACACCACTTTTTAAGAGATCATGTTCAAAAAGGAGATAAGCGAGGATCACTTCAATTTTATTCATGATGAACTTGGAATGTTGAATTCTACTTAAAAAGTTTTGTTGTGAATGTGAAACTTGAATTTTTCTTAAAATGATGTTTGTTTACTCTTACATTGATATGAAAACTTTTATATCAGTTGAATGCTATCAAGTCTCTCATTCATCTATTTTATGTAACAGTGTCTTGTTATCAACTTTGTAGCATTTTTTTTTCCTGTTAATCTCTTATGCATCTTGAGATCAATATGAGTTTGCATATATATTGACTTATTTATTATGTTAAAACCTCATCATTTTCTGTAGCTCCAGATTTGCCCTTTCAGCAACACAGTAGCCTAAAAAAAATAAAAAAAATGAACCGGTCGTCTGGGCGGACAACCAGGGAGTCGACCGGGCAGTCGACTGGTGCCCACCTAGACAGCTTTTAAACTCCCCAAACCGACTGCTCTGTCCAGTTTATTCCCCTCCTCTTCGTCAATCTGTGCCCTTAGCTCTTCACCATTCATATCTCCTTCTCTTAAACCTCTCTAAAATCACATTTTTAATCAAGTCTTTGCACAAATCCAAGTAAGTTTTCCTAAATTTCTTGTTTTTCCTTTCTTTTTTTTTTTTTGGTTTCAAGCTCCATGATTTTGCTTGTGTTATAGATCTATAGTGGGCCTATTCAAAACTAAAAACGTGGTCATTTTTTCATCATCCTTGTTTACAACTTGAATAATTTGCTTAGAATAGCATAGATTGCAGATGCTTAGTTCATTTTTTTCAATTCGTGCTTGAAATTTCGCTTAAGCCGCGTATAAGTTTTTTTTTTTGTTGTTTAGCTATGTATACCTTGACTCAATATATATATGCACTTATATATATATATATATATATCTTAGGTATAAAGACATTTGTCCTGATATCTCAACATTTAGGATAAATTCATCTTTTCTCATTAATATTTTTCTCTATTCTGCCTCTAATTTTTACACCTCTTTGATTAGGCCCTTGTCATATTTATCAAACTAATAATTTGGCTCTACCATATGAATTCTCATTTTGCCTAAAAATCAACTCTAAAATTGCTTCCATATCCTGCACTTTTTGACTCTGCAACTTGTATTTTTTTTATCAATCAATGCATGAAACCTGATATTTTTTTAACACTCTACATGAGCCCTCATTGTTTTACTTATTTTTGGCCCTAACAAGTTCTTGCAACTAGAATTTTTTTTTGTCAATTACACACAACCTGAAATAATTTTATCTATCTCTATTTTTTTTTTGTTTAAATACTCAGCGCCCCTACATTTTAACTTATTATATGTGCTTAACATTGTTAAACTCATTTGACGGCCCTGATTTATTTTTTTTTATATACTTGTCAAATGGTTGTTCTGTTTTGTTTTCACACAATTATGGCTCCTCGCACTAAGAAGCCTCGAGCCAGAGAGGAAGAATAGTCTTCACATCCGGCACGAGAATATCCAACTACTGACTTCCTCACCCCAATTTGCGAGCAAGCATTTGGCGTCACGTCATCTCGATCCATCATTACAGGCCGCTGCGTTAATTTTGCCCCATAGTACAATGCTCTCTTAATGACTAAACTTGAAGCAATGGGCTGGCAAAATTTGGTAAATATGTCAAAAAAGGTATATCCTCGTCTCCTTGCCTTATTTTATGTACACCTTCAATCTTCTGCTATCGACGAGGAAGTTTACACCAGTAACTCCTATGCGAAAGACATTTTTATTGAGTTTAATGTTAACACTTTGACCACTATTTTCGATGTTGACACTAGTTCTCACCAAATCTATTTCCAAACTGAGGCACAAATGGCTTAAATTGTGGGTAATATAACTAAAGTTTATACAACCATTTGTGTTAGCAAAACCACCAGGTCCAACCTTCAAGCCAAACACCTTAAACCCCATCTTTGCATTCTTCATCGCTTTTTATTTGAAAATGTCACTCCAAAAGCCGGTCATTATGATGTTGTTCCTACTTTTAATGTCTATCTACTTTATTGTTTTGAGATTGGGTACCCTCTTGATTTATGCTACATTATCATGAGGGAAATGGACCTTGTTTCTACATTGCGTGACCAATCATTAGCTTTTAGCACCTTGTTGACAAAGTGCTTCAAACACTTCAAAGTGAAATTTAACAAGGAGCCAGAATTACCTATTGCCTCTGATATCATTGAATACACCATCAACCATGCTGGAGGAGGTGATGTTCTACTGGCAAGTATGGTTGCTCCTGACATTCCTATAGAGGCTCCTCAAGATCATCCTCCAGTTGCCATGTCACCAACCCACCAATCGCCTCCTGCTTATTGGACGGATTTTTTAGCTATGGAACAAGACAGCTACAACCAACGCCTCGCCTGAGAACAACAAATGGTTCAGCAATTTGGCACCCTCAACACCCGTGTTGATCATTTTGAGGCCTGCGTTGATGCCATCTATCACTATCACTTTCCTTCTCCTCCTCCTCTTTCTCCCGATTCTGAGCAGTGATTTCTATTTTTTTTTTTGATAATGTCACATGGAAAGAAATTGTGGTAATGTTTTGTTTCAAACTGATGAAGAAAAACTTGTTTTTATAATGATGATGTTTGTTTTGGAAAACTATTATGTTCAAACATCTATGGTTTGCTATCTTAGTCTCATATCATGCCTTTGATTAAATCATATTTATTGGTAATGTGCTAACTTGTGTATCTAGTATGAACAATTATTTAGAGGAGTATGACTTGAGGGGGCACTTTTCTTACTCCCAAACAAATCAAAACATTATGGTGTTTCATCATCAAAAAGAGAGATTGTTGGACTTATTTATTTTGATGATTTATTTGATTTTGTTTTTGATTTATTTGGAAGAGAAAAATAAATTGAAAACTTAATTTTTTTTATTCCATTATTGTTCACCTAATTTCTTATTTTAAATACATTTTTGGAGCATTTAAATTTGCTTAATCAGGTGATAATTTTAGCCCATAGTTGAGTCCAAGTCAATGTCCAAAACAGCCCAGCCCATCACAACAATAGTTCAAGCAGCAGTTCAAACAGTCTAACCCAATAGGGACCGGATGTTCGGGTGGACATTTGGCCGGATGACCGACCAACGGCTTTTGGCCCAGTTTTGCTCCAGTTCAAATTTGCTTCTCACTGGCTATCAACCCAGCAATATCCTCGACAACTGCGGAAGTCATCCTTGACGACCGGGACACTAAACTATAAATAAATGAATAAAAATGCAATTACGATTTTTTTAATAGATAAATAAATAAACTAAAATAGAACACAAATAAAAACAACTAAATTAGTATACTACAACTAGTTATAGGCATCGACATTAAATTAACTGTTGAACAACAATACTATTTTATTGAAGTAACTAATGAGTAAATAATTAAAACTAACAGAACTAAATTATTTGAATAAACTAAACTATCAAGTAATGAATGAAGTAATAAAATAAATAAGATAACAAAAAAATAAACAACTAAATAAATAAATAAATAACTTATGAAATAAACAAAAAGCTAAGCAGGAATTTTTTTGATTTTTGTTTTTGTGTGTAGGTCTCACGTGCGCCGGAGATGGCCGTACATGCAGTGGTCATCTTCTTGACTACGTATATTTTTTTTATTATTATTTAAGGATCAACAATAGATGATGACTTGAACAAAAACAAAAACAAAAACAAAACTCTACTTATCTACTCCTACACCCACAAAAACAAAACCCTACGGTTGAAATTTTTTATGTTTATTTTTGTTTTTATTTTAAGGATGAACAATAGATCACTGTAAAACTATCCCTAAATGTCACTACAATGGAAGATTGAAAGAAGAAATATAAAGTTTTAAACAAAAAGGAAGGATTTACCTTTAAATAGTGAAGAAAGAGAGAGAAAGAAGGGAGATTAGTCGGAAAAAATGGTGGTCGCCAGAGATTCGACGGATGGAGAGGAAATAGGGTGCCAGCTGTGAGATGGTGGTGAGGAAAAAAGGAGGGTAAAGGTTGGTGATGGTGGAAAGAAGAATGAAGAAATGTTAATGGTAGTGGGGCTTGAGTGAAAGAGAAACGAATGAAGAAGATGAAAAGGTAGAGAGAGAGAGAGAATATGAGAGGTAGAGAGAGAGAGACAAAATCTGTGAGAGTGATTGTGAGAAAAGTGGGTCTAGGTTAGATATTCATTTTTTTTTTCTTTTCAAAAATGAAAATAAAATAAATTGAACAAAGAAATCTGAATTTTTTTTAATTTTTTTATTTGACTTTTTTTTTATTTTTTTCCGCACCATGGCACGTATCTGCATATAAAGTAGGCGTTGAATTGGATTCAGAAAATCTCCTGCATGTACGAGGCCCAGGTCGAATGTGCGGTGTGCAAGCCGCACCATCCCTGCGCACCTACATTTAAAGTAAAATGCAACTTGTGGATTGAAGTTGTAGCCGCACATGCGGAAATTTTTTTATTTATTAAAACCATCTGCTTCCTAGCCCAACTTGTACCTTTATTTGACAATCAAAATAAGAATAGCTCTTTGAAAACAAATAAAAGCTCAATAAAGGTATAATCTTCACGCGAAAACCACGAGTATTACTTTTTTCCCTAATAGTGTTTGTAACTTTCCCTATTCTCCAACAGGGTGACAAACTAGGTTGATTCAGTATCCAGAATCAAGGTGCATAAAGCTAACTTGACCTATGAGGCTGCCATACAGAGTTCAAGTCGGGGTGGTTTTGAAACAATCTCCACACCCCTGGGTATTTAAACCAGACTCTAGTCTTAAAAATTCCAAACCTTTGTGTTCTAGGCTTTGCCATTCAAACTCTAGTTTCCACTGTCTTAGTTAGTCTCCTAGGAACTCACTACAAACATAGTTAGGTAGCTATACCAGGCCATCAGATGCCATTCGGGCACGACAAACATCAAAGGAGTTACACCTTTAGAGGATTTGAAGTCTCCTAGATGCAAATAAAGCACAACAAAAATAAAGAAAAATAGAATATAATATAAAGGAAAGAAAAAAGAATAAGGCATCAATCTCTCAATCATAGTAAAAGGGTCCATCAAAGCAATGGACTCAATCATATCTCCATTCCCAATCCCCTCTATATATGGCTTCAGTCTTTGGCCATTCACTTTGAAAGTGTGGCCATTCTTTGGATCTTGCACCTTAACGGCACCATGAATAAATGCCTCTACAACCACAAAGTGACCATCCCATCTTGATCTAAGCTTACCCGGAAAGAGTCTTAATTTTGAGTTAAAAAGCCACACTTTTTGGCCGGGTTCAAAAGATTTCCTATTAATGTTCTTGTCATGAAATTCCTTAGTTTGAGCTATAAAAATTCTCAAACTCTCATATGCATCAGTCCGAATTTCCTCCAACTCATTGAGTTGTAATTTCCGATTGAGCCCAGTTGCGGCCATATCGAAGTTAAACTTCTTTATGGCCTATAATGCTCGGTGCTCAAGTTTGACCGGGGAGATGGAAAGCTTTGCCAAACACTGCCCTGTATAGTGACATCCCAATGGGTATTTTATAAGCAATGCGGTATGCCCATAATGCATCAATCAAACGTTTTGACCAATCTTTCCTATCTGGCCTCACCATTTTCTCTATTATATGTTTTACCTCCCTATTTGAGACTTCCATTTGACTACTAGTTTGAGGGTGGTATGGAGTGCCAACTTTATGAGTGATAGAGTATTTCTTAACTACCGACTCAAAGAACCGGTTACAAACATACATACCCTGATCACTTATTATGGCTCTAGGAAACCCAAAATGACTAAAGATGTTTTCATACAAAAATTTGATTACTACTTTATGATCATTTGTTTGGGTAGCTATCACCTCCACCCACTTAGACACATAATTCATTGCTAAGAGAATATACTCAAATTCGAATGACGACGGAAAAGGACCCATAAAATCAATCCCTCAAACATCAAATATCTCTACCACAATAATAGGGGACATTGGCATCATGTCACGCCGAGATCGCGAACCCATTTGCTGACAACGCAAACAAGTTCTACAAAATTGATTGGCATCTTTAAAAATGGTGGGTCAATAAAACCCGCTTTGTAAAACCTTGGCGGCCGTTTTATGCCCACTAAAATGACCGCCACATGTAGAAAAATGACAAAATGTAAGAATGCTATGCACTTCACTCTCCGACACATACCGTCGAATCACTTGGTCGGAGCAATATTTAAACAACTCCGGATCCTCCCAAAAATAATACCTGACCTACGAAAAGAATCGGTTTTTATCTTGCTTAGACCAATTTTGAGGAATTTGCCCAATAGTCAAGTAATTCACAATATGTGCAAACCACGGGGGGCTCGCTCGTGACATCACAAGAAGTTGTTCCTCCGGAAACGAATCATGCAAAGTTAAAGGGTCAATATTATACTCAACAAGGACTCGAGAGAGGTGATTCGCCACCACATTCTCAGATCCTTTCTTATCTCGGATCTCTAAGTCAAATTCTTGAAGCAACAATATCCATCTAATTAACCTAGGTTTGGTCTCTTTCTTTGATAGTAAATACCGCAAAGCGGCATGATCAGTGAAACCTTGGAGCCTAGGAGATAGGACCGAAATTTATCTAAGGCAAAGACCACAGCTAATAACTTTTTCTCGATAATAGTATAATTCAATTGTGCATCCAAGAAAGTGTGACTAGTATAGTATATAGCATATGGTGCCCTATTGACCCTTTGACCCAACACAGCCCTGACAGAATAATCTGAGGCATCGCACATGATTTCAAAAGGAAGCGACCAATCCGGGGATTTCATGATTGGGGCGGTAGTAAGGGTCACTCTTAATGTTTCAAAGGCTTTCAAACATGCCTCATCAAAGATAAAAGGTGCGTCCTTAGCAAGTAAACTACACAAAGAACGTGATATTTTACTAAAGTCTTTGATGAACCTATCGTAAAAATCTGCATGCCCTAGGAAAGACCTAATTTGATGCATAGAATTGGGTGGAGGAAGGCCTGCAATGAGGTCAACCTTAGCTTTGTCAACCTTTGTGCCTCGAGGGGACACAATGTGTCCCAAAACTATACCCTCACGAACCATAAAATGGCTATTTTCCCAACTCAAAATCAGATTTGTCTCCACACAACGAATAAGGACTTTGGTTAAGTTCTGGAGACATTCCTCAAAAGACGGCCCAAACACGGAGAAGTCATCCATGAAAACTTCTAAAAATTTCTCCACCATGTCAGATAAAATGGCCATCATACATCATTGAAAAGTTGACGGTGCATTAGCAAAAGTGCCAAAATGACAAGTGAACATGGTCTTTTCTTGGTCAGCGGGGTACACCGGGACTGATTATACCTCGAGTAGCCATCAAGAAAACAGTAAAAACCCTGCCCGCCAACCTCTCAAGAATTTGATCAATAAATGGGAAAGGAAAATGATCTTTCCTAGTCATGGAATTCAATCTCCTATAATCAATACACACTCGCCACCCAGTAGTGGTTCGTGTGGAGACCAACTCTCTTTACTCATTCTCTACAACAGTGATGCCTGATTTCTTGGGCACCACTTGCGTGGGACTCACCCACTTGCTATCCGAGATGGGGTATATAATACATGCATCCAACAATTTTAACACCTCATTTTTCATAACCTCTTTCATGTTGGGATTAAGTCTCCGTTACATTTCACGAGAATGTTTGGCATCCTCCTTTAAATGTATATGATGCATGAACACAGAGGGATCTATCCCTTTCAAATTAGCCACTAACCACCCTATAGCACTCCGATGTGCCACAACAACACTCATTAATTGACTTTCCTGCTTTACAGTTAAGTCAGATGCAATGATGACAGGTAAAGTATCTTCAAGCCCTAAAAATACATACTTAAGTATGGTAGGGAGCGGTTTCAATTCAAGTGTAGGTAGTGTGACTAAGGATGGTATGGCAAGCTTTCTAGACAAAGGAGGAAGGGACTCAAACCGGGCTTTTCACGGAGAGAAATCCGGTGTAGAAGAAGAATTAAGCAAGGCATTCACCTCCTCAACCGACCCGTCAATATCAAAATTTTCAAACCCAAAATGAACTAGACAAGCCTCTAGAGGGTTCTCTACAAGAATAGAGGGTAAAGCCTTCTCCACAATTCCATCCACAACATCCACAAATAAGCAGTCCTCTTTCTCATAGGGTTGTTGGGATGTTTGGAAAACATTGAGTTTCACTTGCATATTCCCAAATGAAACTTCCATAACCCCGGTATGACAATTTATGCATGCATTGGCCGTAGCCAAGAAAGGTCGACCTAAGATCACCGGGATTTGCTTCCTAGAGTTGGCTACCAGTTCCATATCTAAGACCAAAAAATCAATAGGAAAATAAAACCTATCAACTTTTACTAGCACATCTTCAATCATACCACGTGGCACTTTGAGGGACCGGTCAATAAACTAGAGAGTAACAGTAGTGGGCTTCAACTCGCCAAGCCCAAATTCCTCGTACACAGAGTATAGTAACAAATTGACACTAGTTCCTAAATCTAACAAGGCCCTATCAATGAAATGGTCCCTTATAATGCATGCAATGGTTAGGGCACCTAGGTCTTTAAGCTTAGGGGGTGTGTCATTTAACAAGATGAAGCTTACTTGCTCCATGAATATGACCTTTTGGGACACGTGTGTCCTAGATTTACGCTTTTGCGTACAAAGATCCTTCACAAATTTAGCATAGGAGGGTACTTGTTTAATTGCCTCTAACAGGAGGAGGTTGATTTTTACCTATTTAAAGACCTCCATCATCGCTTCCATGGATGCCGCATTCTTACTGAAAGGGGATGGTGTATCAAGGCATTGGGAAAAGGGAGCCTTAGGCACATATGGTGTCTTAGGCTCATGTGAAGTGCTAGGGATTAAGTCATTTCCCTTAAGTGTTTCTCCCTCACTCTTGCTCTCATTGGGTGGACCACCGTGGTCACCCTTCTTAGCCCTAGTTGCATCAGACGCATCTAGCTAAGGCTCTAGCTCTCCCTTACTTCTCAAAGTAATCACTGCTTGCGCCTGTTCATAGTGCTTTCCATTCTCACCAAACCTCTCTGCCCCATATTGACCCTTAGGATTGGCCACAATCTGACTCGATAATTTTTCCTTCTCTATCCTATTCATGTTGTTAGCCATTTGACCCAATTAGGCCTCTAGCTTGGCAATGGAGTGAGTATGAGAGTGGACTACTGGTACTAACCTCTTAAGTTCTGAGAGAAATTTAACACCTAAGTCTTAAAGGCCGAGTTGCCTTGAGGAACAAGCGCGGGTTATGGTGGTCGGTAAGGTTGTGGGGGTCGGTAAGGTTGTGGTGGCCGATAGGAAGATTGGTTGGCAAAATTGTTAAAATTCTGCCTTGGTAGTGGATGATTGTAAGAAGTGCCTTGTGAAGGAGGTCTCCATAAAAAATTAGGGTGATTTCTCCATCCTAGATTATATGTATTGGAATATGGATCATTACCCGAGTCGGAGAATCCTTGAACCGTATCCACATGCTCTTGGACTAATTCCGAAAATTGTGATGCCGAAGGGCACTCACTCAAGTCATGAGCAGGGCTCGCACAAATAGCACATGCCTTGTGAAATTGAGGCTGATCTTGCTGTGTAGGGGCATGTCCCGCAGCTAATAATTGGTCCATTTTGTAGGACAATACCTCCACTTGTTAGGCTAACTCTAGGTTTTGCCCGACCTCATAAATACCCCATCTCTTCGGGGCTCCAACTACTGGTTGCCGAACTTGCTGGGCTGCGGAGGCATGGTGAAGGGAATTATCACTTAGTTTCTCAAACAATTGCCATGCCTCGGCGTCATTTTTGGACATGAATGTCCCACTAAAAGAAGAATCCACCATTTGGCGGTGAGGCTCAATTAAGCCATAGTAAAATGTTTGAGCAAGTTGCCAATCAGGCACTTGGTGGTGGGGACATTGTTGGAGAAGGTCATGAAGTCTCTCCCATGTCTCATGAAATTGCTAGCCATCAATTTGAGCAAAATTTGTGATGGCTTGCCTAAGTTGGTTGGTCTTACCAATGGGAAAGTACTTCTCCAGAAACTTTTGTTGTAATTGGTCCTAAGTTTTGATAGAATTAGTAGGTAAGGAGTTCAGCCAGTGTTTGGCTTTGTCCTTTAATGAGAATGGGAACAATCGCAACATTAAGGTCTCATTTGTGAAATTCTGAATTCTCATTGTAGAGCAAATTTTCAGAAATTCATTCAAATGTTTATAAGGATCATCATGAGCTAGTCCATGGAATGATGAGAGCATTTGTATGGTGTTGGACTTAATCTCATAATGAGCAGCAGTGGTGTCAGGTAATTGGATGCATGATGGTGATGTGTAGGTAGTGGGTGTGAAATAATCCTTAAGGGTCCGGTTGGGCCCATTTTGGCCATTCAGGTTTTCCATCTCTATTGGTTCAAAGTATGGATATGAATATTCAAGCTTACGAATACGGGCAAAGGCTTTAAGTTTCCTAAGAGTTCTTTCTAGTTCAAGGTCCAAACTCCACAATTCAAGGCTACAAAAACGGTGCCCGTGTATACATTACTTACACACACACACACACTATAAGTTTTAACTCTGTGCACTAAGTTATGAAAACAGAATATCAAAGGAGAAAATGCTCACAGCGGTTAAACGAAAACGCTTTAGGGTAGACCGTTGTCTCTAATCCACTTAAGCTCTTTCTTTCTTTTTAGCACTTTGATGCTCTGTTTGCGAGTATTTGCTTCTGTTTTTTTTTTAAGCACTTTGGTGTTGCGGTATTTTTGTTTAAAACTTGGCTGCGCTTCGCTTGCACTTTAGTGATGGTTCCAATTGTAAATATTCTGCACATTTAGCAACACTAAAATATAAAATCCTAAACTACAAATTAAAATAGGAATGTAACTCTAAATTACTCAATTTTGCTAGAAGTCCCTGACAACGGCTCCAAAATTTGATGGGTCATTACATACACCAAAAATAAACACCAAATTATACCAAATTCTTTTAGAATAATGGCAAGTCCAGGTATTGATCCACATGGACAAATGAAATTAAACTAATTCAATCGCTAAATTCCCAAATTAATCTTGATTCAATAGATTGAGAGATTTTATGACTAAACAGGAATTAAATGAAATTGAGAAATTAAATTGACAATTAAAATTAGGGTTTGAGATATTTATTTTTGGGAAAAATCCTAGGGCAAATAATTCATCACTAACCACATAAATGAGATTTAACATCGACCATCAATTGCAATCCGGTTTAAAATACCCAATATTTCACAACGACAAGTTTGAAATATTGATCAAGAAGGTTGTCGCTTTCAACATACATGCACGAATCATCCCAAGTAGCACGAGGCATTTGCTTTAAACTATGGCAGCAACACGACCTATCTCTCATAGCATGACTCATCTTTTACTTTGAACACAAACACAAACAAAACTAATGTATATGAAGCATTAAACAATCACAAAGAGTAAAATACTTGAAGAGATGCAATGAACAATTATTAAAAACTTCTAAATCATCCATATATTGATTCAAACCGATTTACAATCAAAGCTTATGAAAAATCCTATTACATGGCTAGGGTTTCGTCCAAACCCTAGAAAAGAAGACTAGCCACTCATAGAGGTGTGAGAAGAGGAAGATGATGAGGAAGAAACCCCCATGGAAGTTATCCTTCAAGCTTGAGGAGAAATCACATTTTTAAAACCTTGGCCTCCCTTTCCTTAGAAATAATTTTCGAACCCTAATTTAGCCCCTTTCTTGTTTTTTTATACCTTTGCTGTCTTTCAAACATGTTTAAAACATTGGGCCCATTTTCCGAGGTACGATCGCACGTGTGGAAAAAGTCAACGCACGTGCAGAAAAAGTCAATGCACATGTAGAAAGCTCTTTTCTCTCCAAATTCTGTATTTTTGCCCATTTTATACTCCGACTATGTACAACTTAATTGACATTAAACAGACATAAAATATATAGTTTGACAAGCAAGTAAAGTTAAGAGATCCTAATTAACTACCTCAATATTGCACAATTCGACCTTAATCAGCCTAGTTTTACTCCAGTTCAAATTTGTTTCTCACAAGCTGTCAACCCAGCAATATCCTTGACAGCCGTAGAAATCATCCTTGACAACCGGGACCCTACCGGACATTCGGGTAAACATCCCTCAAGAACAAAATTTTATTTTGGACATCTGGTTGGACAACTACTCTGCACAGCAACGACTCTTTTTCAAAAGTAGTTGTTATCAATCAGACCATCTTTAAACTCGTGAATATCTGAAGATCTAATCATGTATGGGGAATACAAATTTGAGTAGAATAGATCTTACTCAATCTTCTCCACATATACAAATAAGGTGTCACGAATGGGTTTAGCAAAGCCAAAACAGTAAATAACTAGTGTCCATTGAGCTATGAAAATCAAAACATTTTTATGCATTCATACTATACAATCATTTGATCAAATATACAAATGTACAAAACCATAACATGGCAACTCGAACCTCACAGAACCTACATATATATATAGCTAAAGCCTAGTGAATAACATAAAAGCGTAAAGAGGTTATGAATGAATGTAATGAAATCAATTGATTTCAATCAATCATATGTGGTACATCCATTAGCCTATAATAATGATGGCCAATCATTGTGCTAAGGATGCCACATACATTCATTTAATCAACAATAAAATATAACCATTTGAACGTATCTTTACTTTGGGCTAATTAACAAATAGAACACACACTAAGTTCACAGTCGGAAGGATATAATTTAAATCCCTAAATTTCCTCGGTGTGGTTCTATGTCCAAATCCTCATTAAGATGCCTTAAACTAGGCCTAAGAATGCCTAGGATGGGATGAGGATGCAAAGATGAAAATCCAGATTCAACCTCCAAGTTCCAAACCAAGTTTTGATGCTCCAAACTCGATCCTCTTGGGCCCATTTTCTGGAAAACTCTTTCAAACACATAGAATAATAAGTTTTAAAGCTCAATTTAAGAAATCAAGGCCCAAGGGTGTTTCAATTAAATCCAATTTCAAACTAGTTTTCAAGAACAACATGCAAACATGGCATGCATGAGTTTTAAACCAAAATCAATCTTCAAATCTTGCTCTAAAGAGCTCCAATCTTTCAAAACAACTTGAAAACATGGACTAATATATGAACATGAGCATGCATGTGACAATTAGCCAAGAATTCAACTTCAAAATCACCAATTCAAACATGCATGCAACAATGGAGGTCCAATTCAACAATTATGAACTAAATCATGGCCTAACTCTCTAATTGGGCATGAACCATGCAAAATGAGGCTCAAAGACAACAAGAAGACAATGAATTCACTTACCTAAGTCTCAATTCAAGGTAAGGAAGCTAGATTATGCCAAGTGATACACCAATTCCAAGCAAATTCCTACAAGATGAGCTAAATCTCCCTCAATTCTCTCATTCTCACTCTAAATTCGGTGGAGGCAAGGAAATGGCTGAGGAAAGCTTTGATCAACATGTAATAAGGCTCAACTAATATTAAACAAAGGTCCACTATAGGTGGCAAGGGTGTAAATAAGCCTAAGTTTGCAATATATCACTATTTAATCTAATTTAATCATTCCTAATCAATTTTCAGATAAATATACCATAAAATCAGAAATATTCTACTGATTCTAAAACATCATAAGGCCTTCAATTAGCGTTAAACACATAAATGCAAGCAGATAATTAAATCATTAACAGTAGAAATGCAATATAACAGATAAACTTATTCAATTTGATCTCAATCAATCCATTGGTTGTTACACAAGGTTCGATGATCTTCCTTTATTAAATAGCAGAGCTTCTACTGAACAAATCAGAAAAAACAAGAACTCAAAGAAGAAAAACTTTTTCTGATCAATCATCACTATCATCTTTCTCTATTTTCTGAAGTGTTCTTCATCTGGGTTTCATTTTTCCCTTCAGAAATTTAAGTGAGCTTTAGCTTTAAGCATATATACGTTTGAGAGTTTACTGATATAAACTCAGAGCCTCAATATTTGTAATATTTCTTGAGAGAGCTTCATTTAAAGCTTTCTGTGAAAGCAAAACCTATCATTTAAATATTGTAAAAAGTTTAGTATACTTAGATTTCTTGACTCTTCGAGTTTGATTAAGAATCAGCTAAAGAGAGCAAGGTTTTAGACTTGGTATAGTCTTTATAAAATCTGTGGAGGATTGCTCTATCTGTGAAGCGTTTGCTAGCACCCAGTAAAGCTAAATGATAGTGTAAAATCTCAAGTGAAGCTTGAGGAGTGGATGTAGGTTTTGTTGAAGCTGAACCACTATAAATCTATTTGTCTCTTCTCCTTTAATCTTTTTACTTAACTGTTATAACTATTTACTGTGAGTTCATGCCTTACTGTTAAATTTCTTTATTAAGCATTGTCATTAACAGATATTCTTTTACTACTTGAAATTAATTATCTGTTGTGCTAGTTGTAATTTTAATTGGGGTACCCCCTCTTAGGTTGTCTTTTGGGTAACAATAATATATCTCGTGATTTATAAGTTTTAAATATAAATTTAAAATTATCATAATCATCTCATAATTTTTGTATTAAGGAGCAGTAAGAGTGATGTTGAGATTATCAATATATTTATATATTTTACAAAAGAATACTTTTAAGGAGAGATATTATGAGAGTTTTAAAACCTCATACAAAATTATTTTTAAAATCAAAACCTCTATGTTGGATCATAATTTTTATATATTCTGACTGAATATCCATGTGTTAATTGACTATGGAGTTATATGCACTTTTACTTGGAATGATTGACATATTACTAGCTTCTATCAATTGAACTATCAAGACCATGATTTTGTGAGCATGTGATATGAAAGGAAAACCCGAATAGTGAACATTATATCATGTATAATTGTGAACCTTTACGCCTACATGTGAGGCATATTTGAGAACCGCTATTTTGAATATGACATGGTACCTATTGATGCGACTTGATATGAACCATTATGTCATGACTTAAATATAACCGTAAGAATTGGTGGACTTAAAATTGTTGTGAAATTGCCAACTGTCTATTCAAACAAATTGATTGTGACCTCTAAATGAAACCGTGATTAAGATTGATGAGATAGAATCGTCATCTGATTTGATTGTTTATAACAAATGTCCAGAATATATAGCTAAGAAAGGTTGAATTGTCTGATTGCTTGCCTTGACCTTTGAACTATTAACTGATTTATTTTCATCTATGAGAGGCTATGAATTGAATATGAACAAATGATCGGATTATGTATGCTAAGGGAATGATCGGGTTTGAGACATCACTGTTAAGTTGTATGTAGATTGTCAAGAACGAATTATCTTGCTTCTGACTACTTGTCTTTATTCAGACTCGATGGTACAAGAATTAGTAACCATGAACTATATCGCTTCTGGATACTACTTGAGAGCAAAAAAATTAAAAAAAAAAAAAACTTTGAACATCTGAAAGTATATGAATTTGGTACATTTTTGATTGATCGCCTCAGTAGCACATTTGTCGTTAAGGGGGATAATCCCTGGATTTACTAGATATTCTTGATGACTATCGGAGAATGTTGAAAGGCAATAATGAAGCATGGAATTGAATATTGACATGGACTGTGACCTGTTGATTGGTTAAGAGCATATGTGTGATGTTAGAGATTGATTGTTTCAGGAATATTGAATTCTATAACCGGTATCATGGGAGAGATATGAAATATGTGTGTTAAGTGACTAATTGTTTTAATGTTATACTACCTTGGATGTATACAAAAATTGATCTATCTATAAATCTGATAACTTCTGAGTAACTATGAATGGGCAACTTAGTGAATTGTTATGTTTGTTTCCTACAGTTATTGTTGATTTTAGGGAAGTATGTGAATTACCTGTAACATGTATGAAATTGCTTTGATATTACCGTGACAATTTGATTCAAAGCTTGGTTACCTTCATGTTACTGTACTGTGAATGTGATGTTATAATTATTTGGAAATATACAAACTGAGTATGTCCTACGATTGACTGCGTTGAGATTACAGTAGTATGTAGTTAAACCTGTGGAAAATGAGAATTATGGACATCATGTGGTTGCTTATGTCAGTATTATATTGATTGCCATGGATTTGTTGTATGGATCTACTTTGAATGTTTAATAACTTCTGAATGATTTGACTAATTGTGATGGATCGTGGAACTAATAATTGTTTTTAACAGTGAATTGTTGAATGTCATATAATGTAGACCTAAGACATTTGATTTACATCTGAAATATATGTATAACATAAGTTTGGAGGACCAAACTTCTTAAGGTAGGGAGGCCGTGACGACCCAGACTTGCTAATCGTGACTTTAGTTAATTAATTAGAAGTTAATTCTAATTGAACTACGTGTCTAGTAATTTAATTTGTGCGTATCTGTCCAAATTGAAAAATTACATGTTAAGGTTACAACCTTGGAACTGAAATTGACAATTATATTGGGTGCACAAATTAAAATTGAGTACACAGATAGGCTTATGAGAATTTTTAAAGCCATTTGGGAAATTAATTGAAAGTTTATTCAGTTTACTGAAATTGTCTGCGATTGAATTGAGCCTTAATTGGAACTATTAATTATGTTCCTACATGTTAATTATGTGATTAAGTGTTATTGATTGTTATGAGATTTATTGACTTGTATTGTTTGAACAAATAGGTTAGAATGAAAATTAAACCTGTCTGATTTGCTAATTTTAACAAGTTAAAATTAAACAATAGAATATGAGATTAGAGCCTAATTCATAATAGTGTGATTTAATTTAGTATAATTAATATCATAGTATGATGAGAATTAATTTAATTTGAGTGAATTTGATTTAAATTAATTTATTAGCCTATTAAATTTAAGCCTAATATATGTGTAAGGCTATAAATAAGAGCCTAAATCAACAATAGAAAGAGAAAGTTGGTGGCCTTGGTGAGCTATACATGTAGAAAGAGAAAGGGAGAGATCTTGAGAATTCAACAAAAACAAGGAAAAGAAGAAAAGAAAAGAGAGAAGAAGAACATTGAAGAAAACTAATTAACTCTTCACAATTCTTCAAGTTGAGGTAAGATTTTCATTCAATTTCTTGAAATTAAACTTCCCACACTCATAATTTTCTAAGAGAAAGGGTCAATTAGGATGAATTCTTGATTAATTGGGAGCTTTAATGTTGGAATTGACAAAGTAGAACATACAAGCTAAGTTAGGAAAGAATTGAAGGAAATTGGACGTAAATTCAACATGCATGGCATAAATTCATAATATCTTTGTTTACATATACATTTTCTTGCATGAACTTCATGAATTCTCTAAGTTTTAAAGAGCTTTCATCAAAAAGTTTGGACCACATGGTTCATAGTTTATAATAGTTTTGGAGTCTTTGATTAACCAATTGGAAGAATTAATTCTAGTTTTGAGCATGCATGATTTTATTGTGTTCATACTCATTTCTTCTTGCATGGGTTTTCAATTTGCAAGGAAATTTCATGGGATGTAAAGTTTTAAAGTTCAAATATGTATGTCTATGTCTATACATTTTATTTCAAAAGTTTATTTGATTTTTATTGGAAAACTTGAGTTGAATTAAAGTCACACTTGTGTTTGAGGATGGAAGTTTGAGTTTAAAAGTTTACATTTACATGTTTTATGCAACTATATATCCAAGTGAGGATTTGATTTCTTTTCTAGCAATTTGGTTATTGTTTCTAAGTTTTACCTTGTGTTTCATGGACAAGGTTTAAGTCCAACATGTTTCTATGAATTTTTGGGAATGAATTGCATGAAAATAAACTTGTTTTGGCAAGGAAACACACTGCTCAAACAGAGCAGTTTTTCGAACTGTTTCTGTAACAGCCCTGTACGTACAGCCTGGAGCCCCACACGTGCGGCCCTTTTTGGTAAGACCCGGCTTGTTTTTCGCTTCCTCTTTTCACCTCTCAGGGCTCCGATTGCATGGTTTTAAAATGTTTGCATAATCATTTGCATCTGACAAGTGCATTAGAATGAATAAATGAAACATTAGAACCGCACAAATAAAGACGAATGGTAATTGAATAAGTAAACAATCGAATCAATGGTATTGGCCAAGGATTAAATGTAATTGTATCGTTGTGCTTGAATTTATTTGTCTAGGTCGGTCGCCAAACCAATAGTACGTGTATCAAGGAGCCCACTGTGAGTAACATTGTTGTAAAGATATGTTCAATCGTATTTATTTTCTAATTGATAAATCATATTGTTTTCTGAAATGATACTTTTTATCGATTGAATGATGATCCTATTTTGAACTGTATTCGTGGCATCCATAGCGTATTGTGATTGTTGTTGTTATTGACATCGTTGTTGTTACAGAGATCTCTTTTAGTTCCAAATCTTGGAACTATTGTTATTGTATGATGGTCATCAATTGATTGTTCGGTCTTTTAAGACCAAGTGTATCGTTGCTATCGGATGTACCACGTATAAATTATATGATTATTGATTAATTGAATTAATTGAATCGAACGATTGATCGACAATTGATATTGATTGAAAATGTTCTAATGCTAATCGATTGTTTCAAAGATTGAAGGACATCATTCATAACCTCTTTACATATATGTTATTCACTGGGCTCTACCTCATTGTTTATTATATATATGTAGGTGACCGAGCACCGGATCAAGGCTAGTGGCGTCGACTCGAACCCTTATTTTGTCAAGCCAGTTATTGTGCCTTATCATGAGGTTCCGAACCAACATGTGTCAAGGCTTTTTAGGTGGTTCAAATTCACGCCTTTGATATTGGTCAAGTGAAATGAATGTTTTATGGCTTTTGTTAATATTATTTTCAGTAATGGGATTTACTTCCCTATATTGTGTTTTATCTTGTATATATGAGCTTTATTGACATAAGTGTTTGTGTATATAACTATGTATGTGAAAGTTTATTTCCATTCAGATCCTCACAGCTCATTGGATGATGCATTTTATTATTGGTTGGCTTCCGCCAGCCCCTTTATATTGTATTATTGTCATTATTGTTAAACAGGCCTTTGGTAATTATGGATTACTGGCCGGTTACGACGCTAAACCTATAGGGGGGGTTTAGGTCGTGACAGTATCATATGCACTCATCGTTATGATAATTTTTTTATTTACTTATAAATTTTTTGATTATGTCTCATGTGATGTTTGGTTATATATATATATATATATATTTTGAGTTATGATTTAGAAAATATAGAGTTATGCCATTTTCTTATTTAGTTATAAGGTGCATATTTTTCTTAAAATATATTATCCACTAATTATATAAAGAGCATTGCTATTCAAGACAAAAAATTATACTTAATTTTCACACTCAGTGACAATCAATTATGATATTAAAAGGGGAGCTTTTTTGATAAGTCCTCTTTCTAAGAATTTTGTTCCATCCAACCTATATTCTTCTTAACTATTCCATTAGATCCTATTTGAGGTAAGAAGACCAAAACACTCCTAATCTCTCAATGTGCCCTATTAATGTTGATTGTTATTATGTGTTGGTAGTTCCCATACATCAGGATGTTGGCTGTCATTATATTCATATTAATTTGAAATGAATTTTTGTTATTATGTTGTCAATTATATGATGCGAATATTCACATCATGTAATTGAAATGAATATTCACATCATTATATTCACATTAATTTGAAATGAATTTTTCTCATTGTATTATCAATTATATGATGTGAATATTCATACTAAAACTACGAATGTGAACGTTCACATCACTACATGTTGTGAATAAGAATGTGTTGTCAATTAAAAATATAACATATTGTGAACATTCACATCACTACATTAGATGAGAGAGAATTTTTCAAAAAGGTGTTGTGAACGTTCACATAAGATGAAAGAGAATATTCACATTATTTTTAATGTGTTGTTAATTAAAAATAAGAAGGTTCACATGTTGTGAACGTTTACATCACTACATTAGATGAAAGAGAATTTTTCAAAAAGGTGTTGTGAACGTTCACATCAGATGAGAGAGAATGTTCACATTATTTTTAATGTGTTGTCAATTAAAAATATATTCACATCAGATGAGAGAGAATGTTCACACTAATGTGTCGTCAATTAAAAATATATTCATATTATATAATAATATAAAATAATAATATCAATATTATTTAATTTGTGTATGAAATTTCCTATGCCTTGATCCTTTCCCTTCTCTCTCCACATTAAATATCAATACTAAATATAAGGGCATAAGAGTTTAAGAAAATAATGTAAATAAAAAAAAGGACTTTATGAAATAAAAGTATAAATACATAGAACTAAGTGGGTTAAAAAATTTCTTTATGAACTTCTTAGGTTAGGACAATTCTAAATGGAATTTATCAATAAAAATCCCTATTAAAAGTAATACTCTTTTTTTTTCCCCATATTTTCTTTAATTATCAGTTAATCAAATCACTGTTAACCATTAAATTTATAAAATGAATTTAAAAAACAAGTTTGTAAATCATTTTATCTTGCACAATTTTTTTACAGCCACGATAATTATAGTAAACTCGAAAAACAAGTAAAAAAAATAAATAAAACAAAATAAAATGCAAGCGTTTTGGCATGTGTTATTCCATATGGCACTGTTTTCTCAAACTATTGATGATGAAATGCAACCAAACGACTTGGCCAACATTGTTGCCAGGGAATCAGGATCCCCTCCTTGTATTTCCTATTTGTAGGGCCATTAAGCCCACTTTTAGACCCAATTTTGATAATCCGAACCGTTTATATTTTAAGATTTGTCAGTATATCACACATGTAAAAAATCAAGTTGATCGGATATCATAAAGCATGTGTTCGGAAAACTCGAATTAAAAACTATTTTTTTAAAGAATTTAATAAATAGTTTTTCGAACACATGCTTTCTGATATTCGATCAACTTCATTTTTTACAGGTATGATATACTAAACAAATCTTAAAATATGAACAGTTCGAATTATCAAAATTGGGCCTAAAAGTGGGCCCAATGGCCCTGCAAGGAGGGAATGCAATGACGGGATCTTGATTCATTGCGAGGTGGGACCTAGACCACAACGGCCTGAGTCCGAATCGTCTCCAGCCAAAGCTTCCCACGATTTGGCCACGTCGCTTAAATGAAGATCTATGGCTCAGATACAAAAAAAAAAAAAAAATTGAATTTCTTTCATTCAACCCAACCATAAAGCTTTGAACAACACAGTCATACAGCCACAAAAAAAATTTGAATTTCGTCAGCTTTGGTGAACGGCGATGGCATCTCGTGACACCGGCGATGGCAAATCCAAGTCGGCGGCGAACATCGGTGGGCTCTCCCTCTGTTTTACTCCGAAGATTTGGACTACGATTTGAGCCACGATTGGAGCTGCGAACCATAGTTAAAGGTAAAAAAAAAAATTTGTTGTTTCCCCCAAATAATCTCTTGTCCCTTTCCCATCCTTCACCAGAGATGAAGGAAATCTGAGATAGAGAGACCACCATTTTAGGTTGAAATGTTTAGTGAAATTAAAAAAATCTGAGATGGTTATTTTTTGGGATTAAAATTTTCTCGTCCCTTTAGGTTAAAATGTCCCATCCTTCGACCACCATTTTAGGTTAAAATGTTTAGTAAAATGTTCTCTTGTGAGTTATATAGTTTTGCTGGGATTAAAATGGTTGTTTATCTAAGAGCCACTGTGATGCCCCAATTCTAAAGCAAGCTAGTTTTGTTGGGATTAAAGTGGTTGTTTATCTAAGAGCCACTGTGATGACCCAATTCTTCTTTGATTTGTTTGTTAAATTTTTTTTTATTATCATTTTGATTGATGACTTAATTTGTGATTTTTTTTATATTATCATTATGTTTAAATAAATGTGTACATTGTGCATTGAAGGGTGTTTTTTATATTCTATTGATTCAGCAGTGCCAATGTGATTGTTCATGTGCAAACTGAAACATCCACAATGGAGACAAAACTCATAAGCTGCTATATTATGTGTTCATGTGCAAACTCATTTATTGTTCTATTAACTAAAAAAGAATAGTTTGTTTCATTCTCATCTTAAATAGTTTGTTTCATTCTCTCTTCAAAACTAACAGTATTTGATTTGCTTGATGGTGTGAAAACTCTGCTTAATTAATGATATGCTAAATTCATTACTTTATAATAATAAAGTAGTTCCTCTTAGGTGTGTGCAAAACTACGATGACAATAGGAAAACTAAAGGAGAGTGGAGGGAGAAGAATGAGTATTAACAGAGCTTAACTCCATTTCATCATTTCAAATATTATGAATTTCAGTCCATATTTCAACACAACGATAGGTCACACCTCTTTTTGCTTGTTTCATTGTTATCTTTAAGGGTCTCTCAGGAGATCTAAATACATTATATTTTCTTCCACGTTTTTGCTTGGACTTTTCCCAAAAACAACAAATCAATATATGCTGTCAGTTTTTTCCTATTTAAGAAATTTATTGTCATATTTTCAACATCTAAGGTTGCAAAAGCTCTCATAGGAAAATTTTTACCCCAGTCTACATTAAATCAATTATTAGACCACTGTTCAAATTAAGTTCAAATCACTATTTAAGATGAGACAAAACTCATAAGTTGCTATATTATGCAACTCAAATTTATTGTTCTATTAACTAAAAAAGAATAGTATTGTTTGGTAAGAGTTCATGAACTCAAACATTTTTACTTTTGTAGTGTAAACAAATTTTCGTAAGAGATGTCTTCATATGCTTTGCTATTTGATAATTTTTTGTAGGTCAATGTCAATGTCAAGCACAAATGCAAGTATGGACAATATGCATGAAGTTAGATTCAACAACCGCAATTGTCGATTTGGCAAAAAACCTATGGTTAAGATTTCTCAGTGAACGGATAATCGATATTGCCTTTATTTTGTATGCCCCAATTCACCGAATGGTTGTAAGTTCTTTGAGTGGTGGATCCATCCACATATGTCGCATAATTTGAAGGTGGTCGAGAATGATATTCTTAAAGAACGCATGAAAGTCTTGTCTACTCTTAGAGAAGTAATTATCGTGAATAGGGAGCTCAAAGACATGACTATGAAGAGTAGGAAACAATATAGAGACTTGGCAATGGTGATTGAAAGAGTTGGTGAAAAATTGAATTACGCCTTTGCTTTTTTTGTTTTGCTGTTGGTGGTAGTTGTCATTCTAATATATTTGAAATAGTGTATGTAATGTAAGGTAGAATGAGTATGACTTGTATTGTAGGTTGAATGTGTATGTAATGTATGGTGGACCACTACCATTTTGTTTAAGTGGTAATGAATGTAATGGCTTTTTTTGTTTGATGAAGTGGCAATGATTTATTTGCTTAAGAGAATGTAATAGCTTGTGACCTGCTTGTGAATGAGTATGATTTATTTACCATACAACAACTAAATTAAACTCCAACAAACAACAACAATGCTAATTAAAATGCATTCATAATGGTAATTAAATACTTCAAGTGGTAATGAATGTAATGGTTTTTTTTGTTTGATGAAGTGGCAATGATTTATTTGCTTAAGAGTTGAATGTAATGGCTTGTGACCTGCTTGCGAATGAGTATGATTTATTTACCATACAACAACTAAATTGAACTCCAACAAACAACAATAATGCTAACTAAAATGCATTCATAATGGTAATTAAATACTTCAACAAGTTTTGTGCAACATCAACATCAACATCAACATCAATGTTAAATACTTCATTCATAATGCTCCAAAGAACAGTTTCACCATTCATGCAAATCTCATCTCAATTAAAATTCATTCATAATAGCCACTACAAAAATGCAGCATGAAATTTGAAGTCACTACAAAGCTTTACTACAAAAACCTAATAGATGCATAATAAATGGTGTGTTGTTGTTGCACATCAGAGGCATCTCCTATGCATGAAATTTGAAGTGCCTTCCATCTCTTCATGGCCATCCAAACCCTGAATTTTTTTTTTTTTTTTGACAAACAACAAAAATTCAGCACCAAAACAGTGTTTTAGCAACACAAAATTAGCACAAAAACTGTATTTCAACAAAGACAACATGACAAGATTTCAAAGACCAAAAAATGACAAAATACAAAGACTCAACAACACAAATTCAAAGACCAAAAGAGCATTTCAAAGACACAAAATCAGCACCAAAAATAGCATTTCAAAGAACACAAATTCAAAAACAAAGATTTCAACAAGACAAATTCAAAGACAAGAACAATATTTCAGCAGCACAAAATTATTGCAGCTACAAGTAGCATTAATTTCAACACAAAATTTAGCAAAAACAGTACCAAATCAACAGCAAAAGTACCTCAGTACACAGCAGCAAATTGTTTGTTGGTCGAGAACCTGTCTGTGAGCCTTGAGAATCTTGAAACCCAATGTCATACCCACCTTGAAGTATTGTCATAAATGTTGGTTGACCACAATATGCCAAATTGTTTGCCTACAATTCATTCATATTATATTACGATTCATAACAAGATGCAAATGGAAAATTAATTGAAAAAACACAAATTAATTGGCTAAAAATCTGACTCAAATTATATGTGGGATATATTAATGGAGGAGGAATTGTATCACCCATGGCAATGGAATGAGGAGGAGGAGGGGGAGCAAGAGGAGGATGAAGAGGAGTAACATTTTCATGAATACTTACATCTCCTCCAATAGATAATGGAGAAGGCCACTTGAACAGGTCACCTTAATGTTTATTTTTTTTAAATAAAATTACAAGTTTTTTTTTTTTTATTTCATTTTACAATGTGGAGCCAATGCCTTATGGTAAACCATTAACCATGTTCATGGACCTCTAACCAGTCATGAAGCACTTCATGTGGTGTGTTTCATAGTGTGCTATTATGATATATGATAATACAGTGAGTCCTTGTGGATGGGCTGGACCGATCCAAGCTCCTCAAGCCCACTGGATAACTTGCAAGCAAGTTCAATCGGGGAACGGGGTAGTCCCCCGGCGAACCCTCCGGTGTATGAATTAGAGAAGGTGATGGACGAAAAATGTAGAGAGAGAGAGAGGGGATCGAAAACTTAACCTTCTTCTTGTCTTCGAGCTTTGCTTATATCCTTTGGTAATCATTTCGCTGTCTCAGCCGTTCTGACCTTCCCCGCCGAAAGCTTGCGCCGTGGTTCGTCTTGTTCAGGGTGAGGAGGCGTCATTCCGGCTGAGGGGTGTTGTCGTAATAAATGCGGTGATAGGTTGCATTAATGGTGATGTGCTGTGGCAATGACTTTGCAGATCTTTGTCTGCTGACATGGGCTGTTCTGTACCCACCACGTGTCCGAGCATCATTGGCCTTTCCTGCTCAGTTGGCCTCCAGCTGTACCGGGTTTTACTGACCGGGTTGTGTAATGAGGTCTAAATGGTGGGCTTGGGTTTACTCATGGTGGGCCGTGGTCCTTGTGGGCCTATCCCTGTCAGTAGTCCCCCATTCCCGAGTGCAGCTTTAGTCCAACGAAGGGAATAATAATAGTGGAGATGAATCCGACCTGTAGGGGGAGACCGACCGTGAGAAGCCGAGCGTGAGGGAGGCCGAGCGGGGTGAGGCCGACCGCGAGGGTGACCGAGCGGGAGAGCCCGACCGTGAGGGAGGCCGAGCGGGGTGAGGCCAACCGCGGAGGTGACCGAGCGGGAGAAGCCGAGCGTGAGGGAGGCCGAGCGGGGTGAGGCCGACCGCGAGGGTGACCGAGCGGGAGAGCCCGACCGTGAGGGAGGCCGAGCGGGGTGAGGCCGACCGCGGAGGTGACCGAGCGGGAGAGGCCGACCGTGAGGGAGGCCGAGCGGGGTGAGGCCGACCGCGGAGGTGACCGAGCGGGAGAGGCCGACCGTGAGGGAGTCCGAGCGGGGTGAGGCCGACCGCGAGGGTGGCGGAGCGGAAGAGAACGAGCGTGAGGGAGGCCGAGCGGGGTGAGGGCGACCGTGAGGGCGACCGAGTAGGAGGGCGCGGGGCTCAAGAGGCGGCATGTCATGTGAGAGGTAAAGTGGAAAAGACAAGGTGAGGGCAGGAGTCAGTGCATCTGGACCATACACGTGGCTGAATTTCGGGGGAGGGAGAGGGTCAAGCGTTAGATTAGGAGTGAAACGTCAGGGCATTATTATGGGCATTGATGATACAGTTTTGGCGGATGATTTGAAAAGTTTTCAAACTGGCGAAAACTAATTTGGATCCTTGGAATACGGGCAAACCGTGGGCTTTTGGTATCATACGATTCACCTACTTCTTTACAAAAACTCAAAACATTCGAAGTATCAGTTCCTTCGTTGCTCACGATACTCCGTTGAAACATTTCCTCGATTTTTTGGCACCTGCATCAGAAGCTATTCGCAGACACGCCATAGACATGGCTCAGGAAGGGGGTGCGATTGTCGCAGTGGACCCATTTGGGGATGACGACGCAGAGGAACTAGCTGCGCAATACAGAACGGAAAGGGTGGTGGGAACACCGATACGCGTCCAGAGGTCCACCATGGTTGCAGCGCCAAAGCCTATCAGTCAAGTGGGGCCAGATCATTGGCACACGAAGCCAGACAAATCAACGATGACTGAGGCAGAGCTGGAGGCCATCCGGGAGAAATACCAGATTCCAGTGGAAGTGGAGTTGTCGTTACCAACGTCAACGGAAAGGCCATCAGATGCCAGGCCAGGGGAGTTTTCCCTGTACGAGGAGGCGTTGAAGGGCGGGGTGAGGATGCCACTGCCTCAAATAGTAGTGGACGTGCTGAACCACCTGGAGGTAGCACCGGGTCAGCTGATGCCTAATGCTTGGAAGAATTTGCTGGCCTGTGCAAGCGCCTGGCCAAAGGCGAATAGTGGGGAATCGATGACGGTGGAGGAATTCTTCGCCTGCTATAAAGCCGCAGGGCAGCAAGAAACGTGGATCACCCTGCAAGCGGTAATGGGGAAAGGGTTGGTGGCAGGGCTGCCGACGTCAATCAAGGGATGGCGGTCGCGGTCGTTTTATGTTTCTGCGAATGGAGGTCCTGGCATGCGGACCGTCTGGAAGGTGCCCAGCAAGTCGGTGGAGGCAAGACTAGGGGCAGAGGCTGAGGAAAGAGTAAAAAGGGTAAAGGAGTGGAGAGAGAAAGAGAATGCCAAATGGGACGACCTTGTACAACCATCTGCGTTGTTTCAGGCAGGACTGGGCCCTCAGCCAAATGGTAAGGATCTTGACCAAGCTGAGCTGGAAGCGAGGAGAAGAGCACAGGAGGCAGAGGATCATGCCCTCCTTGTTAAGGCCTCGCAATTTAAAAAGGCGCGGGATGACCGAGCGGCGCAGCCGATTGCGAAAGAGAGGATCCGACCACGGCCAAAGCCGCTGGGAGGAAAGGACTTGAGTACTTTTGAGCCGCGGAGGGTCCCTGTGGATCCTTTAAAGGAGAAGGCCAGAAAAGAGGGAGAAGCTCTGAAGAGGAAGAAAAAGAAGAGAAGTGCCTCAGAAGGAGCGGCAGAGCAGTCTGGGCCCAAGAAGTTGAAGGAGACCCCAGTTGTGGTGGAGACTCCTGCAGTCAAAGATACCCCAGAGGTAGTTGGGGTCACTCCCACTCTGGAGGCTGTGGAGGTCGCCTCAACAATGCAAGTAGGAGTTGGGCCGACTGCGGCGGAGCCAAGTGGGAGAGAGCAGATCCAAAAGGGGGTCGCACCCCTGGAAGGAGGAGTTGGTCTGGGAGCAGCCATTTATCATGCACGCGCTGTGGCGGGAAGGCTGGAGGGGGAAGAGATCCCAGCCAAGGCTGGGGCAAACCGTCTAGTCAAGATTGTAGAAGAAACGGCTCTGCGCTCAGCCTCCGGGTTCAACGAGGCCGACCTGTTCAGGGGGTTATGCTCCGCCCAAATGGAGGTAACTACCCTAGCAGGGACTCTGCTGAGGAAGGCTCAAACAAGGTGAAACCGAATGCACCAAGGCGGTGGCCAAATTAAAAAAGGAGAGTGCAGAGTGGAAAATTGCCTATGCTGAGCTGCAAACAGTCAAAGTGGATCTAGAGGACACACGCCGCCGGGTGGTGTCGCTGGAATTCCAATTGTCTGGAGAGCAAAAGAAAGTGGAGGAGGCCCAAAGAGCGTACGCCGTTGCGGTCGATCGGCATGAGGAGGCCATGAGCAACAACGAAGAGCTCGTTAGGCAAAAGGACGAGGCAGATGCCAAGGTTGAGGCCCTGCAAAAGGAGTTAGAAATCAAGCGTCCAGAGCAGAGGAGGAAAAAAGAAGCTCTGAGAAAGAGGTGGAGGAGAGAGGAGGCAGGCGACTGCTGAAAGAGAGCTCTGCAAAAAGAGTTAAACCGAGAGGTCAAAGCTGCTAGTGAGAAGGCGATCCTTCAGAAGGAGCTGGATGAGGAAAGGGCGAAGGCAGCCTCTGAAAGGGCTGCCTACCCGATCTCAGGCATTGCAGTGATTGCTTTCGATTCAAGGGTCGCTGAATTCGGTAGCGGTTGCCTTGATTCTTGATTTAGCTAGGGAGGAAGTTGGAGGGGCTGGCCCATCGAAGACGACTGCTGAGGGGAGACCTGAATCTGATGTTATTGCAAGTTTTCAGCAGTCGGACTTCTATAAACATGAGATGTCAGAGTACTGGGACAGTGGATGGAAAATGTTCAAACGGAGGGCTGAGGAGCTGTTCCCAGAACTCGACTTCAGTGGCGTAACAATTGGAGAGGATGATGTGGCCCAGACCCCTCTGGATGAAGGCGTGGAAGAGGAGGATCTGATCTCCAGTGAAGAGGGAGAGTGAACTGAAAACATGGACGTGAGGATTTTTGTTTGTTCTTGGTATACACATTTTTTTTTTTTTTGAAGGGATGTAAGTAATTTGTACACACATTTTTGAATAAATAAAATGGCACTTATGGTTCTATTTGATGATTCCAGTACGTTTTCTCTTGTATTGGTTTGGTCTTGGTTTGTGTTGCGTGTGGTTATTTTGTGCACTGACGTTTTCAGCAAGTGCTTGTGCTAGGCAGTAGAGCAAGGTGAAACTAAAGTCATGCCAAAATCCAAGTCAGAATAGGATGAGGAATTTTCTAATACAGAGTGAAATAGCAAATTTGTTTAAGTGTGGGGGGAATCTGGAAAGTAATGTTTCACATTGAATGAGCATGGAAGTAGACTGAAATGTGATGTTGAAGATGTGATGTGCAAATGAAATATGGGAGAGCATCTTTAAAATATGAGTAAGTGTCAAATTATTTTGAAAAAGTAGACTGAAATGTAATGTTGAAGATGTGATGTGCAAATGAAATATGGGAGAGCATCTTTAAAATATGACTAAGTGTCAAATTATTTTGAAAAAGTGGTTAAGCGTCGGATCATGACTGAGTGTTTTGTTTCTGAGCTTTCATTCATAGGTCCGTTGGGGCTTGTGAAGATGCTCAGTCCGGCCGA